>JAODKF010000001.1:18665315-18679306 GCA_026779585.1 Mormyrus proboscirostris
ATTATTATTATTATTATTATTACTAAGTGTAATTTTGAAGCATTAATTGTGACCTGAGATTCCAGCCCATGTTTTCCCAAGGTCTGAGAGGCAAATTCCACTTGCACAGAGACACCTCTGGTTTTCACAGCCGATCATGAGGAGCAGATACGTGCCTCATTCATCTCCACCCCCTTCCCCCTGTTCATTGCCTGTGGAATCTTCCAGACTGTTTGTTCTTGCCACCTTTTAATAGGATTGCAAGCCTCCTGCCCCATGACAGAAAGCTGATTCTGGATGCATAAATACAACCATATTCAGAGTTGTTCTCAGAAGCAAAGACAGATACAATGGTACCTTGGTTTGCAAGCATAATATGTTCCGGAAATGTGCTTGTAATCCAAAGCACTCGTATATCAAAGCGAATTTTCTCATTAGAAATAATGGAAACTCAGATGATTCGTTCTACAACCCAATAATATTCATATAAAAATGATTAATGCAAAATATAAAGTAAAAATACGTAAAAAAAATTACCCTGCACTTTACCTTTGAAAAGAATCGTGGATGGTGTGAGGGAGACAAGAGAGAGGAGAAGAGGAGGGTTATTTTGTAGGATGACTTTTACTATAACGGAATCACTGCTGTCTGTTGGCTCACTGGAATCTTTTTGTACAAGGAACCTATTCAATGACAGCTGCTTTTGCCTCCTTTTCGATTTTGTGGAAATGTGGACATTGCATTGTCGTTAAACAGATTCATCGCTCGCACTGCTACTTATGATTATGTGAGGCTAGGTACATAATACTTGTATTGCAAGGCCTCGCTCGTTTATCAAGTTAAAATTTCTTATAAAATTTGCTCGTCCTGCAAAACACTTGCAGACCAAGTTATTTGCAATTCATGGTTTTACTGTATATTATTTAAGCACACTGCTCAAAAAAAATTAAATGAACACTTTTTAATCAGAGTATAGCATGAAGTCAGTTAAACTTCTGGGATATTGATCTGCTCAGTTAAGTAGCACAGTGGGTTGTTAATCAGTTTCAGCTGCTTTGGTGTTAATGAAATTAACAACAGATGCACCAGAGGGGCATCAATGAGATGCCACCAAAACAGGAATGGTTTAAAATATGGAGGCCACTGACATTTTTCCCTCCTCATCTTTTCTGACTTTTTTTTTTCACTAGTTTTGCATTTGGCGACAGTTACTGTCACAACTGGTAGAATGAGGTGATACCTGGACCCTGCAAAGGTTGTACAGGTAATGCATCTCCTCCAGCATGGCACATGAAAATGACCTCCAGAAGGCCACAGGTGTGTATGCTTCTGACCAAACAATCAGAAACAGATTTCATGAGGGTGGCCTGAGGGCCTGACATCCTCTAGTGGGCCCTGTGCTTACTGCCCGGCACTGTGGAGATCGATTGACATTTCCCATAGAATACCAAAATTAGCAGGTCTGCCTCTGGCGCCCTGTGCTTTTCACAGATGAGAGCAGGTTCACCCTGACCACATGTGACAGATGTGAAAGGGTCAGGAAAAGCCATGGAGAACATTATGCTGCCTGTAACATTGTTCTGCATGACCGGTTTGGTGGTGGGTCAGTGATGGTCTGGGGTGGCATATCCATGGAGGGACGCACAGACCTATATAGGCTTAGCAACGGCACCTTGACTGCCATTAGGTATCGTGATGAAATCCTTGGACCCACTGTCAGATCCTATGCTGGTGCATTGGGTCCTGGGTTCTTCCTAGGTGCACGACAATGCCCGGCCTCATGTGGCGAGAGTATGCAGGCAGTTTCTGGAGGATAAAGGAATTGATACCATTGACTCTCCCCCACGCTCCCCTGACCTAATAGACCTAATCTAATAGAACACCTATGGGACATTATGTTTTGGTCCATTCGACACTGGCAGGTTCCACCTCAGACTGTCCAGGAGCTCAGTGATGCACTGGTCCAGATCTGGGAGGAGATACCCTAGGAAACCATCTGTCGTCTCATTAGGAGCATGCCCTAGATGTAGCACGTGGGGGCCATGCAAACAACCAAGTACGATCTTGAAAAGATTGAAAATTCTTGAAAAGATGAAATTTCAGCAAAATGGACTAGCCTGCCGCATCGTAGTTTTACGTTGATTTTCAGGGTGTCTTTAAATTCAGCCCTCTGTAGGTTGATAATTTTTATTTCCATCAAATGATGTGACACATTACCCAGTCCATATCAGTATAGATATCCAGCATGATTTTTTTCCTATTGAGATCTAATGCGTTTTCAAAGTGTTCCTTAAATTTTTTTTGAGCAGTATATATCTGCCCCAGTCTGATATCATTTTTAAGTCTAGGGTCGGGGAATGATCACAAAGAATGTGACTGCGCATGCTCAAGATGAGTTTCCCACATTAGCAGACCTGTTTTTCTTGTTGTATAGCCAAACACAAACAGGCTCTGGTGCCTTCAGCCTTACACTCAAACGTTCGTAGGTGACGCAATGTGGTGGCTTTGCCCCCGGTTGCACGTCAAATGTGGCAAAGGTTCCTGTTCTGAGTAGTCCGTAACCAATAACAAAGATAATAGTGGTCCTTTGGATAGGGATGTATAGCTTCTGGTTTGTGCGTCTTTCCACTTTTGTTTGTTAAACTACCCTGGTTAAAGTCCATGGTCTCCATGTTCAAATGCAGTGTTCTACATAAAGAGAGGGTCGGTTCCAACATCCAGACAAAAAATGGCACGAACGAGGCTCAAAATGGCCAACGGAAGTATTCCGAAAACATTTACATTTACATTTACAGCATTTGGCAGACGCCCTTAGCCAGAGCGACTTACATAAGTGCTTTAAGACTCTGCTATGAGTTACTAGCTCAGTAAAACGAAGGCTATGAATACCCGCAATCTAAAACTCTGTTAGGAAAGTACTTTTTTTTTTTAAAGAGCTCAGAGTTTAATACCAGAAGTGTTAATTCAGGTATTTCTGGAAAAGGTGTGTCTTAAGTTGTTTTTTGAAGACATTAAGTGACTCAGCTGTTCGGACATCAAAGGGGGAGTTCATTCCACCAACTTGGTGTCAGGACTGGGACGAGCCGAGAGATGTGTCTTCTTTGTGTCTTGAGGGGAGGTGGGACCAGTCGAGCAGTGCTGGAGGATCGGAGAGATCGTGGTGCAGTGCGGGGTGTGATGAGGTCTTTTAGGTAGCATTGAAAACCAGACTGATAAACAATTATATTTTTTGGAAGTGATTTTCTGAAGACTTTTTCTTGTGATTTCCTCCCACAAAGATGAAAAATCCAGTAAATGCATGTTTTTGTATAAACATACGTAGAAACTAAAGGATCTGCTTTGGTCAGAAGATGCCAGGAGGTGTTAATGGATTTTGTTCAGCGATGGCTGCCATTCCATGGCTGATGAGTGTCTGAGACAGGTGGAGGTAGAGCTCCCTGATGCTGTTGTCGATACGGTATGGGATGTTCCAAGGGTGGTGCACCAGCATAAGGAGGCATCCAGCCCCTCTGGCTCTGTGGGTACTGCCTCTGCCCTGCTTGTCTTCTGGAAGTTTGCTTCTTTAGATCAGAATTATTTCATTACATTTATTTAGCAGAGAGGAGAGCAGGGACATGGACTCATAAACCAGAGGTGGCATATTCAGAACTGAGGAGGCTCTACCTGGTAAGATGTTGTGCCTTTGACTTGAGCAGAATTTTATTTTTATTCCTACAAGTGCGCAGTAATGAAGTTGTTTACCATTATCTCTGATATTTTAATTCTCAGATCCATATACATTCAGGCAGGTCCTCATCTCTGAAGTTTTCATGTCATGTAGATTAATCCCAGAGTCCTCTGTAATTTGATTAAGATGCAATTGATTTCCACCCTCCTGGAAAAAAATTTGACCAGAACCTACTATAAAATGTTTGTGTGAGCTCAGCGGGTCAGGTGACACGCATCCTGGCTGGCTGTTTACGCAGATCTTTGGTCCAGCTCCTTCCCCTGATTATTAAAAACCATGCATGTCCTGGTTTTCATCACAGCCCATTCCCATGGCCTGATTGAGCTCATTTAATTATTAATCATATTAATATATAGCTGAACTCATTGCTACTCAGTCTGGGTCAGGACATGTTCATCATTATATTTTTTGTTAATATCTATCTTAACAGAATTACGTTGCACTTGTGTTTGGGATGAGAGACTTAATGGATTTGTGGTTATAAGGACCAGAGCTGGATAAATGTACAATTACAGACCCTGCGGAGTGTTACGAATGAAGGCCTATCACATGAGACAAGGGTGATTTCAGTTTGAAGGTTTAGGTTTGTATGCTTGAAGAAAAGTCATCTGTACTTTCTGAATGATATGGTATGTCTGCCACATCCTTTCTATTGCACATCTGCACTGGGTTACATGGATAGCTCAAAACATCGTAGGCATGCAGCTGCCAACCGTTAAGGACCTCTTTCTGTCTAGCCACTCAGCATCATTCGCGATCCGGCCCACCCTGCACACCACTGTTTTGTTGTTACTATTTTAATTTCTTATTACCGCTTAATATGCTGTTGATTGTAACACCTTATTTGTCATCATCTGTAATTATTGCATGTTATTTCTTGTTTGTGACTAGTACACCTTATAGTTGTTGTTTCCATGCCTTGGACTTGTTACATCAGGGAATCCCATCATAATTTCGTTGTTTGTTGTTCTCAGCAATTCATTGCCAACAAAGTCTTATCTTACATGTCATTAGAGATTTATTAATTATTTTTAAATATGCTTTTCGGTAAATAAATCCATACAAACAAATTCTGTTGTATCATCCACTAGATGCCAGTGTTGAATCATTTTTGCTGAATGTTTTTAAGCCACAGATTTGCATGTTGATTGAATTTATTTGAATGTCTGAAAGGTTTGTGTTGCACTGTGTCAAATTCAGGAATTATGTTTTTTCTTAAGAATCCCTCTGCGTCGTTTCTGGGATAAAAATGAATATGAGAGGAAAAAAGTGATTAAAAAAACACAAAAAAATATGCATCACTGCAGAAAGTCAGTTCAACTAAAAGCGCCAGCTGAACCACATGACAGAGGGGAATAAATGCTGATGCTAACATGTGCTGCCCTCACGCAATGAATTCTGTGTGTGAATGGGATTGGAAAACTCTAGGAAGTCCATGCATGTGAAGCCACTGTGTTGGCACTTAGTGATCAAGAAAAGTGATAAATCCCAAAGAGTGAGACTGGCCCTAACCTGACACGAATGAGCCTGAAAGGGCTGACTAGCTCCAACTAGTCAAAGTCACATGGCCTGTGCATTATGAATTCTAAATGAATGCCACTGTCTTCCCACCGCCCCTGTGCAAAGTGGAGCTTCATCCTTGGCACCGAGACGCGCCGACTGCTAATCGATAGCACTGTGTTGGATTAATTATATTGCTTAGATGATGCTGCTGAATTATCAAGTGGACCAAAATACTTCATTTCTCTGCGTGTTTGGTCTGCAGGAGACGCTGGGTGAGTTTCAGCCATGACTTTGTTATTGAGGTTGCTCACCTTCAAAAATGACCCCTACTTAGTGTGCCTTTCCAGGCTGGGGATAAGTTAACCTTGGCCAAAACACACATGCATGTGTCAAATGATGGATTTAATACCCCTTCCCCACCCAGCCTGTGAGCCCGATATCAATCAGGATGCAGTGGTGTCTGGCAGGTTGTCATTGGCATTATAATGTCTTCGGTTTGCATGTGCAAGCTATTCATTTCAAGTTTACAGTTTATTTCTCAGGACAAATTGACTCCCTTCCCTCCAGATGATTTAAAAAGTATTCAACATACCAGGGAACTAAAATTACCAGATAATTGTTTTGTGAGAACATTCAGGGGAATACTGAGGCAGTTTCATTTGATAGGTTTCTGTTTCCAGTCAAGTAATTTCATGTGGTTCAGATACTTTTTATTTTATGGCAAGATTTTTGGTTAAATTATACTAACAATAATACTGATTACGTATTTAGTAGAACAATGATAAATATGACCAGATCAAGTAGATAGAAATCTTAGTTATAAGGAATCTGTATACCTGAGTTCCTGATGGAAATCAATATATGACAAACACAAAATGCTTGTTTTCAGAGGAGAGCTTTACCTTGTAGCAGACGCAAACTGAGATGCCAGGCAGTGAGCCTGTTATACCTCGAAGAAAAGGCCCCGGGCTCAATCCACCATGTGCCCTTGATCCTGTGGTTGCCTTTAATCTTTTGGTTTGACCTCCCTTGATATCAGTACTCTGTGGTGGCGACACCCAGGCTTGTCTGCTTGTCAGTGGGTGAATCAAATATAAATAAATTTTCTGTTGCCTTTAATCAATTATATCTCCCCATCACAAAAACCAAACAAAGAGACAAGTCAGATTTTCAAGCCCGATGGGGGCTGACACATGACTGAAACTGAGAATGGACATATGTGTGACCCTCTTTCTCAGATTTAATCCTCTTCTATTTGACTTGATGTAATATATAGGCTACTTGCTCCACCAGTTGTACCTGACCTGTGATTAGGGTTGGCTACTGAAATGATCTGTATGTAGGCTACTGGAGCTTATTGTAATGCAAACTTCAGTGCCTCACTTCGGTGCCACTTAAATGCCCGAGCTATTGATTGAAATTCACTCTATACACAAAAGCGTTGGGACATCTGGCCATTACACCCATAGGTACTTTTATGATATCCCATTCTATATCGATAAGCACCAATATGGAGTTGTCCATGCTTTGCAGCTGTCACTCTTCTGGGAAGATTTTCCACAAGATTTTGGAGTGTGTCTATAGGAATCTTTGGTCATTTATCCAGAACAGCATTTGTGAGGTCAAGCACTGTTGCTGGGCATGAAGGCCTGGCTTGCAATCTCAGTTCTAGTTTATCCCAGAGTTGTTTGATGGGGTTGAGGTCAGGGACCAGGTCCAGGATAGGCTCCAGACCATGAATAAGTGGTTTCAGAAAATGATGGATGGATGGGAGGGACCATCTCAAACTTATTTATATATTTAAGGTGTCAAGTTAATATATTAAATTTGAAATTAAATTTGCTTTAGAAATAAAAAAAACGTTTCACTGACCTTCGTTTTGTACCTCATTTTTTGTTAAGCATGGATCAGGTGCAATTTAAGCACCGGCACAGTGTTAAAAGTACAGTATTGTTTAAGCACTTGTATTGGAAAAAAACTAAATCCACCCCATGTTACATTTATACTTTTGCCCAAACTGACGTCAGTCACATCATTCAGGATTTGAACCAGCCATCTTCTGATCATGTGCTCTGAGTAAAAACCCACTGAGCCACACAGTGCCTCCTGTGTTATACAGCATGCCTGCATTTCATATTGGTTTCCTGCTTTTCTTCCACTTTTATTGGTCAGTTTGGAGTGGGGGTGTTCGTTTGTGCTGGGATGTGTCCCAGAACCTCCAGACCTACAACTTCCAGCTATAGCATCAGTGAGAGGCCAACGCCTGACCCGTTCATCAGAAGTCTGAGCCATCATGGAAATGGTCATCCAAATCTCCCGTTCCTTCAGCTTCCCTGGAGTTCCCAGTCTGTCAATGAACAGTTTACATCTGGGGAAACGGGTCAGCTGATTGGCTATTCATATGATGGCCTCGGGGAGCCCCTTTACTCAGTGTTAATTTTATGGACAGGTGGGTGTCACATGACAGTGTTTGTGAGAGAGAAGGGTTATTTAAATCTTGATCGAGTTGAACACATTCTTTGGCTGGAATGGGCTCCCATTGTGTCTTTCTCATGGGAAAATATCAGAACATACATTACTTAAATTATTTATGTGAGCAGTCAATCTGCTCTGCTCCATAAGCCCTCCCACATCTCATTTCCTCCTTCTTAAATGGCCTGATTCCTCCATCACTCATGTCCGTTCAGGAAGGTCATGCTCTTATGAGTTTTTTGCTGTTTGTTGATGGCTTAGAGGGCCTTGTTCTTGAAATGCAGTCTGTGATAGCACATCAGAAATAGCTGGGGACTGCTACTGATTTGGTTCTCATTTTCATGCTGTTCATTTTAATTTTACTTATTTATGTAGAATTGATTTTAGATTGTCTACAGTTTTGTAGAAGCCTAGTGACCGACCAAAGCTATCAGCTAGATGGACACAGTGTCCTTAGTCACATTGTAAGTGCACTTGAGGCCCTTTCAGATGAACATAACCTTCACCACTCTAACTTTTGTACTTATACTTAGCATACTAAAATGCTGCCATATACCATGCCAAAATATGACAATATGTGCATTAAATGAATCTAGATGTTTATTCTATGTCAGGTCAGGGATGGGCTCTGCTGCTAAGGCCTTTGTGAGGTGACATATAACACAAAAAAGCTCTCGCAAACAATGCTGGGTAAATGATGTTCCTCTGCCCTGCACTTGGAGCTTTCCTCCAAGCTGCTAAGTGGAATAGTTAGTTGCCTTCCTGCCATCCTGCTCCCTGATCGCGCTTAATTTCCAGTAATATTCTTTATCTGCACTCTTCGGACTTGCCGCAGTGCTGTATTCTTTATGACCTACAATTAAATAGGAATATTTTTTTTCGTAATGCTATCGGCTTAAGAGCATCTGTAATTTGTGTTTATGGTTTTGGTTGAAACGACCGTCATATTTGTGAAGCTGTAATTCAGGCTGACGGGTGGGGGGTTGGCAATACTTAAGAAACTGGGCATGTTCTCCAAAAGGTGCAGGGGAGCGCTTACATTGCTTATAAAAAAATGCGCGGTTTTTGAAAAATGGTTTTAAATCGCAGCAGGTTAGCTGGGAGGGTAAAAGGGGTGTGCAGACGAATAATGTGATCGTCCTTCGGCTCACCGAAGATATCAGTCGCGCTGTAACATTGGATGGAGACATGCGTTATCTGTGGTGTTGTATATGCTCCCTATTTGGCATACATAATAACAAATTTTATAAAGATAAATATGAATTTGCAATTCATTCACATAAACACTTGTTTTACTGAGTCTGGGTGAGGTCAGGTTTTAATAGAAGGTACTTTTGTAGTCAGCCCACTGATTATTTAAAAAGGTAACGAAAGATGTAAGTAGGCGATTTAGAGGGTTATTATCCTTCGGGGTGTTTCTCTTAGTGTGGTCGTGTGGTTAGCGGCACGTTGGCGTAATTTATTATCTGGATTTACTTAAGTTTATGCGCTGTTCGCCAGCATTATTCTTCTTCCATACTTTAAAACTCGGACGCTGTGTGTGCGATGGCCGCAGGGCGGCGTCCTCACCCGCCTTATCGCATCTGCAGCGCTGGAGCAGGACGAAAAGCAAGTGAACTAGGAACAGAAACCCCGCGGACCCCCGGGGCGCTCCGACGCCGGGATTATCGGCTTCCTATAATTGATTTATAGTGCGAATCAGGGGAGGGGGATGCTCCCACCTTCCGGGCAGTCGATGAGTCGTGGAGGAGAACATGAAGATGCCGGCTTCGCACCGGGGTCACTTTGCGTGTAGAGGGAGTGAAACCATAATGGTTAACCTCGTTAATCGTCAGTTCCGGGTCCTGGTCGGTAGCTGCATCGAACTACCTTCTTCTTACTCTTATTCCAGTTCTTCTTTTCTTCCACAGCAGAACTCACTCTCTGCGGAACTTGCACTTGATTCTTATAGTAAATTGTCGTCGCTTCGCGCTGAGAGCCAGATTCCTGTCCCCCTCCTTCCTCTAAGGAGGACCAGCAACGTGCTTTGAATGTCGAGCAGACTTCAACTAATACTGACTTCCTTTTTAATGCTGGTTTGCATCGTCCGGCGCGCTGATCTGCAAACTCGGCGGATGGGATTTTCGAGACGATTTTTCAAGCTTTTACGCACCTCGATCGTATTAAATCATCCAGGGATCGCAGTTTCGTTACCAGTTGCTTCTTTTTGGCACCTCTGTCTGTTATTTCCTTCCTACGATTAGTGAAAGAAACGTGCGGGTATGAAGTCCCGATAAAAACGCCGTGTGACAAATTGGCGGTCTTTTGTCTCGGCGTGCTTACCATTTCAGGGGTAAACTCATGGCTGCTCTCTATCAAAGATTTACCGGGAAGATTAACACCAACAGATCCTTCCCAGCTCCACCTGAGGCCAGCCATCTGCTTGGCGGAAATCGAGCCGATGAGGACGGAGCAAGACCGAACTCGGGCCCCTCACAGGGCGATCGCCCCCGGTTCCCCTATCGACGGCGGGGGGAACGCGAAGATGAGGATGTAAGGCAAATTAATGTCCTACTCTTGCTAATCCCCCGTGTCCTGTGTTTGCAGACAGGTGGAGTTGTATTGTGGTTTGCATTGAGGATATCATGTGCTTGTTATGTTCACCTTACTCAGAGCATGGCATGTGTAGTATTTACATGCACCGCTGCATGCAAAGATGTACCTGCATCCGTAAACAGTACGTTCACCTGGGAGTTTTGCAGTAAATTTCTCCATTGCATTTTCGCATTATTAAAAATGCTTTCATCAGCTACGTCAGAAATGCAGTTTTCCTTGCTGGTTCGGTATTTCCTAGGATTTGGCGAGTCATTTTAATAATTACAGGCGATAAATCAAAGTGATGTGCGCCAGATCCAGCCTACACCAGGTATTATTAAATTAGTCATTTTCTGAAGGGATTTGTGGACATTACCGCTCCATCTTGGACTCATTCTACTCCTGATGTTTTTTGCCGTTTTCTTAAAGTTACAGGAGTTTAGGCAAAGTGTTTTATTTATTTTTTATCGTCGTTTCTCACTCCTGTAAACGTGTTATTAGTTATTGGTTTTGATTAACTTCAGTATATTTATCCGACACTGCACTAATTTATTTTCTTCTGTCTGATGTTGAAAGAACGTGACTCAACTGGTGGCACAGGGCTGAGTGAAAAATAGCTGACACGTAGGCAATTTATTCCTCCCTAAAAGTTTGCAGCCACATATTTTCATAATATCGAAAAATACGTAATATTAATCCACAAAACACGTGAGCCGCCACTTTGAGAATAAATGCTTTTTTTCATTGTTCCCATTTGAGACCACCTGAATACCGCTGGTAATTTAAGTAACCTTATTGACTGTCCAATGTGTATGTTTAAATGTACAGTACAAGTTTTCTTATAGGTATCAACTTTTAAGTGAATTTTCATACTACTTTATGCGTTCCCGCAGGTTGGAAATAAATCGGTTGGCGGGTTTATTAACGCCTACCGTTTCTTCATATGAATAAATGACACCAGTTCTTTAACAGGCCTGGCCTGCCTTGCCTATTTATGTGGTAGTAGTATTAGTTCTTAAACGCTGACGTGTCGTGTCCTTATTTCCCGGATTTTAATGCAAGCCGTCGCCGCAGATTTTAAGGTTTTACTGTGCACTGACCCGGTTTCAGCTCCCCGTTTTATGTGACACAGTGAATAAAATCCCGAATCGGTATAGACTGAGCTAAAAATACTATTTAATACGGCATCGAGATTGCGCCATTAAATCATTAAAATTGCCGCGTATATTCCATAATAGTTTCGAGGATTTTTTCCCATCCCTGGTTTATGAAGCAGGGGCTCTGTCCAGGGTGCTGAAATCCTCATACAAACTAAGGGCAAATTAAGACGAATATGAGTGAGTCCTCGCAATGTGCTGTCCCACAGGTAGGGAGAAACACGGTAACCAGTCGCACTGCTGAAGGACACTCTTTTAAGCATAAAGAGAATGGTTAGAGCATATTATTTAATGTCATCTGGGAGGAAATCATTAACCTTAAAGCTTCTGTCTGACATCCTTTTTATCTGACATCTTTCTATCTGACTGATGCTTTATGACCAAAAATGATTATGGTAATTCATCATCAATAAAAATCAAATACATTTTATATCCATTGCCCCTGGTTACAACTCTACCTGCAAGCACAGTATGATGGCTGTAGGTTTTACTACTGAGACCTCTGCATGTTGGCATTTCTCTAACAGTCAGGCTGTGTCCTTGTGTTGTGCTGAATATATTACCATGGGGACGGATGAAGGTCGTTTTATGGACTTTGTTGTCTGTGCTGTTATATGGGGTTTAGGGCTCTTGCTTGAGGAAAGTGGAGTCTCTGTTTTGCATTTTTGGGATGTGACCACGTTTCTTCCTCCTGTGTTTTCAGTTGAGTTTATTTAATGCCAGCTTCAGTCATGCTCAGTTCTTCATTCTTGCCCAGACTTACATTTTTGCACCTTGCTAGTTTGCTGATACTATGTATAGTTTACAGAAGACTGCCTGTTGCAGGATTCTGTTAGCACCTTCCAGCTTAACATTTTCTGTGTTCTGTTTTTCTACTGATTTAGGATGTTCACCAAAATAATAAATTGTTAGAGGAACATTAAAGTGAGGAACAGAGCTGCTTTGGGTGACATGTTACCTGTCATCACAGCCATGGCACATATTGACTCAGTCTTGATAGATTCATCTGAAAAGCACAAAATCCACAGCAGGGACAGACCGGGAAACATCAGTTCATTTCTTACTAATGCTCTGTTTTGCAGAAAAGTGTCGGAGACTCTTTCATGTTGCGGTGTTCTGGAGATGAATGTGTTTAGTGTGACCTGGGCATTGAGGGATACGTTAGACTTGGTGTGATGAGGAAGATTGGCTCCACACACTCAGTGACAAAGGTAAGATGCAAGAGAGGCAGAACTGAAAATCAGTTCCTAGTACCAGTATTCCTAGTATCAGCTTCAGCCTTTTTGTTGTTGTAAACGCTTTTTTTGCACCTTTTGGTGTTATGGGTAGAATTCAATAAAAGCAGGCTTAATTAGCCATCAGTGGCCTTCAGGTTGAAGCTGTTAAAAGCACCCTTTGACCATTAATCCTCTGCTGATGCGGAAGTTATTGACTTTCCCTCTGTGTTGACCCTGAGGATGGAGAGATTCGCACATCTTCATTTCTGAACCATTTTGATTAGGTTTCCTCCCCCAGATCCCAGCTGCTTTCACAGCGGAGTGAAGGTTTGGCACTGGATCCTGCCCCTTTATTAAATCTCCTTATGGATGGGGATTTTACTTGTGTGGGTTAATATCAGCAAAATATACAGTTATGACCTTGGACACAATATGCTTTAAGCCGCTATTTGTCTATTCAGATGATGCCTCTCCTTTTCTGTCTTTAATCCAGTCTGATCCCCTAGTTCAGCCTCTGTTGCTGCCCTATGAAAGGTAGGAACTGAAGTGGAACCAGTCTTTTATGAGTGATTGTGTTCACCCGTAATTGATATTTACACAACTGTGGCTTGGTTCGTGGGTGAGCCCTTGTCACACAGTGGACAGGAACACGGGAAAGTTTGAGTGGGTGTTGTCTGTAGTGAGGGCTGCTGGATGCCTGTTTTGAGGCATTGGGGAGCTGCCCTAAGGGGAAGAACTATTTTCTCATTAAGGGTGGCTTGCGTTGGCCTATAAAATATTCTTAAAATGGGATATTTTTGGTTTAAAATGCTGTGTGGCTGATCATTGGGAGCTTGAAGGTGAAAGGTAAGGGTAACCAATGTCAGCGGTCAGGCCAGTTTTGACCCTATCATGCCACCACATTCATACGCTCCACTGTAGCATTGTGGGTAATGTCATGGGACTGGGATTACTCCAGTTATTCCTGTGTTATTGATTAGTGACTTTCCAGCATTTCAGGTTGACAGAATAGCTAGTGAAGAGATGTGAATTTGGCTTGACATATGGGGTAACGCCTGCGATTAGATGTGTGGCATTTACTGGGGTGAAAAATGAATCATCCAGGTCCGTGTTTCATTCCAAACCTCATTGTTTTTATAGAGATTTATTACCCTGAGGTCTTCAAAGCTGTTGTCTTTTCTCACCCCCTGTCCCACCTACGGCCATATTAATGATGCTGATGTACATCTGTAGGCTCTGTTGCCCAGGCTTTGCAGGGGTAATCTTAAATGGCATGGATAATGTAACCAGTGCCTTTACTGAACATGTTTGATGGCATTAGCATGCATTATGTTCACTAGGGGGGTGCTTTGCCTGGCCATG
>JAODKF010000001.1:18685120-18706198 GCA_026779585.1 Mormyrus proboscirostris
TGTATCCTAGTGTGTGTATATGTATGTATATATATATATATATATATATATATATATATATATGAGTGGAAGATTGTTGAGTGGATCATTGTGAATAATAGAGGTCATGCATGTGAAAATCAGATAAAGAACAGCAGGTGATGCTGGAATCCGCTCTGACTCAAGGTGGCGCTCTTCTGCTTCTCATCTGCTATTCATTTAAACAAAGCGGGTTTCAGAGAAGATGGCGAATGGTTGCTGAAACCTGGCTCCGTACAGAGATACGAAGCGGCGTTACCACGGTTCATCAACAGAGGGCAGGATTCTCATAGTTTTCCACAAGCGGGAGAAGGCAGTGCCTTTATGCAGAGCTGCGAACGGGAAAGTGCTAAATGGTGATTGTGATACAGAGATATTAAAACCAACCTTATCTGCACTTCCTCTGCCATCTTTGCGGAAAGATTTGTCTTGCATTGTCGTTCTCCCGGGTCATGGACAGTCAATGGAAGAACTTCAAGGGACCAAACTTTGCTTTTTCCCCACTAACCATAGGTGCAATTTCCTGTTGGTGTAATTTCCTGTCCCATGGAGCTGACAGCTCTGGCTCCGCGCTAACCCCGCTGCCCTTCCTGAGCCCACTGCTAATAGAGGATAGAGAGGACATAAAATCTCACTGATGCTGTTGTCAGAAAAGAATTGATTTGTGTGGATCTGCCCCCTACACATGTCCTTCACTACAAAGAGTCTAGTCATAAATAAATCGTCATACACGCTGTAGGAAACCTGATCTATCACTTACCCTATTTTACCAGAGTTTTCTTTCAGTACAGTCCTGTTTTTCTTGGACATGGGTAACTCAGCTGCCCCTCCTTCCCCAACTACTACCACATGCCTGCTTGCCCTGAATCTTGCACAGAATTTCCTAAATCTATACCCTCACAAATCCCTTTGCCCATTGGCTGGGAGTGTTGGGATTCCTATGCCTTCAGCCCACTTTGTACACAGTAAAATTCCCTGAAACCCATGTTGATCCTGTTGGGGTGGGGTTGGGGGGCTTTGGGAGAGTCATGGTAACAACCCCCACAGCTCAACGTTAGGCTGGAAGGACAGAACTGGGAGAGTTCCTGTAACTCACACCATTAATGAGGACCTCAGAGAGATCAAATCTGAGGATTGCAGGTTGAATCTGACCATACGTTGTCCCTGAGGAGTGCGCACGTTCTCCACTTGCCTGGTTTTTCCTGTGGTGTGTGTGTGTGGTCATGCCCTACAGTTGACTTTCTTCTCATCTGGGGATGGGCTTCATGTTGACGGAAGTCTCCTGACCACATCCTGGCTGGTTCATTAAACAGGGGACATGGTCCACAACTGACCCAAAACTCACTAGCTTTGGAGCTCAGCTGGTGACGATCTCAGTCAGAGAATGAGGTCAGAATCTGTGCAGAAGGATCGTGAATTTACAAGCATCACCCCTGAAGCTGTGCTCCTGTTACCAGCTTACATACTTGGACCCATTCAGTTGCATGGTTCCAACTACGTGAGTTGCTTTGCTTTTGGGAAATGCATCCCAGAGCCTCAAACACCATGAAGGCAGCCAATGGTTCCTGATTTTCCGATTTTATTCTTTTCACCCGCAGCTTGTGAACAGGTTTGTGAGGTGGGGTCTGCTATGCCTGAGGGGAGGACCATCCTGATCACAACACAGGCTTGTTCTCAACCAAAATGCTGTCAAATGAAAATCGGATCCCTTGCAATTTAGTCCACAGAAAAGGAAGGAGATTTTTGGAACGAAAACCAAAGGGACCTGACAACTTTTCCCTGGTTTTGCTATCCTGTAAGAACCCCTTGTACGCTTGGTCTGTCATGATCAGACCATGCCTGGACTTTCAGCGATGCAATGCTGCATGCACCGGTCACACTAGTAGACTAGGAACACCGACTGCAAAGTCGAGGCTTGTGTTCTAATCTTTCACATTACTGGGACTTGATACATTCTTTAAGTGAAATTAAATGCCAAAAACAGTGGCGTATTGAGCTGGAGTCCATAAACTGTGACTCTGAGGGAGTTTGACATTTCTGAATATGCTTCAGCTGTGTGTCGCAGGGGCTCATGGCTGGGAATTCTGGGAAACCATACGCTCTCAGTTCAGATGGTTAAGCTTCATGTCCTATGAGTGTCGTGCTGCCCTATTAAGATTAAATTAATTAAGCATGCAGATGATTAGTGCTGAGAAAAGGGAAGAATCTGAGACCCAATTAAAGGAGTGGCACAGATGTTTTTGATGGTTTGGCAGACGGACAGTCAGGGAAGTTGCTGACTGTGTAGTGATGCTGCACTCTGCTTAACCTTCAGCTAGCCTTTAGGTTGTGAAGTGTCCAGAATTAATCTAACCTGTGTTTCTGTTTGCAGAGTCCTGTCACACTCCTCTCCAAGCCCCTACCGTCAGATCAGGTGGGGGGTGGTCAGAGCCTCCAATCAGCGTAACCCACTCCAGCACCTTCTGAAGGCCAGTGTGCCATACTTAAACTACAGGCAAAGGCAGACTTCATCAATCAACATCAGAGCAGCCTGTTCTCCAGGTCCGATAGCAGGCAGCTTCCACATGCTGGAGTATTTGTCATCCTGACAGCACGATGCCTTACTCTGCTTTGGTTATCAATTGTGTTGAGGACAAAACTTGCCTGTTGACAGACGGCATTTAAGAACAGTGTTTTGTATACTGGAGCTAAAATATGGGAGACAGCAAAAAACCTGTTTTAGGGGAACAATTTAAGGCCTTGAACTCTGAAAATTATACTTTTCGGTTATTCTTTTGAAGATTTGAATCTATCCGAAGCTCCAATTTGATCAGTAATTTCCTACAAATTTCAGAGTTATTTTATTTTTGCCTTTCCCCAAGTGAGGCAGACTTTCACAAATGCAACCAATCTTGCAATCAACAAGCGCAGCCAAGGCGACGATTTAGCTAATCAGAAGACGTATCTTAATTATCCCACGCTGTATCGCCTTTCCGTTAGTCATGCTTGAATCAGTTGCTCCCTTTATCGTCCCCGTAATTATCGCTCTCAGGATCTCTGTTCTCTGGTGCTCATTGTCTGCTCTGCGTATAAGTTGGCAAATTACAAGCACAAATATGCAATTATAGAGCCCTTACATTAAGGTGCTGGCTGTGGGGTTCTGAAAAAGATGGACGTTTCTAATGGCTTTTAGATCCAGCTTCTATGTGGTTTTGAAGAAGCAGTTAAAAAGATTATTCGTCCTTGGAAAAAAAAAATCTGTTAAATTCTTTTTTTTTTGGATTCTTCAAATTAATTTTTCTGACTTTGTAAATCTTGCCTGTGTACAACAATGACATCGACTGCATTTGATTTTTTCTTTGTGGTGTGCTTTGCTAGACTGGGGTGTGTGACGGGGTCTGTCTGACGTTTGGCTTTACCGGGGCTCTGTGTAAACACGTATACAGACAGCTTGACGCAGGGCCGCAAATTCAATTTATGTGCCGACAAAATGCTCTTCCACGCTTCATTTGATCCTGGGAGCCGGAGAGCTGTGTGGGCGCAGCGGATAGCAGGAATGTGAGCATAGCCATACAGTGTGTACAATTAAAACTTGGTGGTTCATTTTTACCGCGTCTATGGTCCAGTGAGGGGTTTTTAAAAGCTTGGTGTGCTCAAGTTGATTCTTATCAAAGCGCACTATGAACTTTTGTTCACCTCTCTGTTAATGGAGTGAGAAATCCCAGTTGCCGTGACGCCTGCCTGGTTGAATTTCTGTTCCGTATCGTCGAGCGGTTCCGGCCCATCAGTCAGCAGAGGTGCAGGTTTTGCCTGCAGTTCTGGGTTTAGGAAGTACAGCACTGTTTTTCGGTTCTCTCCCCAAGCCCCCCTTTCAACCCCTGCCCCAAAAAGCAGTGCTGCACTGATGAAGCAGAACATTACTACATGCCCAGTGATTCTCAGCACTCAGAGAGGCATCTAGGGCTGGGGGGGATGGGGGGGGCATGCTCCGCACCTTCTCTCGTGGAACATCTGCACACTTTGCAGAATCTATCTATTTGCACTCGAAATTGAGAGACAACGTGTAATATATCACTCCTCTGTTGGTGGGTGGGTGGGTTATGTGGTCACTCAGGCGTCGGGCCCAAATTGGAAAAGGACACGATTGAATCCTGGTTCTTTAAGGTTTAGGGGGTAAGGAAAGAAGCTGCGTGCTCCAGGGCGAGGTTTCTGGTACCCTCGCTAGTCCTCTCTGTCTGATGCTGTTTGTTAGCAGCTCTGCTCATGGCTGCAGTGGAAGGCAAATGGCCCACAAACTGCTGTTAGCATGCAGAAAGTATGTTTATTAATTAGTGGTGCAACTCATCCCCCCCGTCCTCTGCCAAGGTTATTCATTTTGATTTTGCCATTAGTGTATATGCAGATCACACAAGGCCCCATTGTTCTCTTTCTTCAAAGACAATAATTCAAGGCAACGAATATTTCCCCTAAAATTTACTGTGTGAGTGCATGTGTTTGCACACATGTGTTTTGTTCATTAGTAACTCTCCTCATGCTGTCCTGCTTCCTACATTCTGATCGAGCAGGAAGGTTAATGAACATGGCTGGGCTGGCGCTGATTTATGCTTCTCTGTCTCATGCCGGAGAGATGCTTCTCCTGGGCGATGATGGAAAGTGGTTGTTTTTGTGTGAGGAGGGCTAAATTTCCAGCTATGATTTCTGATGACATTGAGCGTGGAGTGTTTTCATTAACCCTTGAATATAATGAATGTAGATGGGAATAGCACTGTCTGACATTCCCATTATTATCCAGCATTGGAACATAAGTGATGTTTCAGCCTGTATTCAGTCTACAAGCCATTTTCGTTTTGAAAATTCTTTTTTTCCTTTACATATCTATAACTGTGAAATAGACAGAAGTGATTAAAAATGCATATTTGCTGAAGTAATGCTAGTCACAATTCCAGGTCTGTAACAAAGTGTGGTAAAAACCCCAGTCTGATGGTTTTGGCAGAGCTGGGTGACTGGTTCCTATGCCTTCGGTTCAGGTGTGCAGTTTTGACAGATCTGCCTCAGCTCCTGTTTTAATGGTATTTCCCTGTTAAAAATTCAAGTGCTTCTCCAACTGTGGCTTCCTGAAGAACAAAACTGCATATTTGCCTCCTGTTCCCCAGGGAGCAGCATTGAAATGCCTCCTGATTTGCATTTTTCAAAAGAAATAAACTCTGAGACAAGGGGAACATGGAGCGGTGGCTGGGTGACAATGTGAATGTACATAAAAATATTAGCTAAGAAATATCAGCTAAAAGGGATAGCTGCAGTGATTAGCAAGCACTTTCACCCAGAGCCGATTAAAATGTTTAGAAGAGTGCAGAAGAACTGCTCCTAGGACTTAACCTGATAACCTTCTTTCACCATGTGCCATCCACTGACATGCTGCCTTCTGAACGTGTACTGTAACTAAACACAAATTAGCTTGGCTAAAATAATTCACTATGGATCCTTCTCACAGGGCAGTAGCCTCATAACCGTATGGTGGGGTCCTCATCGCTTCATTAAGTATTATAGTGCTATTAACTGAAGTATTGCAGCAACATTAACATTGGAGGGGTCATACACCACCGCTCCCAGAATCACACTTACACTCAGGGACTGTAAAGGTGTGTGTCACAACAGAGCGTTTTTTTTACCTGTGGGAAATGGTTGACGGGGGAACCGCAAACCTCTCTCTGTTTGGCGGAGTCTGAGACTTTATTTATTTGATGTTTTGGCTGTCTGGGACTGAGCTTGTAGTCTCAGGGACAGGTGCTGACGAGAGGAGCAAGTGAGAAGTGGTTTTCTGTCTGACGCATGTGAGGACAGCCTTTACCAGCATGTCCCAGGGTCTGGCGGGGAAGTCAGTGGGAAGTCAGTTTCATCAGGTCACAGAGTGCATGAAGAATGGAATGGAATAGCTACAGATTTAAGTTGTGGGAGGCCAGCTGCGAATCTGTGTGTTTGAGTTACAAAGAACCGCATCAGCTCTTTGGCTGTAGGACAGTGAAATATTCATCAGTAAAATAAATTTTACATTGTCCGTCAAGTACACCTTCCCAGAAAAGCGCTCGGCACAAATATTCTCTCTGCCCTAATGATCTGACATGGGGGGGAAATCATTATCATTGGATTTATTGCAGAGCATGCGGCCTTGTGTCTGGGTGTGTGATTTTGTTTGGGGGTGGGGGGGGGGGGTCATCAAATCCAGATGGAGGGACTAATGGGTTGATAAGCAAGGCAGCACTGCCCCCACCTAGATCAGTTTGGCATGACATTCAGGGTAGGTACGAGAATTGCATTACTCACCTGATAGATACAGCTTTCTGTTTCAGGTTCACTTAGAACTGCAGGTCAGGTATACTGTCGCATATCGGATTAGGTTTAAGCACAGCGTCTCCATGTCAGGTCTAGGCTGTCTGAAGCCTTTCCCCAATAATAAATTCTGGCATGATTACAAGGTTTTTACTGGTCCTCAGAGGCTTCTGCTAGGGTGGGGACTCCATATCCTCCCTAGAAGACATCCCTCAACCCCCTCCACATAAACCAGAACAAGCCTTCCATTACCGTCCCCCTGTGAGGATTACATCTTCCCTTCTCCCAGAGTGCTGTTGTGCTGAGCTGTGAGATGCTGAGTAGTCATTAGCTGCAGCGGTTAAATAGCCGGGGTGCGCCCCATCCGCGGCTCTCCTCTGCCCCAGCACTCTCCGATGTACTACGACCAGCCCAAGCTGGGGATGACTGTCCGTACATCAGCTAGAAGGATATGGAGGGTGAGTCTGGCATGTCTCATTCTCACTTTTGCTGTGTCTACCCTGACCTTGGGCTCTTGGTAGGATTTGGACCACATTTCAATGCCGGGAGGCATGCGTTGGTGCTGATTTTACCATGACGTTATGCAACGGTGCGGACTGTAATGCACATGTATCCTTGCAACTTTATGCTCCTTGTCAAGCCTGCAGCTGGTACTGATCATGACATGGCAGCAGGGGGGACAGTTTATCGCTCCCTGGCTTGCACGAGTTCGGAATTTTACTTTAAAATTAACTTGGGACTGACATGTCACATGCGCTCAACTTCGTTTATCCATTAAATTGCCTACAAATATATATGTTAGGATCCAGTAAATCTCACTCTGTAGAAATCAGATTGTAGTTACTCTTTCTGATAAAAGCGATGCAAGTTCTCAAGAGGGGTGACCCATCATTGGAATGGACTGATGTGCTGTTCTGAATGGGATTGGGGGTCCTGAATGGTCCTGTGGGTTTTAAATATAGTACTCTGGTGGCACAGAGACTATATAGACCAAGACAGGCATACCTCCTGTACCTGTTGGGATGGAGCTCATAAATGCAGATATTTCCAGTCAGGCGCAGCAGAATGTCAAATGATGAACGCATTTGGTCCTCCGAAACAGTGGATGTCCCCTCCCAGGAACCCACTGGTCTTTTTTCAGTCGCACTCTCTTCAATTAATGAAGCATGTCACCTCATACTTCATTACCTCTCTGATACTTTACATGTTATTTCTGTCTCTTCCTCCACCATGCATCTGTTTTTTTCCCACCCATGACAGTTTATCTTGCCTAAGGAAAATGTGGGGCTTCCCTAAAACTCCTTTGCATCAGACCCCCTGGACAAAGGATTAGTTGTGGGATTAAACATGGGATTAGTCATGGGATTAGACACGGATTAGATATGGCATTAGTTGTGGGGTTAGATGTGGGATTAGATGTAGGATTAATTGGGTGTTCATGTTCCACTGTCCTGCTGAGACGGTGATTGACCTGCAGATGGGGTGACCCCTGACTCCATCATTATACCTCACGCATTCTTCTCACAGGTAGGACATCCATCTTATTGAGATGGGGAAAATACTCTCTGAGGGCCAGGTCTCTGCTTTGTTTACCGGTCCCGTCTCCATTAGGCACAGTGCGGTGGGCGTGCAGCACATGCACGGAACAACTGCTGATCCCTCAGCTGTGTCCACAGCTCTGATCTGCATGTAGCTTCTGTTTCTCTGGGTCTTATTATTAGAGTTTCAGTTCTACTGGGTGTACTTTAGTCAAACTGAAACCAAGTAGGTTTGCTTTCTTTTTAATGTTGATAATGACCTTGCTTCAGCACTCTCTCTTACTGCCTCCCATTGGTCCCCTGTCCACCATGATGACTTTCTGTCAGCACTACTATCGAACGCTGTGTTGATGTATCCAGTCTTGAGAGGCTCCAGTAATATCCTATCAGGTTCAGTCATGAGGAGGAACTCAGATAGACCCCACGGTCACCTCGTTTTCAACTTCCAGCTAACTTTGCGTCCATGGAAGTAGTATATAGGGGGCATCAGCAGGCATCTTATCTTTCAGTGGCAGGATCCTGTCCTGAAATGGCATCAGAGACAGAAAAACTACTTTTTGTGGACGTCATGGATTAGCTATCCCTGGAATCCCTTTGTATTTTAGCCATGCCCCAGCGTCTCAACTGTGAAGGACAGCATTCCTAACATCCATAAACACAATGGCTGCTTGGGTCCTCTCCAGTTGGGTCCTCTACAGTCAGGACATAGATTAAGGGCCGGAATGTGACACAGACAGGGACGGAGGCAGGTGTGATACATTATTGACTTAGGGACCATGCTGCTTCTAAGCTAAGAGGCAGATTCATCTGTGTGCTGTACTAAGCATGAGGCACAGGGTAAACAACCTGCTTTTGAGGCTGGGTGGAACTGACGCAGTCCCTCAGTGCGGGTGCTGTTGCAAAAAATGCTACATTGTGTGTCAGTCACTCTACAGGTAAATCATTCTTGAAAAGTGATTGTGTATGTCACCCATCTGTACTGCCCCCTGCTCTGCTCCTGTGCCTCCCGGGCCGGGTTCGGGATGGTCAGAAGCCAGCTTTGTAGAATCTGTTTCCATCACTGAGATACAAGGCTAAATCCGTCTGCGAACACGGAGCATGTTTGAGCTGATCCCACTGGGACGCTCGGATGAGGCTGCCCATCGCAGATGCCTGGGAAAGACATCAAGGACACGATAAGTTATTTATCGGCAGCATCAATAATGGGGGAGGAAAATAAAAAAAAAAACAAGGTCAACAGTCGGCACGGCTTCTTTACGCATTATCAGCCCCTTGGGCATACATCCATTACGGCCTTATCGCCGTATACCCTCCTCCTGGACACACGTCTCCCGGTTCCGGGTCACTCGTGCATTATCTCTCACTGACTCAGCAACCTCCTAGCAAATCTCCTGCGGACAGGGAGGGTTGATGGTTTGCTACTGGCTGCTCGCTAATGTGCAAATGCCACACGTCACGCCCTAGAGGGCTGGGTCTTCTCAGTTTAAACACCCCATTTTCCCATGACCTCATGGGCCTTGTAAAAGCCCTCCCCCTGCAGCTGCACTGCTGATGTGTGCTTTTTCTGCTTCAGTCTTCCATCTTTCTTGCTTTCCCTGAATGTCCCAGAAGTCCCCAGAAACGCTGTCTGCCATTTCAGTGGATGGCTGCACGTTCAAGCTACTCAGCAGCAGTGTTAATTCTGTCAACACAAATGTTTACGATAAGTATTCGTTGACGACCTTTTACCTCATGACTAAGTTGTAATAACGACGTATAACCTTAACCATATGTATGAGACAAAGTAATTGAAATGTAATACATACACATAGATACACATGTGCAAGGGTCACCTTTGAGAGAAGTGCCTTCCTGAAACTAAACCGAGATAAGTAAACTACAGAGGAGCCTGTAGTTAATGCTGTGGCCAACGAACAATTTGGTTCACGACCAAAAATTTTGCAAAAAAATGCATTGGTTCGCGTACAAAATTTGATTGACAAACAGATTCCTCAACCAGATTCCTTTTTTTTATACTAGTGTAGCACTGGCGGGGCGCATATCCCAGCATAGAAAGACCACAACAGTCACCCAGTGAGCACTGAACCAAAGCACACAAATGGGAAACATAAGATTATCAGACGCTGAACTGCAAGATGCACGCACAGTGGAAGATTTACACACGCTAAATACACACGAGAATCGGACCGGGTACACACAAAAAACACGTGCGACAATAGGGAAATGCAACCATTAACATTAATAACAAGAACAATACAAGGGCTTTAATGAATGTTAATAAAGAGCGTGATTTTCCCGGCATCACTTTAGTAAAATGAAAGACACATAAGCTTAATGCTTAGTCCTAAATGCCACACTGATGTCCCTATTTGACGTATTGTACTGTATACTTCCTTGTCTGAAAAAATTATGATTTAAAAAGTTGCCTAAAATTAGACTAAAATTAAACCTGAGTTCCACTGACTATATAAAATACTAAAATGTGACTTTAATCCAACTACAATTTTTAGTAAGTGACAAAGACTAAAATTAAATTAAAAATTCTTGCCAAAATTAACACTGCTCAGCAGGCTGATTTCCACATTTTGATATACAGCCCCCGCCATGCTGTGTGACACTTCCTACAGAGGGCTTGATATTTTTAATTAGCTAGTAAAACACTGATTGATATGATCCAGCTGTTGTGGACACTGATTAAGGCTAATTTGGTGAACAGGGCACAGGGCGGGTGACATGTTTTCACACACATGACACATTAAGGACACACGGTCTTCTGTGGGCATAACCCTAATCCCAACAATGACGACCTTAACCCCTACCCAGCCCTAACTTTAGCCATAAGTGACCAAATACAATACAAGACTTTTGGAATTTTTAGTTTTGTGATTGCTGTTTCTCCTTGTTGGGACCAGAAAATGTCCCCACAATGTAATATGTACATAACCCACACACACATACACACAGAGCCAATACACACACTATGACCCTGTGAATCTAAGATTATATGGGGAACAAACAATGTCTCTTCCTTGATTCATTAGCACAGACTTTGTAAGGACAGATCTCGTAGAGAGGAGGAAAACGTTTTCCCACCTTTAACAAGATTAAATCTTCTTTCTGTCCGGTGGCTGGTGTTGGGATTTAAAAGAGAAAATTAGCGGGGAGGAGCTGTGTTTTGCTTGTGTGATTTGGAAAATGCCCGAGTCCACTGGGGGGGGGGGGGGCGTCATTGTCGAATGCCCCATGCGAAGGTCAGGCCTTCTCATGGCACGCTTGATGAGTTGTCCCGGTGTGGGAATCTCCAAAGGTAATCAGTCCCCCCTCACTGAGAACAAGGCAGGCAATTTCATGGCCAAATCAGACAGCTGTACAGCAATTACCGGCTGGTGCAGCATTTACCTGACTGCAGATTGCTCCCTTGTCCACCCATGCAGCCACCTCTCCGTGGGTTTAGATTAGGTGCAATGATTAACCACAAGTAACATCTCCCTAAATGTCCTTAAAAATGTTGAGAGTTTCTTTCTACCTTGGAAGCTCATCACTCAGTGTTGCATAATCTCCATAATGCGCCCATGCTTTCTATAAGTCCATCAGATTCTATTCCAGTCTCCTAGCTGGGCACTTGAGTAGTTGGAAGAGGAGAGTGATTTGCATCCTGACTCCAAACCTGCCCTTAATCCACGCCACTCAGAAAAAGATTCTCCTACCTCCATCAACCTGTGTGGGCCTTTGGGATGAATTTTTGCTTGGGTATTGAAGTCTGATTGTTGGTCTTATATGAGACTCTTACTCATGTGTTTACGCCTTCATAGATGAAGGTTTTAATTTGCGTGATTTTTTTTCTTCTAGATTTTGTATTTAATTTTTAATGGTTTCCCAGCCCCGTTAATCTCTGAGGTGGGTGATCTGTTAATCCATGGAGGATTCATTTATTCATTCATTCTGTTGCATTCTTTATATAGTTTTGATGATCCTAAAACAGTCATTGTAGTTAAGAGCCCGTGAGTCTCTCCCTGCAGTGCTGAATGATACACTTAGATAGGCAGAGAGTTCACAATATGCACAATATATCAGTGGAGTATTTGAGTTTGATATCCAAGTGGGCTTCAGTAATCTGGAGCCGACATGGCTGCCATAACCCCCTGTATTTATCTCCAGTATGAATAGGGTTCCCATTCCTATGCCAGGCTGCTTTTCACCCCATTTTCTCTCCAGACCTGGGAGTAGTGACAGTGATACTGATGGGGGAGGTGGTAATATTCTGTAGGTTACCAATCTGAGTATAACTCATGACATGTCAGAGAAAGACAGATCGCAGAGAAGCTGGGAAGTTCTCTAAGAGATTATGTGCAGGTACGGCATGGGGAGGTGGCCAGGTGTGGCTCAGTGAAATCGATCTGTCATCCAGGGGAAAGCGGTACAGTAAGTGTGTTTTCAGCCCATTCAGTGAGCTTGGAGCATGGCTACAACTGCCTGCGAGGTGAGAAAAACCGTAAACCATTCTTTGACTGCAAATCACCCACTGCTTAAAGTCGCCTGCTAAAATTAAGCTGTTTTTCATTATTCCACAGTGTGCCACCACTAAACCGAGCTGAAACCCCATTTTATTGGTTTCATTGTATAGGATGATGTGTTTCTTAATTCCATGAGCTTGAGTTTTGTGCTACAGCTCATGCAGTTTTCAAATGTAGCCTAATTATGTCTTGTATAACTTTTGGTCATTGAAAATGTAGGATTTTTTTTGTTAGTGTTCATTCATTGATCTAATCAAAGTTGCCTTTAATTAAACTTCATATTTGGAGGACAGTCATCTTCTTGGACATGAAACGGAGAGGCTATTTGGCCTTTTGAAGAGAGTGATATAAAAAATCCTTATCAGCATCCTGGCTTTTTTCTGTCTTTGGCACAATGTGTAGCCTGAAATAGAGGGCACAGCACAGGGAAATATATCACATTCACTCAGGAAAAGACCATACAGAGGAGTAGCATTTTCTGCAGAATTGTTTCCTTTATATGTTGTTAAACGGTAAAAGATGTACGATGAAGTCCCTCCTAAGGGTAACATCTATACACGCACTTGAAAACAAATTGATATTAGGTACAAAACACAAATTCCTTTCCAGCTTAGAACTGAGCTTAATTTGGATGCACTCATCAAACAGGGCAGTAATTATAGGCAGGCACAGAGGTGGTATCCTGTCACTATGTCCTCGGTTTGTGTGAAAACAGGACTCTCTTGGTTGTTTGCGATGTCAGTCACCACCATCGACCTGTGAAGTTAACACCACTTTCATGTGTCGTTGTAATGTTCCTTTAGTTTCTAAGTTTGTTAAAGCAGATGGATTCTGGCAGGAACAGCCTGAGTGCTTTGTTGTGTAACAAAAAGAATTACACGTGCTTTATAGCAAATGTGCAGTGTCTGCAGTGAGCATGTTCTGCAATTTACCAACAGGGGTGTTGTGTTGTGTTTGGCTAACAGCTGATGCATCAGTACTCTTAAGTGAGGTTGGCATTTAAACAGTAACAGGGGCGCTCTTAAATCCAAGTGGCATGCTAAAGAATTCATAAGGATCACTCAGCATTTACCTGACTCATCAGCGTTGCCCTCCCTGCCCTTTTTCAGCTCCACTCACATTTGAATATTGTGCTGCAAGGCCCACTGCAGCACTGAGATGGGTGCCAGGTGCACCCAGAGTGATAATCAACCCCATGTCCATCAGCATGTCTGGATATCTGCCATCGTTTGTGTTTGTTTCCTCTCCGCTGCCTTCCCACCATGCTCAGATGAACCAGATGAACAATGCAGGGGGAGAATCATCAGACTAGCATTTTCTGTGGGGTATGGGTGGGAGTTCGCTTCTAAACATATGGAAATGCTGTGGAGAGAGGTTCTCTTAAGTGCACTTCTTCAGTGGAGTAAATCTGTTTGCAGCCGTGTCCGGCCGTGTAGGTGGATTACGTGGGGAAATGGTGAGCCATGTGCTTTGTTCCGGGTGAGAGGTTCTGCCTAACAGCTAAACAAAAATCAGAAGGAGAGAGACAGTAACAGGGTGCTTGTTTGAGAAACCACACCGAGTATGTGGGCACAGGGATGTAAATATACTGGTCCCTTTAAAGCTGGCCACCGTCTCTATGCTTTCAGCTTGGAATTGTGAGCTGCAAAGCACTGGGTTCCCTTCCCTGCCGTGCTTCAGCTCTGTGCATGCCATCATGAGGAAAGCTTAGTGTGGCCAGATGTCTATGTCCCTTTCCCTCTCCCCAGCATGCCACACCAGGCCGTCAGTGGGTGCCCTGAGAACCTTGAGGATCTAGTTATCTGTCAAACCCATGTCAGAATCCTATTAAGTCGGACCTGCATCTGGTGGCTCTGTGGATGGCAAGTCTTTCTTTATTAAACAGGTGAGACTTTTTGAGGAATTCCTTGTGGATGAATGGTGACTGATTCCCCCAGATTTGTCCCAAGCTCCCAGCAAGAACCACCCACCAGACACACTGCACTCGCTTAATACAGCTGAGGTTTGATGTGTCCATTCTTCGGAGCTTGATATTCCCATTTGCAGTGTCATCTCCTTCCTGTGTAATTCATCAAAAAGTAAAATAACCAATTACTTGTTGCTTGCAGTGACAGTTCTGCTTGAATATTCATGGGAATGGCAAAGTGTCTTGTTTTTATGACTTTAGTAGTGGAAAAAGGTTTAATTTTGATGAGAATTGGACCAGGGATGACACTGGTGCACCATAAAATGGCAAACTGAATCTCTAATTAGTATAAATATACACTAAACTAAATCCAAACCCTTTAGTACACATAAGCAAAGATTTTATTTATTTTTGTCATACATAAAATAAGTTAATTTGTTATTAATTTCAGTTATGGGATTAGACTTCCTGTAATTGAATGTTGCAGAGGTGTTGCTTTGGAAAAGAAAATGTCATATTGCTTGATAAGGATACGGAAAGTTTACAGGACACTTCCTGTTTACTGTTTCAGGGTGGTGATACTTAGAGGACTGGGAAAGATCCATTTTCTGGTTCTGAATGGTTTAGGACAGCAGATCTGTTTCCCACAGTCCCAAATCTCCATAGCCATGGTGCTGAAATAAGCCTTCAAATAGGAACACACAGAATGGCTGATTCTGATCAGCTTCAGGGGATTTTGGTCCACTGACTAGCATCACGTTATAGTTATAATGCACCAAACACAGGCGAGTACCTACACCTGGTTGCCATGACTACAGCTGCTTCATAGGCTATGGTAGTCAAACATTCTATTCCATATATACTGGTAGCTTATCAGACTTGGAAATGATTAATTTCATTAATAGAGCACATAAGAACAATTTCCTTGAGTCAGCCTATTGTTAAACCCTTAGTTGCAATAAGAGGAATTAAGTCAGTTCAGTCTTGCAGCACTAAGGCTTGGCTTGACTATAAGGTACTTTGTGTAAGTTTTCAGATCAATGGTGCATGCATTGTTCCAGTCAGGGTTTATATAGTATTGTATTTGGTTTAAACGGCTTTTGGGGTTTAGCCTGGCAAGGTTGCTTTTAGTGGTTGTTATGGGCCTGTTCACCTTGATGTTCTCCAGATGCTCAATGCGGCTTCAGACCTTTGCTGGGAATCATCACTTTGCTGAATTTTCTGCCATTTGACCACAAAAGCGCTTTCTTCAACTTAGCAAGATCGACCACTGCTGTGTGCCAAGGTTCAAATAGACACAGCACTTCCTTTAGAGCTCCTTCCTCATAAAGATACACAGAATCCTTGACATTATTGACTGGAGTACTTTTTACATCTGCCGACCTGAGGCTGTTGAAAGTGGCTGGTGGCCTCTTAGGGGCTTTTCCGAGCAGAATCCTCCTTGTTGGAGTACTTTGGGGGGTTTTTGAGGGACGGTCTTCTCGGGGTAGTTCGCATGTTGATTACCGTGGCAACGGTGCACTTTGGGATATATGAATATGTTTGAATTTTATTTTTCCCTTTTCCCCCCACTCTATGCATTTTATCACTGTCTCTAACTTCCCTAGGGACGCTCTTTATCTGTCCTTCTTACCTTTCCTTCAGATTCACTGCCTGACCCAGTGATCCCTAAACAGACTGAGGTTTTTATCCCGAAAACATGACAGACGTTTAATCGGTTACTGAATATAGACCAATGGCAAAATCATTTTATCCATGCTAGAGTGATTTATTTTCACCTGAGCCAACTTGGAACTGGGGAGGTTTTCATGGACCAACTGGGGCTCCTGTATTGAACCAAGTCCCACAGGGCTCTGATGGGATCCCTCAGCCTCTGCAGGTGCCGACTTTCATCTTGGCAAGGAGAGAATGTCTGGGTTGTATTCCCAGGTACCCAGGAATTTTGGCAAATAATCTGTATGGTGTTGTGTTGGAGCCGGTCCATTGGTACCACAGCCCTGGAGATGGGGAACAGATTCATGGGCCACCGGGTAGAAGATGATTTGGAAGGCCAATTTGAACTCCATTTTCTCTTCTCCGTGCCCGTGAGCCTCCCAATTGCCTCTCTGTCTCTGTAACGCATCTGTAGGAGGGCCCCCCTCCCATCGCATGCCAGAGAGAGATTGCGTGCGCCTTTCAGAAAGCACACCATTACCCCCTCTTTGAATCTCTGTCAAATGCAGAAGAACAGTCCCTCACCGCCCGCTATTGTTTTAAGTCACGAATTGCAGCGGTGGCATCTTTCTGAGGGAGGGACCCGAGACCCTTGAGAAGACGGATCCCCAAGACGCTGGGCTCCATGCAGAATGACATAAAGAAACAAAAGGGAAAGGATCCTCTTTCTTGCTGCTGTCAGGAGTCTTGGGCAGGGATTTTGAAATTCTGGATCTTTGAAATCTCGTTTAGAGAAGCTCAATGGAAAGCCGGTATTCGCCTGGGCAGAGGATGGCTCGCACAAAGCCGGGGATTAATGTGGACCCCGCTGTTTGGAATGGCCAGGAGTAAAGTGGAAATTGCTGTTGGGTTTGGCTATTACCTACTGCCTCCACTACCTATCCTAGTCTCTCTCATTGATAAAATATACCCTCTTCAAATTAACCTGCTGTGGTCTAGCTGGTCATGTTCATCTCCTGCTCTCCCACTGCAGACGTGTTGCGTTTTTACTTTAGACCTTGAAAGAAAGGTTGTGGTCCTAGAGGAAACAGGACACTCCGGCAATCACCCTGAATAAGAGCACATGTACCCCAAGCCACAAATGCACCCACATATTGTGGTCATCTGTGAATGTTTAAGTTAATCCCGTCCTCTTTTGGTCTCAGTCTTGGCAGCAGGGCAAAATAATTAGCAGCCCAGAATGGATGGTTCTGGAAAGCCTCACTCTGTTTGTCTAACCTTCTGCAGTCAGTCATGTAATGTGGGGCCACTGGCCGCCCGTATGCTTAAATGGATTTGTTATAAAGGACATCTGTCACCCTCGCGTTTGTCAGCAATGGATGCCGGTGGTAGCAGTACGGCAGAAGGCTCTTGCCTCTTGAGTCACACGGTGTCTAGCGGGGAGGGAGATTATTGTGTGGGTTTAAGTTTATATTTAGACCTGTGTTCGATTATCACTCATCCAATAATACACTCGTTCACTGGTCTGTTACTGGAGCAGCTTCGGTTAATTACTTCTCAAGGGTACAACAGCAGGTGCCCTGCTGGGAATTGAATGAGCTATCTTCAGGTCAAGTCCTTTGGCGTTCTGCTTCCCGCACCTCTAATTTTTCTGCTTGGTGGATGATGCTCATTGTTTTGCTCAATGCTCATTGCATTCCGTGACGTCATGACCCCAATAGGGCGCAGGAAGCTGGCCTGTTCTCCAGGGGCAGGTCTGTTGTTTCTGGGGCCCTTTGCCCCCCCTAGTGTAGTGACTCTTTGTGACCCCCAAACCTCAGAAGCCCTGTGCAAATGCCTGGTCTAGGTGCGCATAAACAATGCCGTTGCTTACTATTCCCTTATATGTGAGCATTTCTTCAGCTTCTGTTAGAAGCACATGGCTGTCCTGCTATTGTCATTAGTCACCCTAAAGTGGGTGGCACTCTGCATGACATGTGATCTTCAGGGACTCTGATTTTCCTGCTCTTTGAGTTCTTAGAGAGGTCCCTGGGTGTATGTTTTGGCATTCGTCGGTAAGTTTCCTTTGGGGCGGGCAATATGCCTTTGCCTGTCAACAGCCTACACATCTTAGGCGTCAAAAAGCCTCCATGTGAATTTGTCTTGCAGAAACCTGACAGACCCGACCCAATGAGAATTCAGAGTGACAGGTCTTTTAAAAAAAACTACATTCTTGAGCACTTCTAATAAAATGGAAAGGGCTCAAAAATGATCTTGGCAGCTAAAGGACATCGGCTGCATCCCCTGTGCTTTGCTTTGCCACGATAGCAGATAAGCAAAGCATGCTGGGATAATATACTATAGAATTACGGTCTGACCTTAATTACTGGAGGACGTTGTGCTTATTAAAATAATAGAGAGACCTGGAGGAAGACAGAATAATAAATTCGTATTAATTAACATTTGGAACACTCAATTTTAAAAGTAACTAATTTATAGAGACCACTTAAGAGCAAAAGAAAGTATGTGTTTAAGAGTTTTATCTGAACACGTCAAAGAAGTAAAGCAGGCAAAAACACTTCCGAGTTAGTAAGAGGATGGTTAAGTGGATATTTTGAAGTAGCTAAAATGAGCACTTAATTAATTATGTCTCGTACTTTTCGGCACTTTTAATAGTTACATACAAGATGTGGTAGGCATATGTAATATAAAGATATCGTTGGCGTATGTGATAATGGGTCGTAATGGAACATAAACTAAAGGGATTGGGTCAAGTGTGGTCCCTTCAAAGTCAAATGTGAGCACACGTTTATGAAACCGGATCCACTATACATTTTAAAACTCAAATGAACTGACAGCTGAGCATTATTAGTTATTCAGCAGTAGCCGGAGGTTTCTGGCTCACGAAAAGCTCGCGGCGGCTTCCCGGCTCTTTTTTATCCGCATGATTCCAAGCTCCGCTGCGGTTAGCGCTGAGGCATCATACAGTACGTGTGCAGCCTTATATTTGTCACCGGGTTTTCACGTCAGTCTCGCAACATGCTTAACATGAAAACGGCACATCAGGCAGTGCTTTACCGCTTTGCAGGAAGCCAAGACATTGCGCCTGTAGTCAAAATAGTGAAGGCGACACTAATCAGTACTGTGAGATATTGATTTGCATTAAGTGAATTACCAAATTTCTACAGTGCGCAGAAATGTCAATGCAGACTTCCAATGTTTTAAAGTTAAAAATGGCAGATTTGAGCCCCAGATTGTACAGATGTTCCGCAGTTCCCAATCGAATACAAAACGCTTCTTAAAAGTAAATGAGAGATTTAAGGGAAGTCTGATTTCCATGCCAGTACCACCTCTATCACCCCCACCCTCCCCGCATGAGGGAAAATTGTGATTCGGAGGAAAGGGCAGATTGATGAAATACGCGCTGCTGTGCCAAACGTGTGTGAGAGGGAGTTCGGCCACTGAGAGGGCAGCCGGTCCGGAGGGGGACAGGCAGCGACCGTCTCTTACCGCGCATCCCCGGTACTGATCCCGGTGTCGGTGACGATCGCAATGACTCTCCCATCCTCTCTAATTTCACCGGCGGCGGACAGCGTCTGTCCTCGCTTTTGAGGCGAAGCGCGTTAACAGCCGTCTGCCTTCCCATCTGTATTTATTATCATATTTATTTTTTCGTTTTTTTTTCTTTTTGCTCGTTTTTTTCGGGTCGATGCCCGTGGTTTTTTCTCGATCATCCCAGCGAGACAGCCGGTTTTGCCTCCGTGGTTAAAAGCTGAGCCCCTGGTGATCATGACCACGGCAAAACAGCAAAACGCGCCGGCGAAAGCAGCTCAACAGCAGGATCAGGTACTTCCTGGCATTTTAAAAATCCGTATGTTATGTATTATTTCTATTGATGTTTTGGTAATATTTGCTTCCAGTTAACTCGCGTTATTCTGCCATGTATTTTATTAAAGAAAAATATTTCTCTTTAAAAAAGAATTGAATTTGGTTGGATGGATAGTATTTTTCTTTTCTTTTTTTTGTAGCGATTAGAGACCTTGAAATCAGAGACCTTCTCGTTGGTGTCTGATTTCAAGGTAACTGCGCTGCGCCGCGTAGCTTAGAGCACATGCGGTCCCTTCATTCCCCACAATAGATACTCACACCTAATTACGAAATAAATGTTAGGATTCAATCTGATAACTTTATAAAAAAGCATGTTTCAAGTGATTTGGACTATTCATTGAGTTGCGTTTAGTGGGATACTGTGCCTAAGGCTCATCTCTTACTACAGGACGTGATGCAATTCATCTTAGATAAAGTCCGTAGTCTTAAGACAAGAAAAAACAGAATATATAGGCCTAATGCTGAAATCATGTTCTCAAAAAGGGGGAATCTAAAGTTAATGAGATGTACACTTACATTGTACTGTTGATTCATTTTGGTTGTGCCCAGCAGCAATTTCAAAAATTGGCTATTTTCTGCCTTTCGCCTGGTTATCCCAACTTGTGAATGTATTATAAATTTCAGAGTGTTTTCTTTATGGTATTTGTGTGAATATGACATATTAAAGCCTGTCTGTGTGTAAAGTGTCACGATCAGACATACGCACATCCCGAGATGTGTGATACACAGATTACTTCACTAATTACTGAGAGAAACGTGTGATATCTTATTTAAAGCAGTTACAGTACCATATATTATGTGTGAAGAATTTCCTCCAGTTTCAGATGCCTTTTTCTTGCATAATTTCCATTTATTTTTAACTGCCATTAACAATGTGTTGCAATGCAGGAGAAAATACAACATCCATTCATCCATTTTTTGTAACCGCTTATCCTCTTCAGGGTTGTGGAGGGTCCAGAGCCTATCCCAGAGGCTACAGGTGCAAGGCAGGGAACAGCTTGGGACAGGGTGCTAACCCATCTCAGGGCACACTCACACACCATCCACTCGCGCACCATCCACTCGCACACCGTCAATCGCTCACCGTCCACTCACACACCGTCCACTCGCACACCGTCCACTCGCACACCATCCGTTCGCTCACCATTCACTCACACACCATCCACTCGCTCACCATATACTCACTCACCATCCGCTCGCTCACCATCCACTCACGTACCATTCACTCACTCACCATCCACTCACGTACCATTCACTCACTCACCATCCACTCACG
>JAODKF010000001.1:18722770-18739646 GCA_026779585.1 Mormyrus proboscirostris
TGATACCCCCCCCCCCTCCCAATGATGTCACGCAACATTAAAATTCTGTGGTCCAGAAATGACATGGCAGCGGGTGGTCAGCTGTGGGGTTTGCTGGCTCTGTGATTACCACACTGCTCATCCCTTGTAGCGCGTTGATATGGGTCCCTATTAGTGGGACTATGGTGATTCCTGGGATGGGTACAGCCCCCACCATTTCCCCACATCTCAGAGCTGAGGTTTGAGTCGAGATCTTCAACCCCCATCCGGCGTCTCCTCTGCAGCTTTCCTCGGACTGCCTCATTAATCGTGCACAGCTCGGGGTAAATATATAAAAATGTGTGTCTTGGACAGAACAAATGGATTTTTAGATTTCTGTTTCTTAAGTTTCATGATGAATCTAGAATCCGGCAGCCTTGTTCCCCCCCTCTCCCGCCCTCCTCCAGCCTAGGCTAAATCAGCTCCATCCACGTGGGGGACCACGAAACTGGCCATTTGAAATGGGGAGGACACAGAAAACAGAGGATGAAAAGTACACAAATATATTAGAAGGTAGAAGCTTGTATGACCCACGTGACCATCTCCTGGACACTGGCTTGGGGGATTGCAGACCATCCATATGTGGAGCTTTTCTCTTTAATATTGTATAAGCTTTTCTGGAGTGGGCCGGCATAAACACATCACCCCAGATCAAAGAATGAGATGCTATCGCTACACATTTTCTTTCCTGCTTTTCTAATGCTCCAATCGATCTTCCTTTAGCTTTTTATCTCCATTCTCTTGTCCTTTTTTCTTGTGTTGAGGTTTACTGATGTCCTCTCCTGGCCATCCTCCGACTGAACTCCCTTGGCTCTCACGCCCTGTCTAATCGGCGGTTAATTAACCCAACATGGTGATGGCGGTAATCCTTCTAATCACCATGGTAATTGTAAGGTGGCTCATGGACAGGCAGGTGGGCAGGCTTTTAAAGTCCAGTTGTAATTGGTCCAGTGCTACATGTGGTAAGGAGGAGCTCAATGGTCCCTGGTCGCTTGGAAAATCGCCATGGTTTCTGCCATCCTTGGAAGGCAGGCCACCTGTTTTGCCACCGTTAATTTTACAGAAAAGACCAAAGATTCTTATGGTGATGGCCGCTAGCCAGACACCCAGGAACGCAGACCGCGAGTGAAAGCCACCCCTCCACCATCTTCACGAGATGCATCAGGGGCACGAGGATCACCATCCACTGTGATTCCAGCTTTCCAGATGCACAGCTTTCTTCAGCCTCCAGCAAGCAATTCTATCCTGGTGAATTTCAAATGACTCTCCAGCACTTAAATAGTTTATTACTAAGAAAATAAGCATCAAACCAATCGGTGAGATTATACATCTTAAGAAGCAACATCATCATTAGGCAGCATGATTTTCCTTTTGAGGTTTATTTATCTTAACAAATGTCTGAATGGCATGACATAAGTATTTTATGTAATTAGTTACACGTCTGCTAATTAATAAATCATACCTCGGGGTAAAATTAAGATGGTATTTGTGCGACAGGCCGGTGAGTCATTTGAGTAGCAATTAAAAAATGTTGAAGTAATGGACTCTCCTTGCAGATTAAAGCTGAGATGTCAGAGTTAGGGATAGCAGCTGAGCTAGCTGAACCATTAACTATCTGCTGCTAACAGCTCATAGTCAAGAGCCAGCTCCATCCCAGAATGCCATTCTCATTGTGCCTCACCCTCGTACCTCAAAGATAAGCGCGCTGGGCTTTATGCAAATCACATCTTGTCTGTCTGTGATAATTACTCTAAGCTGTTTTCTGAGCCCGGTCCTGGGTTCCCGCTGTGTACACTGCTCGTTTTCTGGTCCAGCTTAATTAGGCTTGATTGAGCCGTTAATTGAACAACACATTGCATTTCCTGCAAACAACACGGCATCACCAGGAGATGCCCAATCTGGATCGAAATTCAGAGAAAGGGCCCGGATCGGGGCAGCCTGTCTTGAAGCTGAAGTGGGGTTAAGAAGCATCTTGCGTCTCGAAGCTCCCGAGGTTGGGGGGAGCTCATGGAAATTGCCAGAAGGTGGAGGAAGCAGTTGAAGGAAATGGAAAGGCCTCTGGTGAAAATCCCAGCTCTGATAGGATGGGGGATAAATGAAAGGGTCGATGTGCTGAAAATAGGATTGTTTTCTTGGAGACAATTGGGCTCACAGACCTCGATTCACATGGAACTAAAGGCTTGTAGTTCTGACTGGGAAAAAAAACTGTTATTTCAAAACCGCTTTTCTGTGAGTCCTTCTGAACTAAACAGGTTATATTGAAGGTTTTAATCCCTATCTTTCCCAAAGTGGTTACTGCCGGTTTGAGGATAGGAGAGTCCTCCCCAATCACACATTTCAAAGTGTCCTTGTGAAATTTTGTGGGCTTATTTCGGGGACCTTGAGATTGCTGTTGCCATTCAACAGGGGGGTTCAGTACCCTGTAATTGTAAAATAATGTTTTCTCTCAATCAGGCTCTTAATTGATCTTAATTTATCTGGATCGTATAAGACCCAAGGCAGGATTACAAGGAGGGGCCATTTTCACAGATATAATCATTTAATTTTATGTAATATCCTAATATTAATGTCCTATATTAGTGGACAAATTGTGTACAGCTGGGCATTTCCTGAAGGAGTGTTGATTAAATACTTAGTGGTTCAACTGAAGTCCTCCATCCGGGATTTTACCTTCACATCTGGTAGGCCACCTGCTGATATATTAGTGCATTGCACTCTGGTATTTCAGTCTCCCATTGGTTAATAAGTGTTTCATGTAACAATCCAGGGTGTCCGCCTGGCTCTACTCACATGTACGCCCCTCGGAAAGCCCCCCAAAGCCCCCCAGCTGCTGTTCTTTAGACTGATTTGCCCAGTACCACATCTTCCATCTGATCTTTACTCCTTCACAGGAGCCTTAGGTGTCACTGTGAAGAAAGCTGTGATGCCCGAGGAGCTCAGTGGGTCGATCCACCCCATAACGTGAATGGGCCCCACCTCCCGTGTTTCCCCATCATACGAGGGGAATTCCATTTATCCGCACGGTACCAAAGCGTAAAATTGCTTCAGCTGTCATAAAATGCTCACAATTTATCCAGCGTTTATGCTGATCCCACTCTGGAGCCGTAAAATTGGGTCTGTGCTATTCCAGTCTGGAAAACCAGACCGGGTCCCGGTGACTGTAAATCCTGTGAATTGTGGCCTGTTCTCTGCGTCCTGGGCCACCAACGCACACTTTCCTGGGAGCACATTCAGCTTACACTGCAGCTTTCATTGTCTTCCTTAATCCCTCCTTAAATCTTCATTTCTGCCGCTAAGGGGTCATTATGTCCTGCCTCCTCGTTCCTGAGATGATTTTTTTTTTCACCCCTCCATTCTCGGCCGTTTCATCTCCCTCCAGATCTTGCAGTCTGTATGGGGAAGATGCTGAGCTCAGCACATCATGTGCGGGGTCACCATGGTGGACCTAATTCTGATAGAAGCCCCTGGTTATGTGAGGACCTCACACTCGGGTGACCCAGAATGAATGATCCTACATCCGTTATGTGCTCAAAGACGGGCTCCTAGATCTTCACAGGGGTCATTCCCTGGAAGCAGCTCCCCTTGTGCTAATAAAGCTCCTTGAGGGCGGCCTCCCCGCTATCCATCTCATCAGCCACCTCTTCATTGAACACAAATGTGTTTTTTTTTTATAATGATCTCCATTGAAATGCCCCACTGCATAACTGGAACTGACAGACCGTTTGGTTTGGTTGGTGACCCTCTCCTCCCAATATTAACATCATAGGGATGTGGGCATTGTGTCTCATTGTGGCAGTACAGGGGTGTGTCACCTTCACTTGCATGGCCAGCCATTTTGTCCTGCCACCCTCCCCAGTACTCACACGTGTAACTACGAAGGACAGAATTTCACATGGTTTTGGTCACGCTGTGTTTTATAAACAAGACGTGATCCGCATTTTAACATTGCTTCCCGCTACCTTGCGAGCTGCTGCAAATTGACAGGATCCCCCCTGAAAATGATAGCACCCCATTGTCAGTCCAGTATTTCACGGGGTTACTCACGTGGCACCTGTCTGCCTTTATCGATTCCTCTCGCTCTCTTTGTTTCAGGCTGTAATAAAGCTCAGCCCGTTCCTCCTCCATCTCAGCTTGTCTGTGGTGAGCACACTGCTTATCTCCACTCTTTGGTGTGGTTACGAACCATTTGAGGTTTGGCAGTAATTGCTGTTCTACCTTGTGGTTCTCTTTGGGCCCCAGGGTTCAGCCTCGTGGGCTCGGCAGGCTGATCACAGGGGGCAGTGAGGCGTGACCTGTGCCGATGGCGTGTTTTACGAGAGCCCTGACTGTCCTTTTCCGAAAGACACACCATAACGACCACAGGGGTAACGAGGCTGCTCCAGTGAAATTGCTTTTTTGTGGCAAGAATCCCCATTAAAAGGCTAGTGCAGTTGTACCAAGTGTGTTCTCAATCCCAGATTCCCCCCCCCAGATCATGCCCCTAAGGCTCCTGCTCGGTCCGCATCCAGGCACCGATGCTCCAGAACGGTTCTGCTCCCAGATTCTGATCCACAGTTTTCATCTGGCTGTTTAACCCAATCCCCGTTCCTGTGGCCTCTTATTGTCATGCTGAAAGTCGGTTGTTTGACAGCCTATGTTATCCGATACCTTTGTACAAATAAAAAGTAAATAGACCACAGTCACTGGTCTGCTCCAACTCTGCATTCGTGTCCTGGCTCATTAATATCAAAGCACTGCCCCATCTAACGTCCCTCGCTGCCGGCTTCCTTGGTACTGGATGACATCTGAACCCTTTAGCACTTTGGCTAACAGTAGGCCCACGGCTGGCTTTGGGTGCAAGTCCCGTTCAGATCAGAGGACGGTGGGCCAGTGGAGGACAGTCCACTTAATGGGATTTGTAATGGGAGTCACAGTAAATAGTTTCTCTCGCTGTTATCATACGGCTAATGATCTCTGCATTTCCATTAAATTAGTATGGAATGGTTGCTAAAAGCTGGGTACTTAAAAAGCTTCACCGCACACCACACACAGTATCACATTGTCCCTATTATCCTGCATTCATTAACGCCTAGCTGCTGGGCTCTCACTGGGGATCCTCTGGACTGAATGCATTTATTTTTTATTTTCCTTAAGCTAATTAAAAGTTGCCTCTCTTTCAGCTTTGTGTACCATTGAACTCACAGGTTCGTGTCTGAGGCCTGATGTTTGAAAGGCCCTGACATCACATGTCTTCATCACTGGAGACAATGAAAAACAGAAGAGGAAGTGTTTTTGTGCATTTTGTTTATTTGAAATGATGAAGACATGGTCAGGAGGCTCCTGCCAATCGCTGCAAAGCCTAAAGACCAAACAGCGTTTGACAGCAGTAAAGCTAACATGCTGATGTGTGGAGCTAGGGGAACTTATGGCCAAGGCTGGCATTCATGTAGACCAGTGTTTCCCAGTCTGGTCCTCACGGACCCGCAGACTGTCCACGTTTTTGCAGTCTGGCAGGGAGCTTGGAGGCAGTGAGCACAGAAGAATTTCTTGAGGCAAGAGAAGTTAGATTACTACATAATTCTGAGAAAATACTGTCTACAACTTTGTGGTAAATGCTATCTTATAGTGTTGCACCTCAGCAAAATTTTTGGACAAAAGTACTGGGACACACTTCATAATCATTGAATTCAGGTGTTTCAATCAGACCCATTGCCACAGGTGTATTAATTCAAACACCTAGCCATGGAGTTGGGTTTACAAATATTTGTGAATTAATGGGTCTTTCTGAGGAGCTCAGTGAATTCATGTGTGGTTCTGTCATAGGATGCCACCTTTGCGATAAGTCAGTTTGTGAAATTTCTTCCCTGCTAGATATTCCAGGGCCAACTGTAAGTGGTTTTATTGCAAAGTGGAAGCATTTAGAAACAACAGAAACTCAGGCATAAAGCGGCAGACCATGTAAAGAGAGCGGGTTGCCAAGTGCTGAGGGGCATTGTACTGTATGTAAAAGTCACCTATGTGCTGCTGACTCAGTAACTGTAGAGTTCCAAACTTCCTCTGACATTAACCCCTGCATGAAAACCGTGTGCCGGGAGCTTCATGGAATGGGCTTCCTTGGCCAAGCAGCTGCATGCAAGCCTCACATCACCAAGCACAACGGCATGTGTCGTATGGGGTGGCATAAAGCACGCTGCCACTGGACTCTGGAGCAGTGGAAGCATGTTCTGTGGAGTGATGAATCACACTTCTCTGTCTGGCATCTGATGAATGAGTTTGGCAGTCCGGGTTTGGCGGATGACAGGATGAACATTACCTACCTGACTGCATTGTTCCCACTGAAAAGTTTGGTGTAGGTGGGGTTTTAAGGGGCTGGGCTAGGTCCCCTAGTTCTAATGAAGGAAACTCATAATGCTTCAGCATACCAATACATTTTGGACAATTGTTTGGACAATTGCTTCCAACATTATGGGAACAGTTTGGAGAAGGCCGTTTTCTGCCCCAGTGCACAAAGCAAGGTCCATAAAGACATGGTTGGGTGACTTTGGTCTTGAAGAATTTGACTGGCCCACACAGAGCCCTGACCTCAACCCCACCGAACATCTTTGGGGTGAACCATTGTCCATCATCAATGTCTGACCTCAAAAATGTTCTTCTAGATGAACAGGCAAAAATTCTTACAGACACTCACAAATATGAGGAAAGCCTTCCCAGAACAGCTTTGTTACAGCTGCAAAGGGGGACTGACTCCATATTGATACCTTTTGATTTAGAATGGGACGCCATAGAAGTTCCTATAGGTGTAATGGCCAGGTATCCCCCAGTACTTTTGTCCGTATAGTGTATGTCAAGGTTGAGAAGGCTATAGGGGATCAAAGAAGGGTTTCATTTTAGTGCACAAACAGGGTTATATATCACAGCTGCATACTCTCAGCATACCCAAGTGTGGGTGCAAGCAAAAACAAGTCTGATCAAAACAATTTGTGGCTCATAGCTTCTAGCAGTTACATCAGGCAGAATCTCTGCATTTCGCTGTGTTAATCAGCATTCCTCAGTTTATGTTTTTACTTCATGTCCCAATGATACAGTGATATTTTTATGGTTGGGAGTGGAGCCGTGTTTGCTGGGAATGATACCCCATGAGACCTGTGATATCCATGTTTGCTGGGAATGATACCCCATGAGACCTGTGATATCCATGTTTGCTGGGAATGATAACCCATGAGACCTGTGATATCCATGTTTGCTGGGAATGATACCCCATGAGACCTGTGATATCCTTGTTTGCTGGGAATGATACCCCATGAGACCTGTGATATCCATGTTTGCTGGGAATGATACCCCATGAGACCTGTGATATCCCTGCATGAAGCACTTTGGTATTTTGTGTCCTCACAGGAGCTGGTGGGCAGCAACCCCCCGCAGCGGAACTGGAAGGGAATTGCCATCGCCCTGCTCGTCATCTTGGTTATCTGCTCCCTGATAGTCACCTCTGTCATCCTGCTGACACCAGGTATGGTTAGAGACAACGCCCAGCTGGCCTGTTTTACTCCGGCTACCTGTCAGCCCAGCTGCGCACTTTACTTGTGATTTTGGTCTAATTATGTTCAGTAATACCATGCCAACTTCTCGCTCCATCGTTTTCTCTACATCTAAAGCTGTTTTTTTGACCTTCACAAATTATGTACAAATCTTATGGGGGGAGGTGGAGATCACATTTGGGAGGTGCAAAGGGCTATCAAGCAAGTCCCATCAAAAGACTAGCAAGGAGGGCTGCATTCGGAGGAAACGCCAGGGGACGTGGGTAAATGCCAAAGTGGGGTGTGGCATTAAGTGGATTGATAGTAATCAGACACTCTGGCTGAGGGTTGTGCTCCTGTTTCGTCAGCTGACTGTGGGGCAGTGTGGTGTCTGTCAGCTCTGAACAGCGAAGTTTTGTAATATCTTCACCCTGTAGGTGATGGAGCATAGCGTTTCCCTGGGAATTTACAAATTCTTTGTAAAGTACAAGGTATAGTTTCTATTATGTAAGATCTAATGCAAGGCATTGCTTTAGGTTGTGAGTACAGTAAGCGTCTATTAGTGTCCGTTTCATGTTGTTGGAATATGAATTTGAATAAAAATGGAATATGATTGGCTGCCGGGAGATTGGCCCTCATCCCCATTACGACATCAGTTTATCTGACTTCTCTTTGTTTTTGAGTTGGGGATAACCTTCAAATGTGTCATGTTGTTTTCTCACCTTACAAGAAAATGGATGGATGGTGCTGGATTTTTCATGACTTTTGAAATGAGGCCTCCAGCAGACGGTAGCCTTCGCAGAGGTGTGGCTGACTGCCTCATCTTATCATTTCATCGTTTTCTGTCTCCATCAACACTGCATCGCATTTCACAGAGGCTTTCTGGAAGCTTTCACAGTCTGAGGAGTGGCACAGTAAGCTTGTGTGGTTAGAGTCCGGAGGCCCAGAGCCACGTGCCGGTCCCTGCCTCTGCCTGAGAGCTCTGCTTCTTTTGTGATATAATGAACTCGCCGTTTCAAGAGAATCTCCTGCGTTCCCAGTGCTGGCAGGCGTGACAGATGGGCCATGATCAAAATCAATGGCGGAATATTTCTGCCGCAAGTTAATATTCGTACGGGTTAAATGGTGGGGGTGCGGGGCATTCAGGTAGTGGGAGGAGGTCGTTTGTCTTATTGCCACTGAAAATGTCACAGAAGCCTTTCCCATAAGAGACGGTGATGTGGATTTTCACACGGCGAGGATATGGCAGCTCATTGTTTTTTGCTGGGATTTCTGAAGGGCACCGTGTGTCAAATATGGAATTGTTCAGTGAGCCCCCTCTCCTCCACCTTGAAAAACACACCCCCACAAACCCCCACCACCCCACCACCCACTGCTTGGCTGCCGGAGTTGCACCCACTGGAATTAATGGGATTATAATGTAACAGGGAGAAAAATGTGCTGGATGGTGAGCAGAGAAGCATTAATGAGACGCATGGATCAATAGAGGGCCAAAAAACAAGCAAGTTTGGCCGCACAGCTCCTCTCCTTCCCTTGAAACCAGCGTCTGCTTTATTGAGCTTCTCTCACCACGACGTGATGGACCGGCCTCTGAGAGGCGGCGCCATGCTGCCCCTCTGCTCCCAAATCCCCAAGGGGAGGCTTAGCCAGGCACTGTGGACGGAGTAATAGTGCAGAGGGTTGGCAAACTGCGCTTTCACCAGGAAACTCCCAGTGTGACACTCCGTCAAGGACGCTGAGCTCCCCCGACGAGGGCCGCAGCTGATCGAGGTGATCGGTCCAGCCTGCTGTCTTTCTCTCTCGCCAGAACCACCTGTGCTCCCGGTAAGTAGGACGTGGCTTGTCTGTCAGAGCCCTCTCTCCTAATGGTGCGGAATGACCGACATACCCCGAGGCGGGAGCGCAGCCCATCCGGATTTCTTTGTCGAGCTTCTTCAGAAAGCCTTTCAGCCAGGACGCCAGCCTGGTACGCTACCTTCTGAGACAGAATCAGGTCCATCTGGCCTGATTAAGGACAACGTTGTGTGTGTGTTTTTATTTTGCACAAATTAGAAAATAAACACATTTTACATCTTATTGAGTTCTCACTAATGCCACTATTTAAGCATATCCAAGAGGAGGATTCCTGCTAATTAAAATGGCTGTAATATGCTCCCCACAATAGCCCTATAATAAGGAACGGCTGAAAGTGGTGGCTGTGCCGTGGCCTCGCTGTTCTGTCTCTCTGGGCCCTTTGAATTCACATCGCCGCCTTTGAGCCGGAGAGCAGACCTAAATGACTTTGTCTATTCAACAGCTCAATTAACATGACAGTCTGTCTGGGAGATAATGGACGGATTTACAATGCTGAGGAAACACTCCGTCTCAGTCATTAACTCCCTGGGCACTGGCGTGTGCTGGATGCCCCTCTCCTCACCGTCGCCAGCCTGGCGTGCGTCACGGTCACCTGACCTCCGGGCCGTCTGTCCAGTCATGTTCAATTGGAGACCTGGATGACTGGACTGTGTATTCTGACAAGGTGCTGGAATTGGCTTTGGATATGGCAGTTGGGATCTTGCATGAGGGCCTTTGTTCATATAGAATCTCTCTGGGTACCTTGATATCATCTCGCTATCCAGCGCCAGGCAGTTCGGAACCAGGAAGATGAAGTGTCTCTTGGCTTGTAACTGTGCACATGTTTGCTCAGATGTGTACAGCTGTGCATGTTCAGGTGCCTGGGAAGGCTTTAGGGTAATCTCTGGGTCACCCCATCCCTCACTGGATGCTGTTACCTTGGTTTTCCCTTTCTTCTTTTTGCCTCGCTTGGGAAAAACGGGTGCAGCTGCAGCTCCTGACGAATGGTAAGTGCCTGACAGACCATGTGACAGGTCTGTGAAATGTAATTATGACCCAGAATCCCCCTGGACCTACCAGAAGTCCCCAATGTGTGTCTGCACACGGCATATGGAAATCACACAACATGTGTGGTTCTGGTAGCTGTGCTCCGATTTTTTTATTTATTTTTTTAAAATTATGCTTCTTACCACCAATAGCCCTCAGATGGACAGTGCCTGATGCTGTGAATGCCGTGTTCTGCTTTATTTTTATTTAGCTGATGGCCAAATTGAGCTATGGTTTCTTGAGCAAACACACATCAGCGGCATTGGGTATTGGTAATTGATTTCCCCATGCCTTCTCTGGCTGAGGAATCGACATGGTGCCATTTCCCTACCCAATGAGGAATGGTCGTTGTGGTAGCCCTGCTGGGACAGGGCATTTTGCCGAGCCTCCACTGTGTCTCACATGCTCATTACAGTTTCATGGGTCCTAAATGGCTCGTTAGCTTATTCACCCATGAATTAAAGATGCACAGCATTAAAGTCTCCCAGCAAGGTACCTCCAAGGTAGCCAGAGAGAATCCCTGCTTGTCAGAGAAACATCTCCAGCGATCGGGGGCCACCAGTGGCTCTCGTCTCAGCTCTCACCATCCAGGGAGGCAGGCCCATCATTCAACCGGGTTGTGCAAAATCAGTTAATTGGTTATTTCTGCTCCTTTTTATAGCTGGAACTTCCAACAGAGCGATTCAGGTGAAGTAATTTGCAGAAAGGGGTAACAGCAGAAGTCTTGTCAATACAGTTGAGAATGTAATGGTTTCCACACGAGTCCGGACAGTGAATATAAAGCGCCCTCCACAATTATTGGCACCCCTTGTAAAGATTAGTAAAAAAGTGTTAGAAAAAATCCACCTTTTGATGAAGCAGCTTCATCTCACACTTAAAAAATTAGAAAAATCCAGCATTTCATTGAAATAAATTTATTCAAAGAAAAACAAATCCTTCATCAAGAAATAATTATTTTTAACAAAAACACATGTGCCACAATTATTGGCACCCCAGCATTTAATACTTTGTACAACCTCACCAGTATAAAAGCACTGAGTTTTCTCCTATAACATTTTAAAAGGTTGGAGAATACCAAGCAGGTTATCTGAGACTGTTCCTCTTTACAAAATCTCTCCTGATTACCCAAGGTCCTGGGCCCTAAGTTGTTCACTATCCTTTTCAGCTCAGCCCATGGGTTTTCGATGGGGTTCAGGTGGCTTCGGAAGAAGCTTGACTCTGCGGCCAGCTAACCATTTTTGTGTTGATTTAGACATGTGCTTAGGATCACTGTCCTGATGAAAGACCCAGTTTTAGTTTCCTGGCAGAGGCAGCCAAATCTTGTTTTAAAATGTCCTGGTATTTCATGGAGTTCATAATGCCATGTTCCCTAACAAGGTTTCCAGGGCTTTAGAGGAAAAATATTCGCACAATATCACAGAACCGCCACCATATTTTACAGTTGGGATAAGGTTCATTTCATTACAGCCATCCTTCTTTTTATGCCAAACCCACCTTGAATGTTTATTGCGAAAAAGCTCCATTTTTGTTTCACCAGACCACAGAATTTTGTTCCAGTTTACGTTGTTGTAGCATTTCACAAACTCACCAACAGCAATTTTTTTTCCAGCTCTCACAGCCCTCGTTACTGCATGTTGGGGCAAAATAAAGTTGGGTCCTCTTCCATGCACCATGACCACTTTTTTTATTATTGCCCAAACAGTAGAAATGGGCATTTGCAGGTCAGTATCTATTTTATTTTTATGCCCATTAACACACTTCTCCCTCATTTGGTTTGTGTGTTCTCTAATCTTTCCCATGTTGATGGATGACTAAGGAGATTTAGCCTCTGTCATCTTATATTTGTACCCTAGTTAATCAGGAAGTCATGGATTACAGCTTGTAGGTTCCTACATGCTCCAATTAACTCAGAGATGTACAATTTACATGTGGAACATGCTTCAGTTACATTGTGTTCACTATATTTTCCAGGGGTGCCAATAATTGTGGCATATGGAGACCCTGAAGGGACCTGTGCAAGAAAATAAAATGATGTCACTTTCGCGTGTGCATGAGATACTTTCGCATGTGCACCAGATACTTTTGCACACAAAAGTAAACTGACAAAAACAGAGTAACTGAATCAAACACTGGGGAATAAAAGACAGGCAAAAACACAATCACGGGCACAAAAGCAAAAAACAAAACCGAATACAAGTTACAAAACAAAAGGAACTAGAAAACTGATACAAACAAAACACAGGAACAAAATCTACAAAAATTCAAAAACAGAGTAGGTGGGATTTGAACACGACTAAGGGGTTGATGCATGCTCTGCTCATTGAGCTATGCAGCCACCAGGGTAAACTGGGGAAACACTTGGAGAGGAGAGCCAATGGAGAGGACAGGATGGCCAGCGACACCTGCTGGCCAAATGGAGAAAAGATGAAAGACTAGGACAAAGAGGTGCTGACCCTGACAAACCCATTTCTCAACTTATGGGTATGCTTCTGTGTAAAATATACATTTTTTTATAAACTCCATCCTGGCTCTTCTCTGTTTCACATTGATGAAGAGTTTCTTCCATGCTTTATGGGACTTCAGTCCTGCTTCTAGGAGCCACAAACTTGTCCTAGCAGTGCACTTCACACCACTTAATATTTCCTATTACTTTTGAAGGTCATTTGATGTCATCTTCTGATTCATGAGAAGCAGTCGGAAAAGTTAATGGTCATCTCTGCCATTAGAAAGTTGCTTCTGTCCTTTACCTGGCTTGTTTCTGGTCATTCCCAGTGTCTCCTGCTTCACCTTGTTCTTGTGTACTGCTGTCTTAGAAACTTTGATCCTGGAAGCAGCCTGCCGCTCAGTGTAGCCTTGTGCCAGCTGACCAAGGATTAAACAATGCAGACTTTTTAAAAAATATGGAGTGGTCTCTCAATTTTTTCCAGAGTTGTAAGGTCTGACGTCGACTAGCATAACTACGAAAACTACACTGTTTAGAAACACACTGCAGTTGATCTTTTGGTCAGAACAACAGTGTTGCAGGAGAAAGACATGATGCTTACGGCGTAAACAAAGGGCAGTTTGTACCAGGAAATTGCACACGGGTGAAATGGAGCGGAAAGCCAGTGAGGGAGCGCGCCTATGCTGATAGTATTATGAGGTATTTCACGGCGCCTGCCTCCTGGACTCTGTGTGTTTTTCTGAGGCCATGAGATGCCAGCGGGATATCACCCTGGGTTTTCTTGCCCTTCTGAAACATTTATCTTGTGCAAACTCCCTTGTTCCCCCAGGTGAGGATGACAGCCTTGCTCTCAAGCAGAAGGTTTCTGTGGAGCACATCTTCAGCAAGGAGTTCAACGTTCATGACCCCGATGCCAAATGGATTAGCGGTGAGTGAGGCTCAGACACCATGGGCAGGTGTGAGGTACGAGCAGACACGGGTCATTAAGAGTAATTATGAGTGTTTGGGTCGTAATGGGGTTGTAATGAGAGAGCATGGTGAATTGTGTGTGAACCAATGTATCCCTCGTTGCCATTGAAGCTGAACAGAGGGTACATGCAAACAGCAGATCTCTGCTATATAGGTGATTCAAAGAGCCCTCAGATCTCCAGACAAGATGCATGGCAAACGTAAATGTGTGTGCCCCTGGGTAGTGACTGACCAGTGCTGGCACCATGGGCCAGAGTATTGCTCTGCTTTACTGTCCTTTCCTACTCAGTCTCCTCTTTCTTGTTCTCCTCCTCAATCCCCTTCCTCCTCTTTGTCCTCCTCATTCCTGTCGTTCTCCCTCCTTCTCCTCACTTCCCTCCTCCATCCTCATTCCTCTTCTTCCTCTTTACTTCCCATCCCCCTCTTCCTTCCTCCTCCTTGTTCCCCTCCACTCCTCATTTCCCCTACTTCTCCTCCCTGCCGCTCCACCTGCTCCTCACTCCCCCTCACTGACACATGGCCCGGTCGAGTTGAAAGCAGAAATTGTCCCCTTTCATTGTGCAGTTTTTCACACTCACTTCAGCTGTTTCCTCAGAAGGCTGTTCGGGTTTGGAGGGTGCGGAGGCACCTCTCCTCAGCGGCACATACGCAGGTAATTACGGGACTGCGGAGAGACAGAGAAGCCTCACCTGGGAGGACACCCTGCAGTTAAAGCCCAACTTTGCTATCTAAATCACCAGGCTAATGCTAGCATTGCCAGTACAAACACTGACTCGGGGTTTTATGAGCACTTAATTTCTGGTTTGACATTTAAAATTCCTAATAGATCATCAGGGGTGATCGAGCTGTAGCTGACCAGGCGTAACTGTTTCACCGGCTCAAATAGCTGCTGTAAGCAGCTTCTTCCCCTAACCCCCTATAATATGCAGTCGCTGATACTGAGCTTCACCCGTCTGCAGCAGCAACAGAAAGTAGGCTGTTTGGCTATTTATGACTTTTTTCCTTTATTACTCCAGAGAAAACAGGCAGTTCTACATGAGTAGAGTGACTCTGTCATACTGTAGCTTTGCCACTAGTCAGAATTTTCTGGGGATCCACAAAATGGATGGTTCTACAAAGACCTAGAACACAGTAGATGGACACTCAGAGCAGAGCTGACATAACGATTTCTGATCAGAATTATTAGTTTTCTCATCTGGTTGGCAGCGTATGGATAGGTATGGATTGCTGGTGCTCACCATTTTGCCAGACACAGGTGCAAATGTATTTTTAGATCTGAGAGCAATGTAATCCCCCCCACCCACCCCCCGCTCTTTCTTGCCCATCAACCAGCGTCAATTTATCACCGTTTCTGCTTTTCTTTGTCTGTCAGCTTCTGATGAATCCACAGAGAGGCGTTCCTTGCGCGTTTCTCTGCGTCTCTGCCTTGCATTGTTGCGGGAGTCATTAATGGTGCATGTCAGCGTTCTTGAGAGATCTGTCGCTGCGTAATGGTTAATATATGCCGTGCTTTTTTAACCCCTAACTTGGTTGTCCCCGTGGCTATCACAGAAAACTCCAGCGAGAGATGCTGAATAGCTGAATATCACTCAAGAGGGAACAAAGGGTGTACCTAAAATTCTGGCTGTCCGTGTTTAAGCCAGGATGGGTTTATCTCGGATATAATGAGAGAGATAGAGGGTGAAGGAAAACGATTATGGCTGCTCATATCCATGTGTCATTCATCTCTGATTCCCTCTCTTCCAACGGCTGTTCATAAAAAGTGTCACCAGTTTATCTGAGGGACAGAGTGATGACGGTAGCAGGTGTCACGTTAACAACCCAAATATGTACCTCTAGATGGACTCTGCGCTTTCCCCAAATTACTGAGCAACAAGCCAGCAAAGAGGATTTTCCAGAACGTGAGTGTTTTAGAATACTTCCATCTGCAGTTTATTTCTCTGATTTGACTCTAGAAGTGTCCCTGCGCTGTAGCAGGCAGAAAGAAGAACAGTAAACATAATCCATCCATCTTCCCTAAGCACTAAAGCAAAAAAGGGTCACAGTGCATCTGGAAGCCATCCCGGGAAAAACATGGCACGATGCGGGAGACGTGCCGAATGGGATGTCAGTCTGTCACAGGAACACGTGGAGGAAACCCATGCAGACACTGTGGGAACCATGCAACCTCCACACATGCACACACACATAGAGCCGCGGGCAGGAAGCCAGCCCAGATCCCTAGAGGTGCTAAAACATAAATGTGCCATACATTTTTAATGCGTACCTGGGGGTGCAGATTGCATGGTTCTTGAATACGGACTTGAATTAGATCTGTATAATATGTTCACTCATCAGCTGGATCAAAACAGGCAGAATAAACCAGAATATGAAGCAGCTTTTATAATAATGATTATTAAATATTAAATAGAGATTTTTCAGCTATCTACTGGGCATCAGTGAGCCCTCAAATAAAGGTGGCCCTTTCAAGGGCAGAGCAGGACAGGGTTGCTTAGCTGGCTGTCACCTGCTGATGATGTCAGTGGTCTAAAATGAACCAATCAGGGCTTGGCCCCACATTCTGGATATGCGGTGAAGTCGAAATTGTCTGGCTGGCTTGGTTGTGCTGTTTTCATAGTGGGCTACTGGTTTGATACCAATGACCAAATGTCATTTACCAATCGGATCGCCTTTTTATTCCGTCATCAGTTTGGGATTGGTTGCTGTCGGACTGGGTTTGCCCTTAGCCTCTTATCAATTGGTATAGAAAACTAGTCAATGATTAATAGGTTCAAAATGTTAAAGCCCCTTAACAGCATGAAGTGCAGCATTTGATATAATATGTATAATTGGCTGGGGGAACCTCAGAAGCCCCTGGGGATATATCATGTGTGAGAGGCAGATTCCTTTAACATGGCAGCCTAATGAGACTGAGTCATTATTATTTACCTGAATTTTCCTTATACTTCCAACCCTGGTAAGTGAAGGTCAGCAGTGTTAGCAGGTGCAAACAGTTACCGTATTTTCCGGCGTATAAGACGACTGGGCGTATAAGACGACCCCCTGACTTTTCCAGTTAAAATATAGATTT
>JAODKF010000001.1:18739746-18752381 GCA_026779585.1 Mormyrus proboscirostris
AAACTACACTCGGCGTATAAGACGACCCCCCCACTTAGGAGCAGAAATTTATGGTGTGAAAAGTCGTCTTATACGCCGGAAAATACGGTAATTAAAATCCCTGCCGCCGGTTACCTGATGGCCGGGGTGTGTGTGTGTGTGTGTGTGTGTGTGTGTGGGGGGGGGCTAGATCCTTCACCTGCAACTCAGAAATGTGAACATGCATTGTGGGAAATGGCGCGTGTAATCCCCTCCCTGATAGGGTCCACTCGTTTGTCAGCTGAAGAGATTGCAGCAGGGAGAAAGCTAACAGCCGGACAGATTTATGGAAATGTGACCCAGACCCTCGGGGAAAAACTGGGCTTGTGTTTTCATCGCAGTACTGACATGCACAATGATGAAGAACTGACATAAGTTAGTGTGAATCACATTCCTGGAAAAATATCTGTTCCGTGTGACTTGGTACGGCGTCTGTGGCACATTCAGAACATGTTTGCTTGATTAGTAAAAACATGATTAGACTAACAGACACATGACTAGCAGCTTGAGAACCTATTAGCCATGATGAGCAGTTGTGACAGGATCTGGATGTTAACTCTGCTTCTAGCCAGAGGGCTCCCCCTAGTGGGGAAGGCACACAACATCCGGTTCACTGCATGGGCCTGCAAGCTTCTCCTTGACAGAATGACCACAGATATGAAATGCTTGTGAATAAAAGATCAAATTGAATATGTTTTTCCATTGACAGTTAGCGGTTCAGGGAGCATTGCCACCCTGAATGCTTTTGTCTTTTCTAATCGATGCTGGTTTCTGCCTCCAGTGCTGTGGTATCAGTGTTCGGTTAGTTGTTAGCTTAAACCACTTAAGCGACTAAAGCTAAGAGAAGCTCAATATGCAGGTTATGTGGCCAGATGTCAGGCTCAGCCGCAAACATGAATATTCATTAATATTGTACAGATGACGATAACAAAAGTTGCCTCGCTGGGACAGTGAGTTACTGGTAGCCTAGGTTTTCCATGGGGGGGCACTTCTATGGCCCCACAGAGGGGCGCCGGGCTAGAGCACCGATGCCCAGGGGTGGGTGCCGATGCCTACATGCTAATGTCTGCTGCCTCTGGTCCTGCCATAGTCTCTGTGTGGAGAACGCTCATCTGTCTGACATCCTGCTGTCCGCCGTGGGGAAACGCAGTAACGAGCCCGACCGCCGCTCTAGCGCTTGGGTATTTCACGCTCAGTAAACGGCGTGATTGTTTCCTGTCAGATGGTACACATTTGTCTGGGGAACATAGTGTAGTTCTCAGGACCTGAATGATGCATCGATTTGCATATTTACATGTAGCCATAAAATGCAATTTACTAACTCATGAAGGCTTGGCACACATTTTCATGTTCGATAACATGTTAGCGACTTGATCCATTTAAAACTGATGAATATGGGACTGTTTCCACGGTATTGACATGTTAGCACCATGACCTGTTTAAAATGATGATGAACATGGGACTGCTTGCATGTTCAATAACATGTCAGCACTCTAACCTGTTTAAACTAACGAAGGATCGTGACTATTTTCATATTAATGACACATTAACACCATGATCTGTTTAAAACAATGACAGACACATGACTGTCTTCATGTTCCTGACACATCAGCATCGTGATTTGTTTAAAACAACAACAAACATGTTACTTTTTTATGCTAAATAAAACATGAACTCTTTAAATTAACGACAGACACGTGACTATTTCCATGTTAATGACGTGCTACCATTGTGATCCCTTTAAAACAATGACAGAGAATTGACTGTTTTTTTATAAATGGCTGTTTTCATGTTAGTGAAACATTTGCACCATGATCTTTTTATAACGACGGACACGTGACTGTTTTCATGTTAATGACATGTTAGTTCCTGTTTCAAATGCCGATGGACATGTAACTGTTTTCATGTTAATGACATGTTAGTTCCTGTTTCAAATGGCGATAGATACTGTTTTCATGTTAATGACATATTAGTTCCTGTTTCAAATGGTGATAGATACGTGACTATTTTCATGTTTTCAGGCTCCTCAGTTGATGCCCCTGGCAGCAGAAGTCTGCAGCATAAATAAACGATGGGGGCAATTAAAGACTTGAGCCCTGGCACTCAGCTTGTGGGGGGGGGGGGGTGCTCTGAAGCCGAGAACCATGGAGCATCATGTTATAAATAACCAGCACTGTTTTAAGCGGACAGTTAACTGGCTGCTGGGGCACTTCATTGGGGCATGGAAAGTCTGGCCTGCAAGCACATGCTGTGGTTAGTGTCCCTGTTCTGGTGATGGTGCCGTTGATTGAGGCTTACTTTACAACCTTTGACACAGATCGTTTTAGAGAAGAAAACGAGAAACATTAGGTTACTGGCATAATGCCAACATGTGTTTCTTTGCTTGTACTGTATTGTATACTTTTATCTGTTTTCATTATTATATGTGCTTTTCTCTTAAAAGAACCTAGGAACTACAAGTGAAATCTACCCTTTTAGCTAATGCTCGCCTATTTACAGCGGTGTTGTTGACACTGCCAAACAAACCAATAAAATAAGTTTTTAATCTCTTACAAACTGGTGTACAGGAAGGTACAGCCTGGAGCAGGTGTACAGGCCCTAATTACACCAGCCACACAAACCCAAAGATCCTGTATCTTGGAAAGACCCCCAATTGGATGGTTATAATGACTTGAGGTTAATACCTATAGTGATTAATGCTATTATCATTGTCATGATTGTGCTATGCTGCCCCAAAAGTGTCCCGCGCTCCTATCTGCCTGCAGGAGTATTTCAATGAGAGTAAATATGACATGGAATATGAAAATACGCACCATGTGGGCTCACATTCTGCCTCTAGGCTTGGTTTCACTTTGGATATGGCAGCCATCGGCCTCACCAGAATGTACACAATGTTCCTGTATGTTCTTATGCTTTTTTAATCTTCCTGTCGGACTGGCGTCCACACCCACATCACAAACCATTCATTGCACCAGCACACTGCATGTCTGATAATCGCCGATGGTGCATTAGGTATTTCCTCACACATTGAATGGCTCTGTTTTCATGTCATTTTCGTGATACATAATTTATAGTCTAATGGTTTATTCAGTGTGGTCACCATTTGAATCTGAAGTTGATGTTAAATGATGTCTGTTTTTGGCATGCAAGCCACAAATGGTGGACTTTGAGTTTGGTGAATTTGACAACACCTAAATCAGGTGCCTGAGTCCTTTTCTTATTAGAACCCCACCCCCTTCCAGCAGTCCCCCCCACACACTTGTGCATATCCTTGATGAGAGTCATGAGTGCAGAGCATTTATTTGTGGGACATGGGGGACAATGGTAGAAGGATTTATGCAGTAACGCACCTGTTTTCATTACCCTTTGTGCCATATGCAAAGCCTCTCTGAACTCCACTTTGGTGATTTGGGAATGCTCTTGATTGCCACCGCTGACAGCCAAGAACCTGATGGAGGAGCCTCTCACCAAGCCATTAAGATAAGACTGAGCACCGGTGGGTCTGAATCGCCCTCGGCATTGTGTACCAAGACGTGAGGGAAACTCAAACCTTGAGCTGTTTTATAGTTTGTATTGAATCAGACCTTTAAACACAATAATATGAGTTACACCCGTGCTCTGCGATGAACAAAAGTAATTTTTTTTGACTAGCTGGAGCTTGACAGATATAATAAAACTGCTCAAATGTGCGGTGGGTTTAATTAAAGGCCTGTTGAAATTTTTATTAATCCATTTCTTTTTATAGTACTTTTTCACCACTGGGCACTTCAGATTTAAGGAGGCAACGCAGCCGGCGGAAAGGCATTTTTATTTGTTGCTGATGGCTTCTATATCTCTCCCCCAGAGCCGCATTTGTGAGAGAAAATAGTTGGGTTAGCTTCAACATGCGTGACAACACACCGTTTTGCAAGATGAAGGTGTGCAGTGTCAAGTGGTTGGGCTCACAGCATCATGGTTTCTGGATTGTGAAGATGAATTTGCTCTTGCTGAAAGGTGTGGGGGTGCTGTTGCCTCACTGGTCCAGGGTTGAAGGTTTGAATCTCACCCCTCTGTGTGTGCAGTTTGCATACTTGGCCCCTGTTTTCGCTGGCTACTCTGGTCCCTTCACATAATCCAAGGCAGTTGTTGCAGCACATGATGTCTCATCTTGAGTCTCCCTTGCCCTCTGCTGCCAGGAACAGGCTCCCTTTAATGGGTCAGCAGCTGGACGGTGGTTTCGATGCCGGAATGGTGACCTCAAACCACTAATCAGAGCAGACTGGAAGCGGGGGTCTGGAAGAGGGGCCTGATGTTTCAAGTTATAGTGGATTTAGCAGTTTGCATAGGGCCCTTACCTGGTTTAAGGGAGCCACTGCCAAAGATTTATGGGTTAAACGTGGTAGTTCTTCCTTAGCCGGTGGGAGAGTTTAGTTGGGATCTTGCAGGGCTAATGTAACGTGGCATGACAGAGGGCACACTAATGCTTTAAGCGGTTTCTATATTTTTTTACTTTCAGTCATGCCTGTCTCTTTCATTAAAATGAAATGAAGTCTTTATTCTCACTGTGAATTTCTCATGGCTTCAGGCAGGATAATTGATGGGGCCCATTCCCATGGATCCAGAGGCCAGAGTTTCCAGGCACATGGGGGAAATGAAACCTTATCCAAGACATCAGCGGGGTGAAGGGGGGGGTGAATCCTGTAGGTGTGCTCTCTTCTGGAAATAAGATTGACTGACATTGATGGGGAGAGTGTGAAGTAGGGCCAGTCAGGAAGTCAGGTGTCATGTGACCAGGTCTTGCCAACAGGTTGCCTGAGGGCGATTGCCGGCAGGCACACTATAACGAGTGTGCTGAAGCCAATGGGAGGGGACCTGGCACACACTGTGGAGGGCGATAGAAGGAAGAGAGGAGGCTGAGGAAGAGACAGGCAGAGGATCTGGAAGCAGATAGTGAGGGTATGCTCTTGACTTATAGGGCAGCTAAGAGGCTGTGGATAGTGACTGGTGAAGGTCGAGACGTGTAGCAGAAAAGCCGTCCAACCGGAATCATGGTGCGGGGGAGTCCCTCCTGATGTAAACCACGGACGAAGCTGTCTATAATGGAAGTAAATCCTTTCTGTGCCTTTAAAAGCAGGGATGCCTCGGAGAATGCCGAAGGTGATGTCCAGTGAGCAGAAATGAAATTGCACAGCTGGGGACGCGGCCTGCCCTGCGCTCGCTTTGCGGCACCATTACCTTGACGACAGGGCCTCGCAGACATCCCCCCGCTGCCAGAGGCCTGCTCTAAATGGGTGCTGTTTTGCCGGCTCTTATTTGGATTCTCTGTAATTATTCCTATTTCAGTAGTATGTGCTGGACACATACTAATGGGTAGCAGTCCTGCTGGGGTCATTGCGGTCTTAAGTCTAAGATTTTTCTATGGGATTCACACAGATAAACACGGCTTCTGTGTAATTTGTAACCCTCTAGTAAAAGTTTAATGCTGGTATGGGGTTTAAAAAGCAGAAAAAGTCATCCTTTATTCCGGTATTTGTAATTTGATGTTCCTGATGCCTGGGGTGGGGTGGGGTGGCGGGGGGGCTTAGTGTGCTTAGGTTCAGTCAAAGACACAGTGTGGGACAGCAGTGTCTGTGCGGTCACTGTCATAAAGGCAGGCGGCCAGGGTGAATGTCAGGCACATAAGAGATGCGAGTAGCGGCCCTGTATTTGTGTCGGTTTGTTTGGCTTTTTTATGCCATTAAATGGCTCTCATAAGCTGACCACCTGCTGGGTTAACTGTCCAGTTCATTGCGACACAGTACTCTGGCAAACATGGCCACCCAGAACTCTTAGCATGGATATATATCTCGAATACCTTATAGACTGCAAAAGCAGTCTCATGTTCCCAGCTGGGTTCCTCGTTTTTCTTCGAACTGAAACAGCGCATGAAAAAATCCTGTGGGCACCATCAGAATGAGACAGAAACTCATTATCACCTCTTTTTGGAGATTAAAAAGTTGGCTGGCTCCTTGGGAAGTGGAAATAGTGGGTTGATAAGCCTGTGGTGGTAAGTCATGTGACCCTGAATGCTCTGACCAGAGGCGGAACAACTGAACACAAGACCCCGGGGCAGAACACCGATCGCAACATGCGCGCGCACACACACAGCGCGCACACGCATACATATATGTGGAGGCACTGAAAGAGTTTTAAAGTGTGGGTGCAAGAACACAAAAAACTTAACAAGAGAATTCGACTGTCGCTCACAAAAAAATTTTAGTGGCTAAATTGCGTTTTCTACACCTTTTCAGACCAGAGGAGATGTCTTTGGCTATGCCTAGAAAACAGCGTTGTTACCAGTGTGGAGACCATCAGAGTTTTACCAAGGACAAAAATTCCACCTCCATCTGCCTGCCCATCTCATCCATTTCTGTTGCAAAAAATACAGTGTATTGTCTAAGTGGACAGGGTATAGGTTAATTAGTGTATTGTCTAAGTGGACAGGGTATAGGTTAATTCGTGTATTGTCTAAGTGGACAGGGTATAGGTTAATTCGTGTATTGTCTAAGTGGACAGGGTATAGGTTAATTCGTGTATTGTCTAAGTGGACAGGGTATAGGTTAATTTGTGTATTGTCTAAGTGGACAGGGTATAGCATGTACCGTCTTTCTCGTTCTCATAATGCATCCAAGCATCCAGGTATAGTCTAAATGTCATGTAGCCTAACTTTTGATACAATTTAGACAGCATAGAATCATTAACCTACTTTAACACATTTATTTATGCAACCACATATTTCCCACATTTTGACATCAGTGATGCAGTAAAGATAGTCTCTTTATTTCTTGACGCCAGTCCTCCCCATTAATCCAGGCTTGGGACCAGCACCTAGTTGAGCTGGCTTGCTCCCTTAAGTGGTTGGGTTAGGCTAAACTATATAAAATTTACAAAGACTACAATAAAACATCCAGAAATTTGTAGTGGAACAAAACACAGTTTTAAGAACGTAGCTTACATGGCAAAATTGCAAACAAACAGAAGGCCTGCGGCATATAATAGCCTATTAGAGCAGAACTTGGTCAAAGTTTTTTTTCCTTATTTTCCTTTCCTCTTGTGTGCTTCACTTTTACTTTTAAACATGTTAAATTACTTTCTAGATCAACAAACGCAACCAGGCATACACCTTCCTAGTCTTGATGTATGTCGTCAGACGGATGAGGATGTTAGGCAGCCTTTAGTTCCTACCCATCATGCACTGCAGTTTTTTAGCAAATTCATCAAATGGAAAACCATTAAATACAAAAGGAACGGCTTAGTTTGACTTCAAAACATCACTATGTATTATATTTTAAGTTTGTTGTAGGGATTTTACGGATTGTTTTTTTTTATTTAAAAAAATTACACCATACACCCACCATAATAAGAATGTATACCAAAGATGACATATATAAAGTCACAGGCTGTGTCCACACTTGCACAATTTTAGGGCGTAGTGTGTTCACACTGACAACTAAGCGAAAATTCAGTGCACTTAAAGTACCCGGATGGTGCACTGAAAATGGGCAGAAAACGCCGTGCAGAATGATGACACTACGCACACTAAACAGACGCCATTTTGACTATGTAGCAGTAGGGGAGGGCCTTTGACAAGTTTTCATGGCAGATATTTTGGCGCGCTGGAGAATTGCGATCAAAATGCTAGTCCGTCACTTCCGGTAAGTGCGAAACGTTAGTGCACTTATCCATGGTAGTGCACACTACAGAAGGAAGTGCGCACTGCGCACTACATCTCAGTGCACTGACGCAAGTGTTGCCACAGTTGCAAGTAGTATATTGTAGCTGTCAAAAACTTGGGAGAAGCTATAACTGTGTGTGTTTAGTATATGTGAGAAGCTTCTTATGGCTGGGGGGGAGGGCCTGCTGTTGGCTTGATTGATCAGCACCAACCTCTGTGTGCGTATGAACCCCCTTATCTTGTTTTTATGGCTTACAGGAAATGAGCTGCTGTACCGCACACGGGATGGGGACGTGGTCCGGCTCAACGTTGAGACCAAAGAGAAGACTGTTTTGGTGGAGAACAAGAAGTTTGTAAGTTATCCTGCTTTCAGATTCTCGAGCCTGGCTTTGGCAGAGGAGTCACATGTCTGTGGGCCCTTGAACCAGGTCCTTAACTGCCAGCTCCATGGGCTGGGGGTTACCTAGCTTTTCACTGTAGCGATTACAGAAACTAGACTGGTTTAACCCTTTGGTTACTACTGTACCAAGCTAGTCACTACCCTGTTTAAACCAAAGCAGCCAGTGGGTAGTGGGTTAAACTAGCCACAGATCAGCAGCGTGCTGATACAACCTCTCCTCTAACTCCAGTGAAATCTATCAGTGCTTACAAGTGGCTTGTTAACATTTCGTCTCGTTACCCAGTGATTGTTCTGTGAAGTGAGGCACCAGGACAGGAATTGCCTAGGTATCAGTGGGGCACGTTATGTTTGCTCTGTGTCAGAGTTGAGAGGCAAGATTAATGGCTCCGTGTTTGCGTTCTGTACGGAGCCATCAATCATATGCAGCTGCTTAAGAATTACATTAATGAAAACCTCAAGCGTGGCCAAAAGGTCCTGTCTCTGCTCTCCTCCCCAGGAAATGTACAAAGCCAGCAAGTACCAAGTCTCCCCAGACATGAATTACGTGCTTCTGGCCTACAACGCTGCACCGGTGAGTCACTCATCTGTCTGCCTGTTTCCCGAGTTTCAGGGGGCTTTTTGTTTTAAAACCCCGCTGAGACGGGACAGGGTGGCGTAGGGGCAGAGCAAGAGCGGCTGGGGACCTGATTCTGTCAGCGGATGAGGGCGGCCTCCTCGGCAAACTTCAAACAAAACAAATGATCTGTTACCGTGGTGAGCATCAGTCACTCGAATCCCAGGTGCCAGTCTCTCTCTCTCGTTCCCCCAAATTGGAGCACCTTTATCTCTATCCTCTCGCTCCTCCATCTCTCTGTTGTCTTGATGATCAGTGTGGGGGTAGGAACAGACACGCTAATGCAGCGGGAGACTCTGGCATGTCCCAGATCTCTTGGGCCGGGGGGGGCACACTTTACATTATGATACATTTCTTTAAATACGCCAACGAGACTGTCATGCCCCGTCCCATGAGAGAGAAGACGGCCCCCATCCTCTGCAGGAGGTCAGTGCGACGCTGTGTCGATAAGTGTCCCGAGGGGAGGGCGCCTCATAAACTGGAGAAAAAGGGGTGTTAGGGCATAACTAATTCACACACCAGGGAGGTCTGTCCCCATTCTGCCCCAGTGGCCTGCATTTTGGCCTGGCAGCCTCCCAGGATGCATTGTGGTGTGAACAGGGAGCTGAATGGGGGAAAATTCATAGTCTTGTTCCTTTCGTTATGGGAATTTAAACATTATTCAGTAGATACTGTACTGCATGTCCTTCTACATGTAGAATATGTACCAAAGTTTGTATACATACTAATATTTAATAGGTGTATATGAATGTTTTATTAACAAAAAAATACTGTTGCACTCTCCTGGCCTTATTGATCATGTCTTGTCACCACGCGTACGATAATGGTTGGTTTGATCTGTCCATATGAATGGTGGGGTCATGTGACTTAGTTTGACTCCTATTTTATTCCACTTTTAGGTGTATCAGCACTCCTTTACAGCTTTCTACATCATATGCAGCTTGATAACCCCGTACGTACAGTGCCTGTCCTTCTAAATATTTCTATGTTCATATTTCTATCAATATGTAGGTTTTTAAGGACCATTAAGCGGTCGTTTTTGTCTTTATGCAGTTTAAATGCTGAGAACACCAGTTATTTAATTAGCTGGCTCATTATAATGTGGTGATAAGCATCAATGTACATTAACTGTATAAACAGGGTCTTTGGTAAATTATCTGCCCATGCTGCCACCTGGTGGAGGATAAGTGTGCGACGACCCGTCACGGTGTCATGTGCTCGGTTGGCATTCCTGCAAATGGCTTGACACACTGGAGAGGGGGGTTATTCAGCTCGTGGTCAATTGGCTGGGATACCTCTCATCCCCCTGGGGGCTTTTAAATCTCTAGTCTTTAGAGGATGACTGGTTTGCTAACTGTGCTAACTGTGCTTGTTCTTTTCAGCGAGACGTGGAACCTTAACCCCCCAGAGGTGCGCAATGCCCAGCTGCAGTACGCGGGCTGGGGACCCAGGGGCCAGCAGCTGGTGAGATTTCCGCCTCCTCCAATGCACTGTTTGTTTGTTTGTTTGTTTTTTTATTTATTTTCCCCATAATCCCTTTGAAGTGTAGCTGCCTTGCTGATAGGTAGAACTGATATTTGCTCCTCCCAGTTGTGAGGGTTATTGTGAGGTCATGAAAGCAGTACTGAATGCTAACATGTAGCCATCGAAGGGATCAGCTCCTGACAGCGGGTGGCTGTTCAGCTTGGGGTTTGGGAGGGGTGTGAATGTGACTGATGAGAAGGATTCCGGCTGTGCAATTAGTTTCCCGTAATGCAGCCAGGAAGTCATACATCTCATGGCTGGATTGATGCCACACATCATCCTTCATAATTCCTCATCTCCCGGATTTTCACTCTTATTCCATCTGCTTTCCCGACATGTCCCCATATTTCCATTTCTTTATACCTTCAACACTTTGGTGTGGGGTCTTCTATGCTCTAAATTGTCTAGTTTATCCAGTTCTGTAGGCAGCCGTCTGGCCTACAGGAGGGTACCTGTGTAACCCTGAGCTGTGGCCCTGTGTGACTTGGTACTGGGGACTGATTTAACTCAGATCTGTGGCCCTGCTTGATGTGCTACTGGGGATATGTTTAACCCTGAGCTGTGACCCTGTTTAATCCAGAGCCGTGGCCCTATTTGACCTGGTACTGGGGACCTGTTTATCTCAGAGCTGTGGCCCTGTTTGACCTGGTACTGGGGACCTGTTTAATTCAGAGCTGTGGCCCTGTTTGACCTGGTACCGGGGATCTGTTTATCTCAGAGCTGTGGCCCTGTTTGACCTGGTACCGGGGATCTGTTTATCTCAGAGCTGTGGCCCTGTTTGACCTGGTACTGGGGACCTGTTTAACCCTGAGCTGTGGCCCTGTTTAATCCAGAGCTGTGGCCCTTGATTTTTTTCTAGTAAAATCATTTCGTTTCATCAGTAAGATCATGTCTCTGTTTTGTAGTCATAACCTGTACAGGGCAGTGTTTAGTTACACTCAGCAGATAGATCTGAGATGACCCAAGCTTGTTTTTATAATCCACTAGAATTGGGACGAGCTCAGTCTGTGCTGTGGCCTAGATATGGCTCTGAATAACAGTACAGCACAGAGGGGACTGGGCTTGGGCCGGTGTCTGCTGAGACTTTGGATAAGAGGTGTTACTACATCATTTATGCCTTTAGACACATGCACAAGGGGACAGCAAAATCAGACGATCATTGGTAAAATGGGATATATGAGTTATGGAAGCTCAGAACCAAAAAATAGAGGTAAAAAAAAATCTAAATTTTAGGTGGTTTTATTTTTCAGTCTGAAACCTATGTTTCTAAATATTTTTCTTTGGTTAATTTTAAATACAACAGGTGGATTCAAGTTCATGCTTCTCACCTCAAGCTCATACAATAAAAATAATTAAATGGTCTGTAAAGAATCTCAGGATAATAAGAATGAAAAATAAACATCTTCTTGGCATTTTCATGGAAGCTGTAATTATACGTTACATCATTTGCATGGATTACTAAACAAAAAAAAAACAGAAATAGCAAATTACTTGGAACTAAGATGTTGTTGAATTTGCATAATATAATTGTGTTTAATGTCCTCTTTTTTTCTTCACTGTCGTTTGAATTTAATGGGATTGTTGTAATCTTCTAAACGTCTTCAGCTTTAAGGTTTTTTTGGGATGGTACTGTAAAGGTGGGAGGGGCTTACATGGGCTCGGGGGTTTCAGTCCTACTAGCCTGGAGGTCATCCTGCCAGACACACGTTGTCATGGAGATCTGCCCAGATCAAGACCACGCCCCTTTTCCAACACCCAGTCACACAGTGGGAATCTGGCCGAGTTGGGTCAGATCAAATGCCTTTTAAGCGAATCCACTTGTGTGTGTTCCACATGTCTGACATGGTTGTCGGCCTGTGAAAATGAAAATCATGTATGCGGGACCCCATCTTCCAAGGTCACCTCCGTGGGGCTGGATGAGACAAGGGGACGTGTGTTTCAGGGTGGTCATCCCTGGAAACTGCGCCATGACAACAGCCATGAGCTCAGAGCGCCCAGTCCCCACCCCAACCCAACCAACCATTTTGGTGCTACGCCTTTCCTGGCAGGTTGACAGATGCCACGTGCACCTTTAAATACACCCCTGCCCCCAACCATGATGGAAGCAGGAAGATGGGGAAATGGGGCTACTGCTGCCCAGCATGCTCTCCTAGCTGTCCTGCAATGTGTTTGATGTTTTTGGCCCATGCCAGCTCCTCATCACTTCATGCGTTAGCAGTCTGGAGCGTACTTGCTTTCCATGTGGAAAGTGTACATCCTCTCAATGTGTTTGATGTTTTTGGCCCATGCCAGCTCCTCATCACTTCATGTGTTAGCAGTCTGGAGCGTACTTGCTTTCCATGTGGAAAGTGTACATCCTCTCAATGTGTTTGATGTTTTTGGCCCAT
>JAODKF010000001.1:18752481-18765526 GCA_026779585.1 Mormyrus proboscirostris
GCCAGCTCCTCATCACTTCATGTGTTAGCAGTCTGGAGCGTACTTGCTTTCCATGTGGAAAGTGTACATCCTCTCAGTGTGTTTCCTCTCTTCCTACCCTGCTCATTATCTTGTATATACAATACGAGAGTGACCTTGCATTTAGAATACTGTTCTTGCAGTCACTTTTTACCTTTTTTGCTTCCCTCTAAATAATATAGTGACTTTTAGATTAATGTTCTTGTGGAGGCGCTGTTCCTAGGCGGTGTTTAATCTTTAAAGCATTATGTTTCTAAAATGGCACGATGTCAAACCTGACTCAGTGAAACACTTCACTCAGAATGTTTTCTGCAGGACTCTCTGATGCTGTGTTGTGCTGTATTGGCAGAAATAAATAAAATATTAGCAAATTATTTTTCCTGCTTAGGTCTGTACTTCTGAAGGTCTGAAATGCTGTGGATACATTTATATATATATTTCATGTTTGCTTGTTCATACTTGTCTGTCTGCTTCCTGAATTGTTTTCATAATTCAGGTTTCTGTTTTCTTCCCGCTTCCCCTGTATCTGGGATTACCCTTTGAGTAATGCTCTATGACCTCCCAGCATTGGCCGAACTGGCCTGGTTCACAGGCTGTTTGGACACCCTTCCCATGCCGCTAAGATATCCGCTCCTGCTCTGCCAGGGAGAGGACGAGGCCACGAGATTTCTTGTCGACCGTCTGTGCTGTATATATAATCCCATTCGGCCGCAGGGTATATAATCCCGTCTGTGTGACTTTTTGCGGGTGGTGACCAGCCGGATGTGCCTGTCAATCTCTTTCACACGGGATGAAAAGTGGCATCTTACCCCTGATGTGCTTTTGTTGTTTTATGACAATGTGCCAGGCCTGGTTATGGATGTTGTAGCATGTAGGATCTTCAGCAGTGTGTCAGTGATCGTGGGCATCTGTTCCTCGTCATGTCGGTTATCTTGGGTGCTGTTTCTCATCCTGTCTGTGATCACAAGCGTCTATTCCTCATCAAGTTAGTGGTCGCGGATGTCTGGTCAACATCCTGACAGTGATCGTGAACGTGGGTTCTTCATTCTGTCGGTGATCGTAGGTGTCTACTAATTGTTATGTTAGCGTCTGTTCTGCATTCCATCCTGTGATCGTGGAGGTCTCTTCCTTATACTGTGGGTAATCATGAGTGTCTGTTCCTTGTCCTACCAGTTATTATGAGGGTCTATTTCTCATTGTCTGTGATTATGTGTGTCTGTTCCTCATCCTGTTAGTGATGCCAGGTGTCTGCTTCTTGTCCTGCTGGTGATTGCAGATGTGGCTTTCTCGTGGTACCTCCTGTCAGTTAACTTATTTTTTGATTCCACTGGAGTCCGACTGATGGCCTCTGCTTCTCGTAAATTATTTTGGTGCAGAGTCACATTGGTGCTGCAGTAACTCCCTACGGTAATCTCTCATCATTACAATGCGAACTACATTACATTACTAAGCATTACATTTCTATGCTTCAGTGTAAGTTTTACAGGAAATAAACCCTTTTTAACAGTTGCGGAAAAACTTTCAATCTAAGGTGTTTTCTCTATGTTCTTTCTATGAACCATGCATCAGCATCACTAATCCCATACCATATATGTGGATATTGATTAAGTGAATATTTCATGTTCCTCGTTCTCTCCTTCATAGATCTTTATATTTGAGAATAATATCTACTACCGGGCAACCGTGGAAAGCCGGTCAATACGCCTGGTGTCGTCAGGAAGGGAAGGAGTGGTCTTTAATGGCCTGAGTGACTGGCTTTATGAAGGTAAGAGGAATATTAACCAGGTCGCGTGTCTTTTTATGAAAGTTTGTCCACACAGCAGCCGGACAGAAGAAGATGAAGGGCATGCTTGTCTGTTGCTGTTGCTGTGTGTGTTGCTTGTTGTGGTTTCAGTTTTTGGTTGCCATTTGTTTTGGTTTTTGTTGTTATGTTTGTTTTGGTTTCAGGTTTTATTGGTGTTTTGGTTTTTTTGGTTGTTGTTGCTTGTTGTAGTTTTGGCTGTTGTAGTTCTTGCTTGTTTTGAATCCAGTTTTTGGTTGTTATATTGGTTACTTGTTGTGGTTGTTAGTGATGCTGTTTCTTATTTCGGTTCCAGTTTATACAGTTGTTGCTGCTTGATTTGATTCCAGCTTTTGGTTGTTACGGTTGTTGCTCGTAGTGGTTGTTAGGTGTTTTGGTTTCAGTTTTTACGGTTGTTGCTGATTATTGCGTTTGTCGATGGGACCCTTAACCTTTACCATGCAGTCAGTGCAGCTCAGCAGATAAATCTTCGGAGCCTTTGCTCCATGAGGGACACCTCTCGACAACCCTGATATAATCCGATCAGAGACTCTATGTCCCAGCTGGCAGGAGTGATGCCCCCTCGTGCAGGGGGAAGTGGAACAGAAGAGGGGCTGGTATTGATTTGGGTAGGATGGATGCTGGTGCAGGGGGACTCTGGCAGACACCTTAAATCAGTACTTAACACTAGTCCAACAAATAGCTGGTGGTTAGACTGGTAACGTATCAGGGAGGCAAGTGCTGGAGCTTAACAGAAAGATCCGACAGAGAGTAATACTGCTCCTAATAATTACATATACATGTAGGACCACAAATATTACAAACGAACCCAAATGAGGCCGATACTCCAGCCACAGACTACTGGGCATTCTGGACAAGTCCTCATTTGATAAGTTCTCTGATGAACGTAGAGCATTTCAGATGGTTGGGTTGACTGAATGTGAGTATGGCCGGGCTAAGAGATGCCAAACTCTAAGGTAACCTTAGTTTTACTGGAAACTAAAATAATCCGAAGCATGCAGGTATACACAGTTTTTTGCCTTCTTATGTCATGGCTATTAAAGTGAAATTTACAGCTGTGCAAAAATCTGTTTTTGTTTTGATGCCAGGGTTCGAGATTAATGCTGCTTTGACCATTTTGACACGTATTACAAAGAGCTTGTTTTGAAAACCAGCAATTAGACAATTATTATTAGGAAGGGGGGGGGAGTGTCATGCATTCTAAATGTTCACGGCTGTCCATGGGTGGCACTTTTAGGAAATGGCGGCATGCAAATTAGAAAAGGCATGGGCAACAAAGGCAGCTGTGAACACTCCGGACGGGAGCCGGAGCTCGTTAATGTGCGGCACTGTTTCCCGTGCCTGTCAGATGCGCAGTCTCTCGCTATAGTCATGAATATTAATGAGCAGATAAGCATTCTGGCTCTGGGTGATTGGCAGCTACAGCCACCCTGTTGGTATCTGAGTGTCTGGAATGAGACCTAAACAAGCAATGGACTTTTTGCTGATGAATATTCATAGGTGTCTGTCTTCAGCAATGGATTTTGGCTTTTTTTCCCTGCAACTTTTGTTTGTAAGTACAGAAGCCTTTGTGCTGAGTCTAATGGGCAAATACACTGAAGGATGATCTTTGATTTGAAGCCATGCCTTGTCAGTATCACACAGAGCAGGGCCCCCCTGAAGGATGCTGGGATTTTAGTTCTTCATGTTCTCTATTTGCAAGGTGCGTTGTGTTTTTGCAGATTAACCAGAATCACCGTCCAAGGAAGCCGCCCCAGTGTGAAATGAGGTGTGACTGAGATCTGGATATGAAGGTGCTTTTGAAGATGCAGGCCTTTGTGCCGAGAGCATCAGGGACCCTCTAAAACCAAAGCTTCCTGCTGGGCTTTATGTCACACCTGAACAAAGGAGACGATCTCAGGTCCAGGGTCGACATAACCCACCACCCTATGGGGGACACCGTGGGAACTGGCCCTTTTATCCACTTGGGGTCTGCTCAGGCATTGAAGCTGATGTCTGAGGACAAGAGCGTGCCTGGTGAGGACAGATAATATTCAGCACAGAGTTTTTCAGCACACATCGATCTGCTTTCCCTGCACATCCCACACTGACGAGACTGACTCCCGACCTTTGAACGAGAAAAACAAAGTGAGCATTTCCTGTTTTAATCACAGTTTAGCGTGGCACATGTGTACCGGGTGATGGATGATGTTGGCATTCAGCACGCTGCTTGTCAAAAACACATCAAAGGTATAAACAGACTGGCTCCCAGTAAATGATGCCTCCCACCCCCCACAAAAGAGCAAACTCTTAAACTTTTCAAACACTAGTTCCATAACTCTCACCTCTTTTTTTGCACAATGAAATCTGTGCTTGATAGCACTTTCTCTATTGTGTTTTATTCTGAAGTACTAAATGAATAAATTAGAGATGCACCAATCCGATATTGGGATTGGAATCGGCACCGATCCAGACCTATTAGACGGATCAGGTATCGGCCATATGTGACCGATCTCTGACCGATAACTACTTATTTAGATTTTGATGCTTAAAACAAGATGCGCTCACGAGGTGGAACAGTTATGTTAAAATATTATATAGTAAAATATATATTAAAAAGAGCTCTTGTATCGGAATCTGTATCAGTACTGGCAGCTGTGTATCAGAATCGGTTTGGAACTGAATAAAATGTGGATTGGCCCATCTCTAGAATAAATCTCTACGCATCTGTCCATTTATGCATTCAGCAGTCAATCTTAATTGCACATGTCCTTGTGAAGGCTTGCAGTGTGGATGGATGCATGTATAAGTGCTTGCTGCCTCCCTGATATGACCTTGTACATCCATCTAACAGCAAAATCAAACGAGAGCTCAGTGCCATGACTTTGGAGCTGACCAGTAAGCCAGCTTAAAAAGGGGGGCCGTCAGCATAGCGTTCATATCTTTTTAAATATATATTTTAGTTGGAAGTGTTCAGGGTTGTAGTTTGGAGTTTACATTTTGACTGTTTATAGACTAACTATGCGTGTGTGTGTGTGTGTATATGCAAATTCTTCTGTAGGTAAGACTGTGAAAAATGAGATGTGACATTTACCAGTGAGTACCTGCTCTGGGCTTATTAGTGTCATTTTGTCTAAATGATTCTGGGAGCCTTCGGTCAGGGTTCAGGTTACATGCTGGGCCGGCCTGCTCCATGAGCTTGACAGCGCCCCCATTTTGCAGGTGGCTGGAATAGGGTAACTGTAGAGGGCTCGCGATGACTGACACTTCAGGAAAATTTGGCCGAACTTTTAGACCAAAAACATGAAGCATCCTGCGGGGGGGGTGCTGCACCTAAAAAAGACAAGGCATCCGGCATGGCTTGCAACTATCCACTCTCAGTAGTAGGGTGACTAGGCCTGGTTAGACTGTATCTAGAGTAGATCTCTGCTGCCACCTGGTGGACAATTAAGGAAGTGGGATTTTGTGGCTGAAGTTGGTTTTCCCCCAATGGACCATGTTTTAATAATATGCAGCCTTCATCATAATTTCCATATTTATGTAGGTCTGCCTGATTAACATTGGGATATGTGTTGTAAGGTTAGGGAACCAGCAGTCAGCATATTTTCTTCGCCGTCTGACTTCTCATTACTTTTGGTTGTTACTTGCTTATGAATGTGGCCTTCAGAGTGTAGAACTGGACTCAGCTCCACCAGGAAAGAGAGCTGAAGCTCATGTGTCCCTTTACCTCCACTGCCATGTATTGCCACTGTCCTGACAGAAAGGAAGCCAGGGCCAGCAGGGGGGTTATGAAAATGGCGCTGCTCTCAGCCACAGCGACAGGGTGCGTTAATTAGGAAGTATATCACTGTCTGGCAGGGGGGCCTGAATGCTCTCCACAGGAAGACCAAATTAAAATCTGACATTTAGCAGCTGGGGGTGGGCGCAATATCGAGGTGAGGTACCTTAGCTCTCTCTGGTGCTTCCGGAAGGTTCCAATGCATTGTTACTGCAGGCATGGGTTCTTCTCCGCCGGCGAGGCAGGCATCCGGTGATGTCGGACAGCAGTCATTAATCCATTAGATGCATGTGTGGGGTTTGCTAATGTACCAGAACATGTTTTTTTTTAAATAACCCAAAAACAATTCAGAAGGGACAAAATAATTAAATGGTAAACAAACCTAATCGTCACATTACGAGTGGAGGGTAATGGCTGTTTGAGCATGACATTGCCTCACTTCCACACTGGTCACATTAATGGCAGGTAGCGTCTTCCAGATGTTAGCGACAAAGTTGCAAACAAACTCCGCACTTCTAAAGCCGCAGTGTTTGGTATAACAAATTGCCTCTAATGGATTTCGATACTTTCTCGAGGTAATTAAGCTGCCTGTTGGGTTACGATGTTTATTTCCTTGCGGCTGTCTGGTCACAGTACTGAAAACCGGAACAGTAACTGACAAACCGAGTAGCAGGTACTGGGGAGGAGGACAGCTCAGTAAGCTAGTGCTCTTCACCCACGTCCAGAAGGTTCAAATCTCATGGCTGGCAGAGTAATTGCATTACCATAGGACCCTTGGCCAAGGCCCTTAACCCCAAATAGATGCAGACTCACCTGATTCTTTGACCCCAAGCCTTATACTTTCCTTTGGAAAAAAAGCATCTGTTAAATACTGTAAGTAAATGTAAATGTACCATGTCAGGTTCTTTAATGAGTCATTCAAGGACATGATGACATCACAGAGGGCCAAGACCTCCCCCCCCCCAGCCCAAAATACATGGAGTATTTCAGGTTAGGGTTTAATCAGGGCTGCCACGTCCCCTGTAGGGCATGGCAGCATGAATCACGAGCTCTGGTGTGTTCTGGGGAATCAGTATTAATGGGGTGCATCTGGAGACCCTGCGCACGGGTCTCTAGCCAAGAAACACTTTGCCGGCTGAATCTCGTGGCGAGCTGGGGGAATCAATCCAATTACAAAGCGGCACAGTGATTGATGGCTTCCCGCTTCCGAGCGAAATGAAATAAAACAGAAGCCAGTCATCTGTGCCATTCAGCCCCAGTCAGTTCTCCAGGCTCCGCTTACTCAGCCGACATCTGGGGGGGGCACCTTATCTGCTGGTGTCCTGGTCTCTGACCCATAACCCTACCTCTATAAGTGTGCGGCATTCACCAGTCGGTCAGGTCTGACATGTCCAGTGTGTGCATGTATGTATGCACAAAGTGGCATGGTCATTCCCACCAGCTGTAATCACTGCCGACATTCACACTGTGAATTGTTCTTCCACAGGCCAGCCCTGATTCAGCTTTGGGGAGCCGGCTAATCAGGCCCTCGGGCTCCCCTGACTGCTTTTCTGTCAAGACTGTCCACATGTAGTTCTTACTAGTTCATAAGGCTGAGCCATTCAGGTTAAGTACAGTAAGTGTCAGGTTAGGAGTGAGTAGCCGTAGCCACTGCGCCACCTGCTGGACTGCAGTTAGGTATATTTCTCAGCCAGATAATTAGTGAGTTCTGTAAGTGGCTGGTGCCTCTCGAGATGCTTCTGTACTCTTTTGTCTCTCCCCCATCGCTCTTTTCTTCACCTACATCCAATAAGTTGACCGTCTCCTGTACTGTTGAGTTCTGCGGATCCTTTTAGTTGATGTTGTTGTGCCAACCCTCACAGGCCCGATTCCCCCCCCCCCCAAAGAAGAAAGCTGTCAGGGTCTATACTGCCCTGCTTTAATGGGATCGTTAGCAGGCCCTGTTGTGATCCTCCTGCGTCTCCTGCACATAATTTCTTCCTGCAACAGGATGGATCATGTGCTGGATATTTGATGCCTAAATCCCAGGATGGAGATCATCACACATCTCCACAGCATCCGGCTTTGCCATGTGGAGTAATGTGCCTTTTTAATAATTCAATTTCTCCCTTTCAGAGGAGATCTTTCAAACCCACATCGCCCACTGGTGGTCTCCAGATGGTGCCAGGTTAGCATATGCTACCATCAACGACACGCTCGTCCCCAAGATGGAGATCCCCATGTACACCGGCTCCCTCTACCCCATGGGAAAGGAGTTCCATTACACCAAAGTAAGTTAGCTGGGAAAGAGGCAGACCATAGCCCCTTGGAGTGACAGGAGAATACATGTGTGGGCTGGGCTGGGCTTGTTCAAATCCCCGACCAGCAAGGCACCACTGAGGTTCCCTGAGCGGGGTACCGTCCCCAAGCGCTGCTCCCCTGCTACGTCATGATGTCACATATGGGTTAAATGCAGAGGACACATTTTGCTGTGGTGTGTCAACAATGACCACTGACCACTATATTCTACTACTAGTAGTTCTACTGCTGCTATATTCTTCTCCGCGCTCTGTAGGCCGGGGAGGAGAACCCGCAGATCCAGCTGTACGTGGTGAACCTGAATGGCCCGCTGCACACCATGGAGATGCGAAGGCCTGAGGACCCCAGGATAGGGTGAGTAGCAAGCAGCACAAGAAGCCAGGGCTGCCAATTGGCTGGCACTTATCACAGTGTGTTCGGTGTCATTTTTCAGTGGGCAGTACATGTCCAGTGTGGCAAAATAACGGCTGAATGTTTTGACAGGGATTACTATATTACCATGGTGAAGTGGGCCACCAGCACCAAGCTGGCCGTCAATTGGCTAAACCGGGCCCAGAATGCTTCCATACTGACTCTGTGTGAGGCCACCACCGGCGTCTGCACCAAGGTAACCAGGATGCCCGTGGCGTGCTAGCATAGCAACGTGCTAACAGTACTGATTAATACGAATATTACCGTTCCTTCCAGAAACACGAGGATGAGAGTGACGGCTGGCTGCACAGACAGGTGAGTGGGTGGGAGGGAGTTTGTACACACCATCAGTTCAAATCTCACCCTGGTAAAGGGCAGAGATCAAAGTACCTTTATCACGGAGGTGGTGAAATCTGCAAAATCACCCGTTTTCCCATAATAAATGTAACATTTCAGTGTTCAACGTGCAGTTGAAATAGTTTTCATTTATCAAGTGTAATGCATTTAGACTGATTTAATAAATCTGCGTTGATATAATGGAGTATGAATGAAGTGAATCTCCCTCCAGCAGCATAGGTCATTTCTTGGAAAGTATGTCACTTCCTGTGTTCTTTGACAGAATGAAGCCCCGCTGTTTTCTAAAGATGGCCACAAGCTGTTCTTCACCCGGGCGGTTTTCCAGGGTGGGATGGGCAAGTTCTTCCACATTGCCATGTCATCTTCACGGGTGAGCTACCCCCCGCCCCCACCCTGTGGCCGAGCATGAGGTGGAAGGCGGGTCACATCGGGTCGTACCGTCACTATGACAGCTGCATTTGCCCAGGGAGATGTTTCTAAGGTTCCACACGTCTGCCTGCATGATTATGGATCTCATCCCGTTAACTGGGCTGGATAGTAGCGCCCCCACAAGGACAGATGGGCTGGTGGTGCTATGCAAACTCTTCAGGACTCTTACAGTCAGGATTAAATTCTTAATTCCACCCCTGACGCCACCCCGAGCCCCTGCCCAGTCGCCCAGGGTTCCCTAATTCATCCTTACATGTGCATTGGTGCCCCCCCCCCAGTGAGGGACATAACTCACTCATGTCACATTTCCCCTCTCAAGCCCAACGCCACCACCGACAACCTGCAGTTCATTACCTCAGGTGACTGGGACGTGACCGAGATCCTGGCCTACAGTGAGGAACGTCAGGTCGTGTGAGTACCTGCGAGGCCGCGGAGCCGAATGGTGCGGCTGGGCGGCAGATGTGGTGGGGGGGGGTAATTGTGAGGGTCCTACCCAAGATTAACATCTGACACATTTAAAATGGTTTTATACAGTGTGAATGCCGGGGCCACAGAGGCATTTCCAGACCCTTCCTTTGCTATGCAGTGTGTTTATTTCCTGCAGACATTGCGCTATCGCTCAGGGACGTCCGATACTCCTCAGATACTCTACAGTTACTCTTGTCCTTAGTGGGGAATGGTGGTTTTTCACTTTCAACTTACAATTCAAATCTAGATTTACTGAACTTGTCACTGCTGTAGCTCTGGTCAGGGTTTTGAGATCATTAATAATTTTGAGCTTACATTGATTTTTGTAGCACAAGCTTTTGAGCAAAGCGGTGTATAGGTGTGGATAAGAAATCATGGTCAGTCAGTCCCTGGAATAATTGGGGGTTGAAGGCCTTGCTTAAAGGCCCAACAGTGAATCACCCTGCCGCCCCTGGGGTTTGAACCAGCAACCCTCCGGTCATGTGTGAAGACTGCTCTCTGTCTGACAGATACTTCCTGAGCACCGAGGACAACCCAAGACGGAGGCACCTGTACAGGTGAGCGCCCACCGATCCTGCTGCCCTTATTTGTTGTGCCCAAGGATGGCGCCTAATGCCACCTCCACCCCCCTCGTCCCTGTGCCAGTGCCCACACCGTCGGCCACTTCAACCGTCGCTGTCTGTCATGCGACTTCAGCAACGACTGTGGCTATGTCAGTGGCTCCTTCAGCAAGGACATGCGCTACTTCCTGCTCAACTGTAAAGGTGGGTATTCAGTATTTAATGCTCATCTTCTTCTTCATCTTTCAAGCAGCTCAGGCCTCCGAGAAGCAGTCAGAATGCAATGATTCACATGTCCTGTTCTGGCTGCATTCCTGTGCTGCTAATTTGCACCGTAAAGCGCAGGATGTGCTGCACACCCCCAGGACAACTAAACGGCTTTACCGTGTTACTTTTTTACTTGAATAGATTACCCAAAGTCCCAGTTTGGAGCGTTAGAACTTAAAGGTCGTAGGATAAAAAAAAAACAGGCCAGATCTGACAGGACAGCCGGTGGGGGGTGGGGCATTTGGCAGGGCACTACACGGACAGGGCACCGTGCCATCGCCCTGCCACTAGCTGACTCAGGGTCCACCGGCGTGACCCATGGCCATCTGGCGTGTTTGACTTGCGGATGTCTCCGAGGCGATGGCGGACTGTCTGAATATCCCAGCTTCATTGTTCACTCTCCAATTCGGTGATCGATTCACAAGGACTGTGTTCCAATTCCTCACCTCTTCACCCAGCTCTGCTTTATTTTTTTTATCTAATCATTAAACAGATCTGAGACTAGAAATCCAGTTTCTGCATTGATGAAATCTGGTGCTGTTTAGTTTTATTGAAAGTCATAAAATTTTTGCTTTTGAAACCCAGCCCTGCTGCACCCGAGTCACTGGTTTGTTTAAATGCTCTTCCTGTTAGTCAGCAGTGTGAGGCTTTTACTGCCAGGAGCCCAGTTCATACAGAGGCAGCAGGAGCCGCCAGCTTCCTCTCGCAAATCCGGAAGGTTTTCTGAGATTACAGAGGAGTTCAAAGGAAATGCGGAATCAGCAGTGAATGGAGACGGCTTGCTGTGGTTCCCTGTCCCCAAGTTTATTTGAGCGCTGACCCGGTCACAGCATCCCGCACATCCAGCAGCAGCAGCACCCCTTTTCAGTGGTGTCACCCCTGACGAGGCAGCATTACATCACTGACGCGGGTCCTTTTCCCCGAGTATAAATATTTTTGACCAAACAAAAAATATAAGTTGGATGATCCATCTCCTCCAGATTCTTCCAGGGTATGTTTTAGACTCGTAATTATTTTAATTGTTCTTTTGACTTTTTGGGTCAGGATACACTGAATGAGCAAGTAGTTAGATCAGAAATCACAGCTGTCACCAAAAAATGCTGATCAGGTAATAGAGGCCATGGTGGGGGGGTTCATTTTAGGCAGTTTGGAGTTTGGCTGTTTGTTAAGGAGGAACGAAGGACCCGTCCTTTTTAAAGGCTTGTTTCTTCTTCCCAGGTCCTGATGTCCCCTTTTCCACGGTGTACGGCACCGACGAGAAGGAAAGTGAGTGTTCTGGCCTCCTGCAGCAAGACTGTCTCAGCCATCACTTGTCTGGCTTATAGAAGGACCCAGAATGCTTATAAGAGCACTTAAGCTGATCCAGCTCCGTTTCTGAATGATATCTTTTTCCTGTATTATGCCCTGGGATAAGCAGTACAATAAGAGCAGTACAATAAGGGGGGGGGGGTTCCTCAACACCCGCAGTCCACGTTCCACTCTTTAAGGCCATTTCTCAACCTCTCGAGCACGCTGTTCTTTGATTGGAAATCTCCCTGTTCTTAAGGGAGGCCAGATTGTGTATAGAGGAGGAGGGAGAACCACATTCTGGCATTTATTGCTCTTATACACTCCAGTGCCATTCGCTGTTCCCACAGTGCTGGCTAAATTACGACTGCATGGTTGCAGCATGTGAGTCTGAGAGAGTTGACCGAGTGATGATGAAACCTTGTCTCGCCCTATGTCAACCGCCCCTTGTTGATGACCTGTTATGTAGACTAGTTTTAGTTTGTTTCTTGTCCTGAACAGCATCCTTTCCTCGCAGAGGTCATCGATCTGGAGATGAACGAGGACTTGCGGAAAACTCTGGAATCCATGCAGATGCCAAAAGTGGAGTACAGTGAAATAACCATTGAGGACTACAGTACGTGACCCTCCTTACTGAGTGCAGAGAGCCGGCGTCCCACTTCAGAGAATCCACTGTGCGGGTGGCAGGTCTTTAGATGTGCTGTGGCACTTTCGGACTGCGTTAAGCTTGCTGATGAGTGTTTACCGGGGCATGAGCACACTTACCAAGGTACGCGCTGATTGCTGTGTGCTGCTGCTGTCTCCAGGTCTGACGCTGCAGATCCTGAAACCGGCCGGCTTCCTGGACACGGCTCATTACCCGCTGCTGCTCCTGGTGTGAGTGTCTTATTCTCATGCTGCAGTGTGAAAATGGGGCTGTCGCTCCTGTCACTCAGCACCGATCCCCTCCAATCGGACCCCTGCGAACGCCAGTCGGCCACCACTTTCCGGCGTCCCCCTCTTCAGAGCGTTACTGTGGCAATGCGGCTGGATCTGTTAATCACGCAGCCGCAATCACGCAGCCGCAATCACGCAGCCGTAATCACGCAGCCGTAATCACGCAGCCGTAATCACGCAGCTAATCAGGCTGACGCCAGCGCTTCCCTGCTTCCGAAAGCTCAGTGATTAGTTTGCGGAGGAAAGCAGTTCCTGTTAATTAATTTTGTCTCATCTCCTGGTGCATTGCGCATTTAGAATAGTGTCACATCAGGGACTGGGGAGGTAACCATTAATATAAGTATATTAGTATAGTATAAGTTAGTATAAGTTAGTATAGTATAAGCTTCTAACAGGTTTGGATGCTGTTCAACCAAATAGTTACTTCAGCATTAGTTCAAATACAAGAACTCGTGG
>JAODKF010000001.1:18765626-18781648 GCA_026779585.1 Mormyrus proboscirostris
TAAGATTTTAACAACTCTGAGCTATTAGTTAAGTTCTCCCCAAGCGAGCTTGATGGGCCGAATAGCCTCCTCTCGTTTGTATATTTCTTATGTTCTTATAACTGGGGGCAGCAGGCAGCTGGTATGATGCGGACAGATACTTGTGGAGATGGGAATGAAAGGGCCCTGTTTAGCACGACGAAGACTCACTGATACACCCCCACACAGGGATGGCACCCCCGGGGGGCAGGCGGTCAGCGAGCTCTTCCAGGTGGACTGGGCCACGGTGCTGGTGAGCAGCTTTGGCACCGTGGTGGTCCGCTTCGATGGCCGGGGCAGTGGTTTCAGGGGCTCCTACCTGCTGCACAAGGTGCAGCGCAGGCTGGGGCTGTTCGAGGAGAAGGACCAGTTGGAGGCGCTCAGGTATGTGCAGCGGCTGAAGCTTAAACTTAAACTTCAGAGCCTGGATCAAGTTATTTAGTGTTTCACTCTACTTTTCCTGGACCCAGTAACTCAGGTGAAGGATAATGGATACTGACGTGAATGTCCAATGAGAAATGGCTAACGTGTATGTCCCTCCCCCCTTTCAGCGTCATATCCAAAGAGATATACATCGATAAGACCCGCATGGGAGTCTTCGGAAAGGTAAAGACTGTCGCTGCTGCTCCCCGTAATGAGGGCATGGCCACCACTGAGCACTCAGGTGGGGGGATGCTAAAAATACTGAAGACTGTGGCAGGTGGGGGTACTGCAGGGACAAATCCAATGGGCTCTAATGACAGAAGACCAAGGATGGGGGTGAGAGAGAGAAGGGGGGGTGGGCTTGGCTGTAACCCTCATCCTAATAACAACCCAAACCCTACTCTCCTACTCCCCGGGTGTAGGAGAAAGTGAGCCCTGCTTTAAGGCAGGAAGGGCTGATTTGTGTTTAGGGCTCCAGTGGTTTAGAAAATCCATCGGCACAAATAGACAGACATCATTTTGAATTTAGCAATTAGTTGTCATTGCTGACACACCACAGCACAAAGTAACGAAATGTGTTCTCTGCATTTAACCCATATGTGACATAGCAGGGGGCAGCTAATTCAGCACCTGGGGAGCAGTGCTTGGGGGCGGTACCTTGCTCAGGGTACCTCAGTGGTGCCTTGCTGGTTGGGGATTTGAATCTGCAATCTTTCAATTACGAGCGCACTTCCCTAACCATTAAGCCACCACTGCCCGCATTTACACATTTAAAAAAGACGAAGCTTTTCGCACTCTTGTGTTTCCAGTGCTGTAAAGCCTGCCTTCTGCCTGCTGCTTTGAGAGGCTCCCTCACAAATCACTGTGCTTCCCACTGGGGGACCAGAAGAATTGACAGTATCACCAAGTTCCACACATGATACTGTACACTCAAATCTTCCCACTTACCTCCACTTACCTGGCTCCTGACCCTTTGAACGAGCCAGCCGCTCTGCCAGGGAAAATGGCCGTTGCATGCAGGGCTCTGTGATGACATCAGACTGCCATCTGGGAAGCGGTGTAATGGTGTGAGTGAGGTTAGTCTGGGAGACAGCGGGTTAGGCCACGTGTCGGGTCCGAGACTGAAACAGGAAGCACGTGTGCCCCCTGCAGGTTTATGGTGGATATTTAAGCAGCCTTCTCCTGAGCTCTGAGGATTCCTTACTGAAGTGCGGAGCAGCAGTCTCACCCATCACGGACTTCGAGTTATACGGTAGGGGGCACAGGGGGGTCAGACAGGGTATAGAAATATATTACAACACCTCCTTGTTTAGTAGAAGAGTTCCATATTCCAACAATGGTTGTTAAGCAAAATGGTTGCTTAGTGAAAATCACAGTAGCCTGGATATGACCAGGAATGTGCATATGACTTATGTGCTTTACTGTAATTTTCTTGTACATTCTACTTCAAAGATCACTGTCACTCCACCATGTTTTGTTGTCAGGTGTCAGAAATTTGGTTGGAAATGCATGCGTTGGTCAGAAAATGACTTTTTTTTTATTACTGTCGTATTGGGGCTAGATGATATCGATATTGTAATTAAGAACATTCATATTGTCGCCAGTTTGAATGTTGTGAGTATTGTGACATAGTCTAAATACTTGTTTAGTGATAGTTACAACGCACTACTGTTACACAAATTCCATCAAGGTACGAGTCGGTTGTGGGTGTAATATATCTTTGTAACTCTCACATGGTATTAGTAAGTATTACTAAAATAATTTGGTCAAACGATCACAATCAAAAAAACCACCTGTCATATTTTACTGTTTTCTGATTATGAATTTTAGAACATCATGATAAACATCAATATTCTGAAAATATCGTGATATTTTTCAGGCATATTGCGCAGCCCTATGTCATCTTTGCGAATGGTTGCTAAACAAGTTTCTTGCCAAAGGTTGTTTGCACAGTAAACAGGGAGGACACAATAATGTTTGTGTCCCTGTGGCAAACACATTTACACTGTTTTTCTTTAAAGTATGGAAAGGAAAATTTATTAGTAAACGATGCAGTGCATATTTGACACAAGAAAGACCTCAGGAAACATATACTCAGACTGATCTGTCTTATAGCTCTCGGTGTGTGTTAGCCTGGGTGACCATTGAGTGGGATGTGCACCTGACTGCGGAACAGAAACATGAATCTAAAATGCAAGTCATAATTTAATATGGATGAATGCTAACATCATCTCCGCCCTTTATTTCAGCATCCGCGTTTTCGGAAAGATATTTGGGACTTCCGAAGCCAGACCCGAGAGCATATGGGGTATGTTGATGCTTAATTAATATGAAAACTAGAGATGGCACCAATCTGATACCCACTATCAGTATTGGGCCGATACTGGCCAAAAATACTGGATTGGATATCGGAGGGGTGGGGGAATAAGGAACAGATCTGATTTCCCATCAAAGAGAAGTCTAGCCTGATAATCGTGGAAATGCTTGCGGCCTTAGCGCGACACAGCGTAAACAGAAGTGAGGGTCACATGATGGTTCAGCAACGCATGTGCGTCGGAGCTGTCATGTGGGCTGTGTGGAAATATGGTGACTGTACTTAGATGGAAAGAAGGAAACAACAAAACTCCAGAAGCAAAAAAAATGTATGTAAGGCTGGTGCTGATTTTTCTCAAGTGTGAACACAGTAACATTTTTACAAACATTGTTTGCAGAGTTGTATTCTTTCTAAAGTTTGCTTAATTTCTACTTAAAAGTTTTTTCCTGCGCCCCATTTTCTATTTGGTCCTGGAGACTTATTGAATACTTTTAGACTAGAAGTGGTTAGTTGGGGTTTACAGTGACATTTTTATGATTGTCTTCTTTATTATTAAATTTGGTAACAGATCGCACAGTTTGCAGGTTAAGAAATATTACTGTTAATTTTTGTGAAAGTTGTTACTGAATTAGATAAAGAAGCAGACTTGTGTTGGTCGTGGATTTAGTCCTTTATCGTAGCTGCATAGTGTTTGTTTGAGCAACATAACCATTATATTTTCCATAGCTTCTTCCCCCCTCCCAATTATTTCTTCTCCTCCTCAATGTCGACGTTTGTCCTGATCTTGGACTCTTTGTGGCGTCAAGTATACGTTGCAGTGAAGTTCCTTTGGCCCGACATCATTTCCAGTTGCCCAGGAGGCGGAGTCATTTATTTTCAATCGATATCACGACCATGTGGTCCGACTGTGTCTCAGCAGCCTCTCTTTCCTGCTACGCAGAGTCTTTCTCAAATGGTGCCACTACACCACTAAATGCAGACAGTTAGTAGTCTCCATTTATTTCCACAGATGGCAAATTTAGCAAACCGTGCATCGCAGTTTGAAGATAAGAAGCTCTTGATCATTCACCCAACAGCTGACGGTGAGTCACGTCCGATTCGCTGATAAACGCCTCCCAGCTCTTGAAAATAAAGTACCCCAGTGAAATCTGAGGAGGATAACTTCCGGAACCTGCTGGATTAAACGGCACTCGTTAAAATTACAGTTGGTGGCAGTAACATGTTTTATTGAATTTTTCTGTCTTTCTGCAGAGAAAGTCCATTTTCAGCACACCGCCAAATTCATCAGCCACCTCATCAATGAAAAGGCAAATTATACTTTACAGGTGAGCACTTTCCCGTGAGGGCTTGTGTTGGGTGGGCTAGTGCCTCTTAATCATATGGTGAAATACACGACCAATCAGAAGGTTTTGTGCACACCGAGATTTTCTACATTTGCATGTTACTCACTTAACACTTAATAAAAATACACTCAAGGATTCTTTGCTAACAAATAAATTTATAGTATGTTCACCATCTGAGTACCATTATTAGCAAGAAAATATATCTTTGATTCATCAAAGTGACCTCCTCTAGCAGTTATAACAACAGAGAAAATTCAAAGCATTATTTCTCCAGCGGACATTAAGTACTGAGATGAAACAGTTAACTAGTACATTTAAAGTTAAAGGACAGCCTACAATTTGCCTAGACTTTGCCACAAAACCAGTTAATAGGACGTCGGCTGCCTGATATTTACCTATTTTCCTTTCTGTTATCCTTCAGTGTTGGTTTACAGCTGCACCATTTGTCAAATTAATGTTAGTCCTAGCATCAAGTGCAGCTGTGCCACATTTTCAAATGTTTTGTTAATCCTGATAAATTCCCTGCATATGTGGCCTTTTTAGATGCAATTTTCCCAGTTAATTCCTGCCTTGCCAGTATTCCAGGGTGAGGAGAGGTTAAATGGTCCTATGCCACTTTCCATACAGATCTACCCAGATGAAGGGCACTACCTGCACAGCAAGAGCACCAGGCAGCACGAGAGCCAGTCACTGGTGAACTTTTTCGAGGAGTGTTTCCGGCTCCCGGACAAGGCTTTTGAGGAGAGACTGGAAGAGGAGAATGAGGAGGAGGGGTAGCTGCAGCGGCCCCGCTGGGGGGTCTACGCTGAGCCAGCCGCTCAATATGCAACCAGCCGGTTCGTTCCTCTTTCAACTTCTCAAGAGTGCCCCCCACCCTGCTAGTGGCAGCCTGCCTCACTACCCCCCTTTCTCATCCTCGGCCTCCGAAGAACTGAGAGCATCAGCAAAAGTGACATCCTACCGCTTCACCCCCCCCATGGTTCTCTGGACCAAACGGAGCATGTTGAAGGACCTCACTGGCTTAGGTCAGCCCCGTGCCGTTGGTCCCATCTATCGGATGGCCTCAGACACACCTACTTCCTGCTGAGCATCCCCTTCCCTGCCCAACCATTTGCTTACAAATCCACAAAAACGAACGCAGGTTTTATAGCACAAACATTTGGGTCGAATGTCGGGACTCTTTCTGCAGAGTCTTTAAAAGGTTACTGAAATTCTGAAGTATTTGGGGGGCTTTATATGACCGGGTGGTACGATTTTTAAATCATGATGAACTTTCCACCTTTGACAGTGTTCGTGTCCATCGTTCTCATGTAAAGTAGCACACTAAGCGTCGTTGACCCCCCCTCCGTTTATTTCCTCTCCTTCTCAGTGTTTGTCCTGATCTTGGACTCTTTGTGGCCTCAAGTGTACGTCGCAGTGAAGTTCCATTGGACTGACATCATTCCAGTCGCCCAGATGGTGGAGTCGTTTATTTTCAAATCGGTGTCACGGCTGTGTGGTCCGACTGTTTCTCGCTGGCCTCTCTTTCCCGCGGCGCAGAGTCTCTGCCGTGTCACGGAACCAGAACCATCTGGACCTATATTAGTGACTGTGCCTTACTCGGGTAGAGAGTTGGCATGCTTTGCCATGCCTCAAACGCGCTCAAACAGGGGCTCACTGACATCTGTTGGCTATGGAGAGCTCCGGACTTCACTGCGGCGTGTCCATGGACTTGGACTGCTCTGCAGAACTGGACTTTTCACATCCCGGTGTCACTCTTCTTTTGCAAAACTGGGATAGCAGTCACAATTTTGGCATTAATGCTTTACAATTGACAAATTCTATATGGTAATTTTTACAGTTTGAAAGCTCTTGAGGCACAAGTGTGTTTTTCTTTGTTTGAATGTGTATTATTGTTGGGTTAAAGTGCATGACAGCCCCCATCTGCAGCTGACCTTTCACCTCTGTCAGCTGACTGCCTCCGCTGAGTTGCATCCCATTCTCAGTATTGTGAGTGAAACGTTTCGTTGGCTTGTTGTACAAAACTGTTCCTCAACGTCGTCTTAGTCAGTATCTTAGTGTTACCCGTGCGTTTCGGCGGTTGGAGAGAGATGGGTCATCTTTTCTGGCCCCCCACGTTTCACGCCCCGCTGATGTAGTCTGAGGACGGGGAGAGAATCGCCGTTACTGAATGGACATGTGACTGCACACTCCACGAGCTCAACAGAAACAGAAGAGAGGACTTTGGCATGAAGGTTAATGTTGTAAGAATAAAAGCTATTTTACCATCATGCTGTGGGTTTTTATTTTTTTTTTAATCCTTGGTGCTATCTGTTTGTCCTGCCACCCCCCCCAGCCAGCTAAATTTAGGGCTGTGAGTGTTGGCCACATCTCCTCTACTCATTAATGCATCTCCTTATCACCCACAGAGCTATACAGGAATTTTACACTCTGAGGACTATTGGGATTCATACAGCATTGAGCTGGGAATTAAAGGCCCTTTAGATTTCCTTATTGTACTCTTACGACCCATAACAATGATCCAGACACGGATGGACGTTTTCAGACGTTACGTTTGTCCTACTGCCTTCATAATGAGTTGAACTGTAAGCTTGTGAATGTAGTGGAAACGACTGTGTTCATCTTCATAAGCCCTTACTTTCTGAAGCAAGCTGTCCATGTGCAGTCGATCCCTTTGGATCTTGGGTGTAAGTATGATGTATGTGTAAAACCAGGTGGCCAGGCAGACAGTATTGAACTGTGTGGGTCTGCTTTTTCTCAAGAGTATGATAAAAGTTTGTGGACATAGCCGTCCATATATCCACCCCTCTTCTAGCTTCTGGTCTGGGCTGTGAGGAGCCTGGACCCTGTCCCAGGCTACTCAGGACAAAAGGGTGGGACGCCAGTGCAGCTCAGGACACATCACACACACATTCATACTCTAGGTAATTCAGAGAGACCAATTTGAACAACTAAACTTCAAATGCTACAGAAAACCTAGTGGAGGACAGAGCAGCACTATTTAACATAGTGTCAGCTGAACATGCACGACTGCAAGGAGCCATTTGACGCAGGATGCTAGCCTGCAGCACTCTCCTGTAAAACCACGAGCAGCCTGCAATGCAACACCATCATAGCTATTATTCATAAATATCTCTATCTTTGTAAGTGGATCTGGTTACATAGGGATTTGATGGTCAAACTGAAAGGTTTTTGATAATTGCATCTCGTGAACTAACTACAACCGTAAAGACATTGAAGGATATAGTACTTGATGCACCTTTGAGCAGATATACAGGAATGTTGTGGCCCATTTGAACATCAGGGTGGGTGGAGTTGGTGTTACCTTTGAGTGAAGATTAGTACAAATGATGACGGCCATCTTCCATACCAGCCTGTCTGGTGCAGGGTCACGGCAACCGGGCTTCTGTAACAGCCTGTCCGGTGCGGAGTTACGGTGACCGAGCTTCTGTAACAGCAGAGCCTTTTTCCTGTTCTCCGGAGGTGGGTGAGTGGATCCTACAGCAGCAACATATCTACAGCTTGCTGGAATGGGGCTTTTGTTCCCTCAAGGACTCGCATTAGATACAGCATACACTCTTTCCACTACCCAAAAAAAAAAAAATCAATTTGTAAAAATAATTTGAAGGATTTACTTCAAAAAGGGCACGGCTGCGTCCTCCACGAATTATCTGAAGCATTGGTAATTTTGCGTTTCCGCTCTCAAATCTCCATAAAAGGGACGAGGTAATGTGTGTCCCATTTGTAGTGATAGTTCCAGTTCTGTGGTGAGCGGCGCCCCCTAGCGGGCCAGAGATGATGTACCCCACAGGTGCGGTCTCCTATTTGTATATAGATTTTCCTCAATGCATATTTGGTAGTTAACAAACTTTGAATTTTCGATATGCCGTACGATACTCTCTACCAGGCAATGGCAGCATCCACGCAGCCCTACTTCCATTTTTTTGTAGCGATCGCCATCATAAAGGTTACGTACAGTGTTTAACACATCGTTCGATGTGTTCTTCCGTTTAACCAAATAAACTTCTTAAATTTAATATACTTTTACCGCCTTAACACACTGAGGTTATACTACAGCACATCTCCAGCTGAAAAAAGATGTAAAAGCAAAGCTAAGAATAGCATGGCCGAATCAGGCTGTTGACTTTGCAAGAAACAAGGCGGTAGATTCAGTCGATATTCGCTGGCACTGAACAAAATGCCTTAATTTACATAAAATTACATAAATGACTTCCCGTTGAAGACTATCATTATAAAAATGTTCCTTCTTTAGCTGCCTCGGGACTTATAAAGCCATTTCTAGTCATGAAATTTAAAATTCACAATCTCAGTACGAGATCAAAATGTAAAATCAAGTCAGCCAGTGAGGAAAACTGTATTTAAAACTAAGTTTAATGTTATAACATTCACCGCTTTGGGCTGTCATTTATCATCCCTGTTTCAATACTGGCAGTGCTTAAAATAAGAGTTTAAAATAACCCAAATGATAATACCTTCACAGCAGTCAGAATATAATTCTGCAAGTGTATAATAACCGAAAATACACTTGCAGTACCACGGCGCCCCCTGGTGCCTAAAAAAAATAGCAAAATATTGTTCCCTTAGTGGCTGGGCATTTTTAAAATCAAGCAATTGAAGGGACATTGTGAGGCAGGACTCTGGGGGAATTTAAGCAGATTACATTTTTGATCTGGTCATCGGAACCGTGTGATGACAATTATCATGTCAGTTGCTCCATTTTTTAACAATTTACCTACTGGCTTGTTTGTTTGTTTTGAGTGAGCGATGGTTTTAATCCAAGACCATTATGCTGACAGTCTACCTTGTACGAGGCTTCCAAGGGATTAAAGTCCAGGCTCCATGGGATGATTTTAATTGGCAGCCAGGAGACTGAAGACAGGAAAGGAATTAGCAGTGATCAGGGTTGCCGGCTTTGGTCAGCTGCAAGCAAAATTTTTAACTCAAGACAAGTCTGCATACACATGCACATGCATTTACACGTACGCAACAGTATTTACTTCGCAAATAGTATGTAGGGTACCCCAACAGTTTTGATGTAGCTACTTTTAGGTTTAATAATACAGATTTACCATAAGGCTTCTTGCTTAAACATGACAGTGTAAGTCATGTAAGTGTAAGTCATGTAAGTCATGACAGTGTAAGTCATGTAAGTCATGTAAGTAAGTCATGTAAGTCATGTAAGTGTCACACCAGACATGTAAGACTCGGCAACCTCGGCAGTGATGTGTTTGGTCCACTGGTAGCTGCCATTTTTAGGGATAATGTCCCATTTCACCTAAACGGCATTCATGACACAGAAAGAAACCACCGAAAGATGGCTCAGAAAAAGGCCAGCTTGTGTGCGGAATAAGCCCAGTATGATACCTGCTTGTATGGTAGTCCTTTATGATTTCACATCCTTTTATACAATAACGAAACCCCATATCTGTGCTGTCCTCTCCAGTAGAAGACTGAGTCAGCTTCACCGGCCTTTACAAGCATTTCAGAAATGCAACAGCATTGTTGGGCTGCATAGTGCAGGTGGCAGCTAACGTGATGTAATGGTGAATGGTGAAGCCCCCTTGAGGAACATGGAGGAATTGTCTTGTGTTTTGCTGGTGGGTTAGTGGACGTCAATCGGCAAAGAATAAGCTTGTTAAAGTAGGAAGTAGGAGTGAAAGAATGATTACCAAGGCTCAGCTTTATTTCCACTCGTGTCCCAGGTGCTTTTTGAACTGGAATCACTAGGTGGCTACCAACCACTAATTTATCCATACAAAAAAGGCACATAAACGTCATCACATAAACAAGTTTATTTCCAGTGTTTTGGGGGCCTGCTATACTCAAGCATCATACAATGGTCCAGTTCCAAGAAGCATATTCTCATGCAGTCTTCGGGGAGGGGGCTAGTGTTTGATATGCTCTGTTTGATTTACTAGCTACATGCTTATATTACAATGATGGCACTGGAGTAGGTTGGGGGTCTCTAAACATGATCTATATACACATTTAAGTTACTTATTTTACAGAAATATTAAAATTCAAGTCCCGATAAAATCTAGAACAAAAATAAACATAAACCACATTAAGGTTCATCTGGAATGGCTGACAAATGGAAACTCATAATTCGCCACTGCGACGGACACCCGACAAGAAATGACCGGATAAAACGTCGGTAATGGAAGGCTGGGTTTTGATATTCACCTTACGGCTCCGTGGCAAAGCCTGAACCAAGTCGACGAGGCACTTTCCTGAAGAAAAGGATGTTTTGTTTTATTGTGTTCAAATGCCAGGAAGGGTCAGACAAAACAGGGATGGACACAGATGACGGGACTCCCTTCCTGTCGTCTAAAAAACATTTAAAAATCATTTGTGTTGTTTTTGTTAAACTGACATCGTCTGGCTGTTTAGCACACGCCGCAAAGACTCTCCACGACGTAACAGCACAGAAAAAGTAGCCCTCACTCAGGCTGAATGGCGATAACTCAGACTTCAAGTACGGAGAGAAGTATGTACAATCTGAACGGAGGACAAGACCGAGAGCCCCGCCTCGGGCATCCAAGCGGGCGCCTACATTCACAGGATCCCCTTGGGAGAGGGAGCTAACCACCACGGCTCGAGGCACGCCTATTACTGCAGCCTTCACGCAACATCCACGTGACCCGTACTGAAACTGGTTGTGGGTGTTTCCGACAGCCAATTTGAGCCATCTAGAAGCATCTTACCGTGACCGGCAGTCGGGCAAGGTTTCCCTCCCCTCTGCTATTGTGCAGTCAATTAAAACGAGGTTACATTTTAAAAAAAAAAAAAAAAAAAAAAAAAAAAACATATTTAATCCAGTTACGTTTGTTACACTATACATATGCACATACATACACGCACATATACACGCATGTATAAAATAAGCTGGGTGGTAAACAGTTTGGATAAAAAAGCTCCACGCATACTCAGGCGCATACGCTGCGCCACATCACAGGTACTGGTAGAATCTGGAGCGTACCACCTGCGCCCCCGACAGCTTATGCGGGTGGGCGTCAGCTGCCAGGCTCAAGGCCTGTTTGTTTTTGGCTTGTAGGCCACCCCCGTTTGCTTGCTCCACCTGCTGAGGGTCTGCAGATATGGTGGGTAAGGTCTCGTCCTGGACCGGCTGCGAGCAGCCCCCCCGGTCGGCAGCGGTATCCTGGGCAGGCTCGGGGCCTCCGCGGCAGCCCCCCCGGTCGGCAGCGGTATCCAGGGCAGGCTCGGGGCCTCCGCGGCAGCGCTCCCGGGCGATCCACTCCCGAATCGAGAAGTCTTGCGAACTGCACTTGGGCTTCAGCCGGTCCATGGCCGAAAGCTCCGCCTCTGCGCTCCGGTCGGCCCGCCCCTTCCAGCTGCCAATGACCGCCAGTTCAGCAAAGTCACGCTGTCCCCCCATCGTGTGACGGCGCCGCACATTCTTCTTCCTGCGAGACTCCGGTGGTGGCGGTGCCGTTGCCTTCTGCGTGCCAACCCCGAACATGTCATCTGCTGATGTTTTCAGCCGGAATTTCAGCCTCTCGGTGATCTTCAGCTTCCAAGCTGGCTCCTGCTTCTCCGACTCAGCCCTGGAGGGGGTGCTCAAGCTACCACCAGACCGGCCTTTCTTCATCACCTCCAGGACACGGGACAGCCGGTTGGACTCTCTATCGCTCCGCCCCCCCTCTGATGACTCACTGTCTGTCTTTTGCCGCAGCGACCGTCTCCGGGACAGCGTGTCACACTCGACCAGCTTGTGGGTGGAGAAGAGGCACCGGCCTTCTGACCTGGCCACGTCATTATCCTCGGCATCGCCCAGATCGCCACTGGTTGAGTCCAAGGTGCACCCCATGACCTTCTCGCTGTCCAGGGCGGGACTGCCACCAGCAAACACGGAGAAGTCACTCTCGCTGTCCGTTTCCACTGGCCGTCCCTCACTGACCAGCTCACTGCGCTCGTCGTCCGCCTCCTCTCCCCGACTCTCAGCCACCGACCGCACCTCGGGGCTGAGCGTGCTGCCATCGGCCCCCATCAGGAAGGTCATGGAGGAGGTGGTGGAGTAGTCTGAGGTGATGGAGCTGACCTCAGCTGCAGCCGTCACTGCCTCGCCAGCCCGCCCTTCCAGACCAGTCCGTTTCCTTTGCCGTACCCGGTGCACGGAGGCCTGGGAGCTCATGGTGCCCAGATCAGAGACAATCTCATCCAGCAGCGAAGATGGCTCTGACAGTGAGGACTTCCCCGGCCCTGCCGTTCGGTAGCTGAAGCTGGGGGAACCAGTGTGCCGGGGGCTCGGCGATGGGGAGGGTGATGGTTGTGCCAGAGAAGGCTTCTCTTTCACTAAGAATGAGTTCCAGTGATCCTTCTCCATCTTGACTGCTGGCTCAGTTCCCTTTCCGTTCTCCTTCCCAGACTCCTGGCACTCTCCGACGCCAGTCTTGTCCTCTTGGCTGGCTCCATTGCGAGGCCAGCTGGCGTCCCGGTTCTGATCCTGCTCCGCTAGCCCCCGCCTGAGAAGCCCGCCATCCAGGTCATCGTCTGAACTGCTAGGCTGCAGCTTCTCCTTGAGATTCTTTCGTTTGCGGTTGGCCGCAGCAAAGATGCAGGACACCGGTAGATCTTTGCGCAGGTCCTTCCCGGATCCCCAGGAACCCTGCTGGTGGATGGGAGAAAAGAGACAGGGCAGCGGATGTTAGCGGCAGAAGCTCGTGAGCCATCCGGCACATTCGTCACGGCCTCAGTGGCGGGAGCAGAGAGCAGGAGCCAACAGGCGAGTGGAAACACCACAAGGGGGAGCCGCGAGCAGACAGTCTTTGAAATATAGTACCGCTCAAGTTCAGCAGAAGATGATGTCTGGCATTCACGATCAGAAAAACATTCCCCTTGTGTCCAGAATCAGTACTCATGCTGATCCATCTGCCAAGCATTTGCCTGCATGTCAGCCAAGGGCTATAATCTTTATTTTTTAATTTTTTTTTGGAGGTATGAAAGAGCCGAATGTCCTTAAAGTGATCCTTTCTGCTGGGTTTCCTCTGTCACACCCCGTCAGAATGCTGCGGGAAAGACTCCACCCGAGGGGGGACAACCCCAGGACACCTACCTCACCTTCCAAAATTCCCTCAGGTGCTCTTTGCCCCCGTGACAGACACTCACCTTAGACTTGGCAGAGTCACTAGCCGAATCTGCAAAGGGAGACAAGAAGACAGGGAGAGACAGTTAAAGCTCTGCCCGTGCCACACCCTGCTGGGCACATGATATCAGGGCACAGGTCAAAGTTCATGGGACACAGAAGCGCCACAGAGAACGGTCACCATGACAAGGAGGGCCATAATGAATATGAAGAGCCAGGCAAACAGGAAAGATGACCGGACAGAGACTGATTTGAGAGAGCAGCAGGTCATGCATTCACAAACACCATGTTACATTCACACCAATGCTTGCTGATGCAGACACTTTCCCAAATCTGAGAACCCCAGGAGCAACACAATGGTACTGAGGTCTTCATCGTCTCCAGAGGGCATGAGTGTTGTAAGGCCATGTATGGGCGCACGTGTATGCCTGCGGACATGTACGCGCAGTGTCACATGACCGGTCAAGCACAGACACCCTGAAATGCCACTCCTACCTTGCTAATCCAGCGTTATACTAGAATGTTCCCAGCAAGTGGACACTGACCAGACCACTAAAGCCAGCAGTTGTGTAATTGCTCTTCCTGGCGATGCTCTGACTGCCCGATTGCCTTCCAGGAAGGGAATTCCCAGCATGTGTAGGCGTGCGATGACACGCAAAGAGGATAGCGCCGCTAATGCTAAACGGACAAGCCGGTCACCACGGCATGGGGGGAGCAGGCTGTGATGTGACAGGGAGCGGGATGACGACTACACAGCGGCAGGGGCGGAACGTACCACAGAGACATGACGGGGGAAGAAAGGGGCTAGCTTTCCACACCAGATACTGCAGCCGAGGGGCGGGAGGGCCCTCTACTTGGCCAGCTGGGGAAGTGCCCGATTTCTCCAAGATTGGGTTTTTATTTTTGGGAAATTTGAGCCTTTTTTGGGGTCCGTTTGCCCCCCATTAGTTATTAAAATGCTCAGCCCCCAACCACCCCTTTTTGAGACATGGCGTTTTATGTCATATGAATTGGTAAGAACCCAGGATCCATACCGTTCTACTTCTCCTCACGGACGGCTTCGGAGACAACAAGAAACAGCAGAAAGGCTTAGAGGGTGCCACCTGCCTGTGTGGTGGTATTCTTAAATGATCGCACATCACAGATGATTGAATGGAATCTTTTTTTGTTTGTTTGTTTTTTTCTCTCTCTCCAATTTACAAGAATCGGGGGTTCCTGCAGACTAGGCAGCTACATTGGGGACAACAATCCTCCTTCTTCCTACAGTTCCAGCTGTCCATCAGAGATATTACAGAATCCATCAGTGACATCACCGTGTGATAGACTCCTCCCACTTGGCCTGTTTCAAGATCGGTATGTGTGAACGCTGGGAATAGCCCTCAGACACGCAAGGAAAACTAGACAGAGGGATCACTTTTATTGGGAAAGAACATTCCAAGTTAGTGCAACAGTACGGCAGAATTACACAGAAGTCAGGGAGCACTGGAGTCAAGTTCAAACGGGGTTAAGTGATGAAACAGGGAGTGAAAAAGAGACCAAAAAACATCCATATTTTTTAAGGCAGCATTTTCAGTAGAAAGGAGTGTTTTAAAAGGAGATGAAAAGGGAAATGAAAGTGAACGTGGACACAGGCACATTATCATAACCAGTTTCCCATTTTCAGGGGAAATCTCTTACGGTTCATGATGCCGTCATGACAATGGGATTAAATAGTCCCCGTAAGCCCATAAACGGCACGCCTGAAAGCAAATGGAAAGGATGCAGACTCTGACACCGAACTCAGCGCAGTGGCCGCGCTCTCCAGCGACGAGTTCACCGCCTGATCCAAGGCGGATCAGCATGCTAGTGCTAGAGGTGCGAGAAGGAGCTGACCCACCCCGCAGATGGTTTGGTCCATGAACGTTACCTGATACGTCTCCTGGAGAGGTGCCCGTCCGCCCAATGTTGGTGAGCAGATGGTCAATGTTTGGCACAGGCTGACACTCAACCGTGTTCTCCTGCTGGACTGCGGTCTGGGAGGGGCCGGGGTGGGTGGGGGGGTTGGGGTTGGGTGAGCCATGGTAGGAAAACCTAACCATTGATCTTTAGTCACTTGCCTTGACGGGCCCTCGATATCCGGACAAGGGGTCATTTATGTCACCAAAAGAGTCACATGGGATTTAATTGCATTATACACCCTCAAAGTAGCAATTATGCTAACCATGCAGCATTTAACCCCACCCCTGTTCGACACCGCACCCCCCAACCTCTAATCGATACACACCATTGGCTCCTCATTCCCGTCTTCTGTGAAAAACCAATCATACTGAAAGAGAAACGGAGGGAGAGAGTTGGAATCGGTGCAGTGGGCGTGCATGGAGCAGACGAACAGTGCAGCCGTGGTGCTCACGTGCTGAATGAGGGTCTCCACGATTTTATACTGGTCGGGCATGTGCGTGACCATGTGCGTCATGTTGTCCTCTGAGGAGCGGACCAGCGTTGGGCCGAACACGATGGCCAGGTTCCGTGGCTCCATCTACAAGACAGCATAGCGGGGCCCAGTTCAGTCAGTGGTGAAGCCCGGAGAAGCGAGACACCTGCGATCCACATAAGGTTGCTTTGCCACCACAATTAACTGCCAGCATGTTAGAGAGCCCTACGGAGGGCCCCACGGGAAGCCCCAAAGCCAGCCCTATGCAGAGCCCAATGGAGGGTTCCAAGAAGGGCCTCTCACAGAGCTCTACGAAGGGCCCCATGGGGAGCCCCATAGCCAGCCCTATGCAGAGCCCTATGGAGGGTCCCAAAGAGGGCCTCTCACAGA
>JAODKF010000001.1:18781748-18795191 GCA_026779585.1 Mormyrus proboscirostris
TCACAGAGCTCCATGAAGGGCCCCATGGGGAGCCCCATAGCCAGCCCTATGCAGAGCCCTATGGAGGGTCCCAAAGAGGGCCTCTCACAGAGCTCCATGAAGGGCCCCATGGGGAGCCCCATAGCCAGCCCTATGCAGAGCCCTATGGAGGGTCCCAAAGAGGGCCTCTCACAGAGCTCCACAGAGGGCCCCATGGGGAGCCCTATGCAGAGCCCTATGGAGGCCCCCAAATGTACTCCTTTACCTTGTTTTTTTCAGAGTTCTCTGCCACTGTTTTGAGATGCGCAGAGAGGAACTTGAGTGTTTCGTAGTGATGGCTTGGCAGTTCGTGGAGCTGCAATAACGGACAATTATTTGTTAAAAACAGTCAAATCTGAGCATCTCCAGAGAGGGGCCCCCGAGAGTGTAAACTCACCAGCCTCTTCAGCGTTTTTAACCTTTCCGTTGCATCCTCCAATCTGTTGGCCTCAATAAAATCTCCATATCTTTCTGTAATGCCGAAGGCAGACCAGTCATTAGCCACATCTCTGCTGAAACCACCAGCGACTTCCACTTCTCACTCTGGCCACTAAATGGTGCATCATTAGCATTTTGCTACGTCCAGGAGAAAGCTGCAGCCACACTTCATTTAAACATGGCAAAAAGATGATACCATGAACAAAAACACCACCAAAGGATGTCAAACACCCCCCCATTCCAAGTGGAAATACGTGTATTAAACCAAAATTTGAAGTAGATCTTCATATAAATTTAGGAATTATTATATTCATGCTGCAAAACCAGAATATCACCACCATCTGATAATAAAGGAGATTCTCTAGGGCCCTCACCATTAGTAAACAATGGCTCTGGAAGCTTCCGGAAGAAGGATTTGAGCAGGCTGCTGATCACATTTAGGTCCTTCCATTTCTGCATGTGAGAGAGGGGGAGAGGGGTTTGAATGAGGGCTCCCATGACAGGCAGGCCGGGGATGGGGGCACAACAAAAGCGGTGCAATTGTGAGCAGCACGCACGTCATCCTGGATGTCGATGTCATCCAGGCCCTTGTTGTTCAGCTCCTCCTGCATGCTGGAGATGGCGGCGTTGTTGCCCGGCACACGGTAGATGCCTGTGTACTCCAGCCCCCGGTCTTCCACCAGCTTGCAGCACACCTCCACGATGAGGGGCACGAACTGCGGGGAAGGGGGGGGGAGATGGGAGGACAACTTGTAGCCTGGACACACCTCTATGCTGCTTGTGCGTGTGTCCCAGCCAGACCGGGCCGGGCAGCCTTACTGGGTTGGTTTGGGCTGGGGGACAGTCATCCAAGCGCACGCCGAACGTGATTCCCTGGGAAGTCTTCTTCTCAAATGGCTTCCGGATCAGACCGGGGATGCCCTTCCGCCGTGTGCTCTTGTCCTTGGGCGGACTGCTATCATCTGGGAGCAGCGTGGACACACAGCATGAGGGGAGTTTATATATTCTTATCATTGTGGGGACTTTATTTCCAAGGGCATAACCCCTAATCCAAACCCTAACAGCTTCACCCCTAACCCTGCATATTTAATCATAAGTAGCATTAGGCATTTAGTCTTTTGAGTGCATTCAAAAATTTTTATAAAACTGAAATTCCCCTTGAGGAGACTGAAAAAAATGTCCACATATGGTCAAAATGACAATTTTTTGGTCCCCACAATGTAATATATACATGACCACACACACACACACACACACACACACACACACACACACACACACACACACACACACACACACTCGCATGGGGCCCCACCCTTGTGCAGAGCCTTCCTCTCCGCGTCCTGCTTTGGAGAGTGCGGGATGGATGCCTTGGGTTCCCCTTTACCCCCCAGGAAGTTCTGAATAAGGGACTGTCGGGGGGGCTTGGGTGATGGCTCAGTCTTTGTGCTGGTGGGGCTGCGAGAGACACAGAGGCATCAGCATGCTGCATTACTGCACCCCATTGGCAGCAGGTCTGGGTGCATGGGCCGGGTCTGCTTACCTCATCAGGTTGTTATACTCCCTAATCCGTCGGCTGATCAGGTCTCGGCTTGTGACACCTTCGTTCTGAAAGCGGACACACAGTTAGTACTGCCAGAGTACCACAAGCCACAGGACGGTACCGGAACCCAACCCGGCATAGGTACAGTGACTGGGGATACAGGCAGTCATCAGCTACCCACAGAAATGAACAATTATACTGTAGCAGCGGTGTGGAGCTCCGTCTCTCTGGAGCCACATCTACAGCGAGACGTCCGTGGAGCTTCCTCACGGCACCCCTGTGACTGTGATCAGGAGATCCCTAATGGGAGGGGCTCCCACACCTTCTGAATGACCGCGGACCAGCTTATGTTGCAATTTGGGGGTGAGGGATTGCAGATTTAGAGTTTAACCATTTCCATACATTTTTTGAAGCTGTGACAAGAATGCAAGAATGTTAAGGGTCCTTAAAAAAATCATATAGTTCATTCGTTGGAATTAATTGTTGTGCAATATAACTCATATTTTATGGTACCAAAATGAAGACTGTGTGACCTACTTAGGAGAGGAACCCAGGAAATGGTTTCAATCCTTTATCAGGCAGAAAAGTTGCCACCCCCGGAGCAGAAATCTCCAGATTGATAATCTCCTAGTTGATAATCGGGATAGGAACACCTACAGGCGCTTTCCCATTGCCACGTGGAACTGAGCCGTATGGCGAAGTAGCGGTTTTCCACCGCAAAGTATGCATGTCAGACCCAACCTGTATTTGTGCTGACATGGTCCTGCTAGTAAAGCGTGACCAAATGGAGCTGGTTGGAAGACTGAAGCGAGCCGGAACCGCGTGTGACTAGTCTCTCTTTGAGGTATCAGTCGAGTACAGGTCGGTTCATGTGCGCAAGTGGAAAAGGGGCATTACTATTACGGAGGAGACCCAAAGAAGACATCCCTTCACTTTGTCATTGCAGAGGCCCGCCACATTAGCCCTGCCCACCTCCTCATCCAGGTTGCTGTTCTCCTGTATCACCCGGATCCAGGACAGCATGTCTTCCCGGTCCTCCGCCTGGAAGAGGTACTCGCAGTCCGAGGTTGTCAGCCGCAGCACGTTCTTGCGCTTGGTGTCGCTGTATGAGATGTCGATCAGGCAGGCCTTGATGCTGATTGGCTGCGGCTCGTCCTCTGATTGGGAGTTGGCGTGGGCCAGCCCCTCCTTCCTGTCCTTGTATAGGCAGAGGGAGTGGCCCCGCAGCACTGCGTACATCTGTTTCCATGGCCGCATGCCCCCGCCTACTCGCTGAAAAACATAACGACCGACAGTCAGTATTTGTTATTTAATGGCCATATTTGGCAAACATCTGGCAAATCATCAGTCCTCCTTTGAAAAGTACACAGGAATGTTTACTGATTTCTATGTTATAATCTTTTATAATTCACTTTTTTTACCAGAAAGTGATGGAATTGAACATTTAGGAAAGCTGAAAGAAAGGAAGTATTGGACGTGACATATCCCCAACCATGCAGCTGGGGTGGCATAGTCTGCTTTTTTCACCCGCAAAAGAAAAACAAACCTGAGCCCTTTATGCTCTGGTGATCCAAATCACACATTCCTGCCCATGCTTAGGTCCCCTTTTAAACCATAAGCCTTACTTTACATAAATTTAATTTTGGAACATTTCTTGTAAAGTCCAGTAAGTTAAGGGTTTCTGGTCCGAGTCCAAGCCTCACATGTGCACAGGCATGGTGACCAAGTCCAGAGGTGGAAATTTCAGGTCCAGAAAGTACAATTCCAGACCGTGATTTAGCTTCAACCAACCAGTGGAGTACTCTGTAACTGTGACTCTTTATGCTCAACTGGTTGGTTGAAGCTAAATCACGGTCAGGATTTGTACTTTCTGGACCTGAAATTTCCACCTCTGACCAAGTCCTATTTTAAATTTTCAGTTTTTAAAGAGAAGCTGTGATTTTTTTGTCCCAGGCTGAACACAAGCGGCACAGAGCTACACTGAATATAAACAAGCACGCAAACCACCCAGTGGCTGGCTGGGAGACGCATTTCCTGGCGTTATGGCTCATTACAGTCTGAAAGTTTGGGCCAACACGCCGCTCACGCTCTCCTCTGCTGCGAGAGCCTATGTCTGCTCATCTCCGAACCCCAGACCAAGCCAGGAGGTCCGTTAGCAGATGAGCTACACCTGAAGGGCAGGGGAAAATTATGGCAGAGCTTGATTGTGCACGACCGCAAGTAATCGTCACTCAAGAATCATTAGGGTCAATCATTTAGTTATTGACCCTGACCCGATGTGAACTTATCGTCATTGGCTGTCTCATTATAATACACGCACCCTGGTTGTGGATCTCTTTATATTATATAAATGATTACTTTAGGAATCAAATTAATTGGTAGATTACTCAATTGCTGATATAAATTGATAGTGACAGCCCCACAAAACACAATTCAAGTCTAACAAGCTCAAAGCGTTCACAGCTGTCTCTTGGGGTCTACACATTCCTGTTCCGGAAAAAGAGAGATGCTTATCTGTTCGTCTTGTGTACGACCTAAATTCCACTTAGCTAGCAGGAAAGACACTTTAGGTACATTTAGAGTTTGAGATTCCTTGTAAACAATGCACTTTCAATTTCAATTGTGTTAAAGGTAATTATTATTCTCTACCCTGTTAAAGAGATTTGTGCAATTTAAAAATCAAATGAGCATGAGCAAGAAATAAAAATGGGATAAAATAATTCAATTTGCCTGTTGAGAGCCAACTTCTTCTTGCGGTTGTAGGATTTTAACAGGCGTCACGGTGTCATGGAGCGACTCTGTGTTCACTCGCATTGCAGTGACGCGGTTGTTAGTGTGTGTCGCACCTGTTGGATTTAACCGGGGTTGCTAACTCTCACACATCTAGTGTGACACTTTCAGATTCTCAGATGTATGCAAGAAATCTTATGGCAAATCTATATTATTCCATTATAAACTAAAATTAGATAATTAAAAACCCCGAAGTAGTTTGCAAACCCTGCAGACTATTTACAAAGTAATAAGACACGTAAATGCCTGTGCATGCATGTGCAGACTTGTTTAGAATCGAAAATCTCACTCCAGCCAGCTGACCAAAGTTGGCAGCCCTGATTTAGCACATGTTGCGGCGTTGCATCTACAGGGTTCAGCATGCTTCATAGTGTCGCAGATGTGTTTAGCGCATCATAGCGTTGTGGGTGTAAGGTTTCGCGCATGTTACAGCGTCTAGAGTGCGTCGTGTCATTATGGCTGTAAGGTTTAGAGTGTGCTGTGGCTGTTGGATTTAGCATGCGTCAGAGCAACAAAGTTGCAAGTGTCAGAGCATGGCGACTGGAAGGTTTAGTGTGTTCTGTTTTCTAGGACGCCAGACTGCTGTTCAAACTCATTTACCTGAGCACACACGATCCTGCTTAACACTGCCAGGATCTGTAATGCAATCTTCCCTGGGGCTTACTCAGTGCCCCTTACTGGGAAAACAACTGAAGCTGAACCACATCTGAATGATATCTGAAGTGGTTGGGGGTATTTTCTGCTGGTAGGAAGGTATTCACAGCTATTAGTCATGTTTTTTTTTTGTTTTGGGCTGACCTCAGACAACCAAAGGCTTCACCATCTATGAGTGAACAAAAACATTCAAGGGATGGGGGGGTTGGTAGGCAAACGGGGGGGGTTGGTGGGCAAACGGGTGGGAGGGCGGGCGTGGGGGTGGAGTCTGCAGTCCTACCTTGCTCTTGTCAGTGGTGAGTTGCCGGAAGTGAAGGAGGCCCTCCTTTGTGGCATCGCTGAAGACTTCGGAGGTGGAATCTTTCTGGGATCCGGAATCATCCGAGGACCTGTCTGTCATCTAAACAGTCATGCGAGCACTTTGAGAAAAAGCTCTCTCAGAATCCTTTACTTCAGAAGTAAAAACTGTTTATTCATCGCTAAGTACTTTTACATACGAGGAATTTACTTTGCAAAACAATCATGACAATCAATAACAACTTGAACAAATTATATTCTCCTCCTATCTGGCACTCTTAGCTTAGATCAAAAGAAGAGATTCTGAAACCCAACAAGCATATGGCTTGATCTGTGAGGATAACCAAGGTTGATACTCACCTTCCTCAGAGCCCTCAGCCCCCCAATGCTCTTAAGGGATGAACCCCTACAAATGGGGACATTAAAGCATTAAAAACTCCTGGCATTACTCTCGGCTTGAAAATGAGGCATTCCAGGGAGGGTGGGAACCGACCTTCTTCCTTCCTCTTTGTAGTTATCCAGCCCTTCATCGCAGGACTTGGAGCGCTCAGTCTTGGCGTCACAGTCCGACTCCAAAATGGTGAGGCGGAGAGAATCTTCAGAAGTGGAACGGAGGGGAGAGAAAGAGGTCAGAGAGCTATGGTCACCTGGTCACAAAGACGACATGAAAACAATTAACACTAGTAGTCTCCTTGCTGTCGCTGAAGGATATGTCAAGATCATTGAGGAAAGGCGCTATACACACCAGTGTTTAATGTAATACAGCCAGCTGAGCATTAAGGATGAAGGTGATTAACTTGAGCATGCAGTCTTTGTTGTTAGGTCACATTAGGATGATTGTTGACCATTATCATTAGCTAATAGCTAAGCGCTACAAAGACAGGGTAGATAGATTGTATGTAATAGGAGGTATTACGTGCAATTTTTAAAGAAGTTGTTTCTTCTAGACATTCAGCTACATGGCTCTAACAAGACAGTAAGCACCAAAACGAGACAAAAACACCACGACCGACATCAAAATCCTTCAGGCTTCACCTTGGTCGTGTGACAGCTGCCGGCGAATGACAGGGGTCGGGGAGGTGGGACTAGGGGGGACCATGGTGATGGTTGGCGTCACAGATATGACGGCCGAGGCTGGAATGTGCAGTGCGTCGTGGTCGGCGCTCGGGCTGGACGGCTCGTCTGGAAAAGAACGACGGGCATGTGTAAACCAGAAGAGGGAGAGGAATGGCTCCTCCCAGAGGTTCAGGGGTCACACTACAGGTTATGGGAAGAGTGGCGGTCTGACCATGGTTATAAAATTCATTCCACTATTACTCAAGGAAAAAACCACAGTTACAATGAAAAAGAGAAAAACTGTTAAAATGAACAACTAACTCGATTCTGAGAGGTGATAAATGGATTCTGTGAGCGACGGCTTGTATCAGTGGGTTAAACGCACATGTGTGAATAGTGATAGGCTCATTGCTGTATCGTTAAATATACCATAGCTGACTTCCTGGAAACTGGTGTCAGAGAAACCACACAATCATCTTAATCTTTAGGTATTGGGCCAACGTGTAATGTTTTACTGGACGATACAGAACAGAGACCTTCAGCATTGAGCAAATACTGGGAAGATGATCAGCCAATCGGCAGTGAGGCAGAAGGACGGCTGGATCACATGGACACAGAAGATGATGTGATATCACTCACTGCATCACCACTTCTGAGCACAGCACAAGCAAAGCCTGAGAAACTGACTCACGGTAACAGAAAACCAAACACCATGTAGCTGGCTCACAGCACGATCCCAGACACTGAACACCATGTAGCTGGCTCACGGCACGATCCCAGACACTGAACACCATGTAGCTGGCTCACGGCACAATCCCAGACACTGAACACCATGTAGCTGGCTCACGGCACGATCCCAGACACTGAACACCATGTAGCTGGCTCACGGCACGATCCCAGACACTATACAGAAAAGTCTGGTGCAATTCTGAGATGAGTATCGTGTCAGTGTTGCAGATGGGGGGGGGGGGGCGGACATATGACTGTAAACTAAAAGCCACTCCCCTGAAAAACACCCACATTTTACACTGTTCCACTAATTTAGGGCCAAGTTACTCAAGAAAATGGACTGAAGCTCTGCTGAGGACGCAGAACAGCTGCACCACAGAGAATTTATATTTATACCAAGCAAGAATATAACAAAATAATCAGATCACTGCTTTATATTATGAGGCAGCCAGCCCTGACTACTCGAGGATGGATTAGCAGGAAGAAATGGATGAAGCGTGTTGGAAAAGAGAAACGAACTAGGGTCACTAGGAAAATATGTCGACATATTATTGTCGGAATACCAGGAATGCAATGTTAGTTTCCAGAAAATACATCTCAACCTAGGGGAAACCTTGAAAATGATGCCTAAGTCACCCGGCAACAAGGACGCTGCAATCAAAGCCAGGCAGCAAACATTTTTCCGCGTTTTGTCGACGCCCCCCCACCCCCACAAAAACGAGCGCCACCGGAGACGGAACGAGCAGCCTCACCCACCGGAGACCACCTCCATGGGCTGGTACAGGCCCTCGCAGTCAGGGCAGACTGGACAGCCGGTGGCACCGCTAAGCCAGGCGACTAGACCCGACCACCACAGCCACGCCGGCCCTGCGGCCGCCAGCGGACGCAGCCTCTCTGCCAGCAGCATGGCCTCCATGACTCCAAGAGTGGCAACAGAACCCTCCAGAAAGCAAGACTCGGCAGATTATTCTGACCTCATCCAGAAGTGGGGGGCGGTATCTCGGTCAAACGACCCCATTGATGCCGGAGCAAACAGAAGCCTGTTTACTCCCCTTCCCCCCCCACACACATGGACGCCGTGCTTGTAGCCCAGAGCGACACCACCATCCTTCTCCACCAAAGGAAACAGACTGCGTCGGGGGGGGGGTCTGATTGGACACTCGACTCTGCCAAAGATTAACACATGGAGTCTCTCAGTATAACAGGGGTGCCCCAGTGATGAACTGCACAGGGGGGATTCCACTAGCATAGAGGAGCGACAGCCCCCCCACTTCTTAATGTTGAAAAGAATAACTGACTAACCAGTAAATAAGAATAATAACCAGGCTGTGTGTGTGTGTGTGTGTGTGTGTACACTTGCGTTTCCTCCCAGTGCAGGGGCATTTTTGAGGAAAAATCTAAAAACAGTTGCCCCTGTGTTCACAACATTTCCAGACGCGTCTGTTGCTAATATTTCATAAATGCTATCTCATGACTTCGAGTTTTTTCCTGGGTTGGATTTCGGGGTGAAGTACAGCTTTTAAAGCCCATGTGGGAAACCCCACACATACAGTCACCCCAAAAAGTAATTTGGAAAACTCCAAACTCACAACCTGCTCCCTTTAAGAACTCCATGCCCCCTGGAGGCGGCTTGTAGGACCGCCCGTAAACAGGGAGAGAGCCCCTCCGCACACATTTACTGGGTGGCAGGAAGGGGCTCAAGAAAACTGGCGAATGTGGGACGGAGTGTTATAAGGCTGACACTGCGAAGGACACTGCAGAAGACAAGACTCCAGCTGCGTCCTACTTAAAATGCCAGCCCTAAAAACGTAACATTGCAGGCTGCGCACAATTCACATGTACTGTTATTAAACAGCAGTGCTTTAATGCATATTCATAGGTTTCAACTATCACAAGTTTAATTAGCATATTTAAAATTATTATTTATTAATAAGCAACCTAAGAGAAACGCAAGTGAGCAGCATTACAGTTAAACCTGACAGACACGCCCAGGAAGACAATTCAGAGAGCGGGGGGTTGGGTGGGGGGGGTCGTTCCGGGGTGAGTCAGCGTCTAGACGCGAGGTGACTCGCTGCATCGGATGCCAGACACATGCGGCGCCCCCGCCCCCCCACTCCCAGTCATCGGTGAAGATATGAGGGGATGGCAAATACCTGAGACGCTAACAGGAAACAGGCGCCGGGCGAACTGAGCGCCTGGCGCCGACGTAACTTCACTGGGTCACTCCAGGCGCAGAAAGATATCATCTGCACTCCCTGACTTTGGCGAACCCATCTTTCTACCCCCCTATCCATTTAGGCCAGGTCACATGACTGAGGCCAGGTCGTACGAATGAGTCCGGTCACCCTGTTTCCACACCTCTGATGCTCTTCTACACAGGCAGCGAGATAACCAATCAGATAGTAGAGGAGGTGGGTCCAAGCAACTAGAGGAGGTGGGGCCAAGACATCTGATTGGTTGGTACCACCTTCTCTAGTTGTTTGTCATTCTACCCTCAAAACACTTTTGTATAAGTAAAATTCCCATGAGCTTCCATTACCCAGAATGCCACAAATTTTACGGAGTCTATACTTCTTTACACTTGCAATGTGCACCTAACTTTTGCTGGCTATACACTGCCCACCCTTACACTCTCCTTCCAGGTGCCTATTTCCCACCCTCACCCGAGGAGCACTTCTTGGGCACACGGCTGCCATGGCAACACATTAACAAGATCCTACCTATGAAAGGAATGGAGTCCAGGGAGTCGCCCAGGTTACTGGAGTTGGAGGCTTTGCGCTGCTCACCCAGGCGCTTCATGTGAACCTCCCGACGCGCGTCATTCGGCAGCCAGCAGGTGGCACTGGGTGACAGTTCGCCATCCGGCTCATTCACCGCCAGGATGTAGGATGGGTGCCGAAGTGGATGCAGTCCACCGGGCGTGGGCTTCTTCCTCAAGACCACGGTGTCCGCCGCCTGGGTCCCCTCCCCCTCCACCAGGCTTTGCCCATTGGCTGCTGGCTGGGGGGCGGGCCCGTTACTGGGGGACGCCACCAGCGGGCTTTTGCCCTGCTGTGTAGAGGTCATGGCAGGTACAGAATAGGTACGGGTGCTGGACGTCAACTCACGCAGGCTCAGTGCTCTGGTTCGAGCCTCTGACAGGTGACTGGCCAGAGGCAGCGCATAACTGCTCGTCGTGGGAGCCTGGGCCAGGGTGGAGCCAGTCAATGGTAGACGGGGGGGTCTGGCAAAGGACAGGGCAAGTGGCGAGTTCCGGAAGCTGGGCGCACCCAGCCGGCTGTCAGAGCCATACAACGGCGGCATCCGGTGGGTCGCACCCAAGCACCGCGCTGATGGGGGCTGCCTACCAGCTGAGGCAGCCTCGCGGAAACGGAGGGGCTTGTCCTCGGGCTCTATCGGGCTGAACCCCTGCTGATCGCGGCCAGAGTTGAACCCATCCCGACCCAGATAGTCACAGGATCTTGCCCGTGGCTTGGCTGGCCAAGGGGGAGTGGAGGCCAGGGCATCCTGGGAGGCACTGCGGGGCCACTCTTTGCCAAGGGTCGTCCGTTCTGGGCCCCCTAGGCGCTCCTGAGATGCGCTGCGTGGTGGGGCTGGTGTTATGGTGCTCTGGGGGGCCCGGTCATGTGACGTGCTCCTCCGCCGGACCTGGGAGACACTGGAGGCACGTGGCTTATGCTCAGCCCCTGTCTGGGAGGCAGCCCGTAGGCTATCCAAGCGCTCCTGGATGGTGCGACAGCCATACATGTATAAGCGCTTGGTGTCCATGTACTCCTTGTACGTGGTGTAGTTGCGCCAGTCTATGTTCTGATGGGCAGCGGGGGAGGTGGTGGAGGAAGCGGGAGACGAGGGTGAACAGTGATTGGATGCCACAGGCGAGGGGTCCATGGATGTCATTGTGGAAGAACGGGGGGTCACTGTGTGTGGGTCGGGGCAGCTTGGGGAGAGTCCAATGGTCCTACTCCCTATAGGAAACACGGAAGGGTCTGATGGCCTCGGAGATGGGTGCTGTGGCTGTCCGCCAGCAGAGGGCGACACGGCAGGTGATGCAATGGGCCTGGCCATGCCGGGGATGAGCTCTGATACTGCTGGGCTGTACCGGTTCTCCTCTGTCCGGTGATTGGGACCCGCTCGAGGTGCCCGGGTGTCCAAGGGAACCGCAACTGTCCGGACGCTATCGCTGCACACACACACCACCGTTTGAGACTTGGGGGGTTGTGGGGGAGATGGCGTGACCGGAATCTCCATGCAGTACCCGTGGTCGGGTTGGCCTCCCACGGACACTGCCAGCTGTGCCCCTCGAACCCCTTGCCCCAGGGCCCGCGGTGTCTCAGCCGACGGCGACGGCTCAGGGGTTTGGGCCATCCCCAGGGGTATACAGTCTATCCTCGGGTAACATAACGGCGGGGGTTCTGGGATGTTCCGGGCATTTCCACTGTAAGCGTCGTTTCCTTTAAGGTAAGCATCCTGAGAATATGCCTGTCAAGAGGAAATATGGAAGTCAATGCCGGATCAAACCCGGGCAGAGCCTGAAAACACTCAGCGAAAAGTGAGAAGGAACACAGAATCAATCGGGACCAGGGTGGAGGACTCCACAGAAGAGACTGAATGTCATTAGCCATAAATTATCAGTCATGGGGAAAAAAAACAAAAACCAACAGTATAAATAGCATGCAACACCAGCTTAAATGAAGAGCACAACAGATAGCAAAACATGAAACGGGGGTGATCCAACACTGAACCAACGCAGGGAACAAGGTAGGTGACCACATGACGAGCACTAACATGCTAACAAAAGGCAGGCAGTAGCGAAAGCGAAGCGGGGGCATTCACCTAGAGTAAAAATAAAATGAAGCCCCCCCACCACGGAAGAGTATCAGCCCACCTGTCTACTCCAAGTGCAGAAGATACAAGTGGGGGGGAGGGGGCTTTCCCCATAACACCTGGCAATTAATGGCGGCTCAGTTTTCCAAGCTTGGTACCGCCCCCGCCCCCCATGAGAATCATTCAAGATGGCAGGAAGCGGTCAATTTAAAGCGTGAATAGAGATATGAAACCCCTGTCTAGCAGGCACTCCAACGAGGCGGCGAGGAAAACATGAAGATATACAACAAGGAGAATGTTGCATGAAGACAGCAGGAGAGCCACGGCTCGGCTTCTCTCTGCGGCACTTCACCTATGCCGTCCAATCACGTTCCCTGCTCACGGTGGTGCCCCCCCCCCCCAAGCTTACGCACTCCTTTTCTATTTGCATCGGCGCTTCGGCTGCAATGCCAAATGCCCATAATTCTGCGACCGGCACGCTTCCCGGAGAGCCTGAGCTGAACGCCAGGGGGGCACAGCGAGCACAGTTACGATCTGCAGCGACCACAGGCACGCAGGGAACGCATCCCGCAGGCACGGCGCCGGAGGGGGTCACACAAAACAGGCCAGCGAGTGACAGCAACACGGCTTACATAACCGTTCACGGTAAACCCGAGACAGGCGAGACGCGGCACCGCGCTAACGGGGCAGAACGTGCCGGAAGCGGACACAAGGCAGCATGCGATTCCTCCTTCTTACCAGCGCCGTGATATCCCGGGAAATCTGCAGATGGGAGGGCAGAGAGAGGCGGGGCAGATGGTCGAGAGGGAGAGAGAGCAGATTCATGAAGAGCGAAGGAGAGCGAGAGAGAAAGAGGGAGAGAGAGAGAAGGAGAGAGAGTAAATAAAGAACAGAGCGGAGGGCTTGCAGAGCTGTCACACGCGAGGAGACGGCGGGAGAGGGAGTGAGCGGGAAGAGCAGCCGCCCACCTCCCACCATGATCGTGGTCACTGTCCTGCCTTTGCCCCCATTCAGATGACGGAACCAGTGACATAGTCAGTACCACCCCCTTTCTCTCCCCCCCCCCCCGTATTGAGACGACTGTAAGCTGACTG
>JAODKF010000001.1:18829755-18844486 GCA_026779585.1 Mormyrus proboscirostris
GGGGGGCGGGGGTACAATGGTCAAGCCTACAGTACTCAGTCAACCACCCACAGATCCATCACCTAGTATGAGCAACCAAAGCTAGTTTAATTGATCCCATGACTAGTGACGGTCTGTTACTGCCAATTCAGCCACGGCCTACGGTGGCCATATAACTCAAGCGAAAATCGGGACAAAACTAAAATCAAAACACGTCGGCGAGAATAATCTGTTGCTCTACGTCACACCACAACCCAAGAGGGCGCAGAATGTTCCCAATGCAGCAGATCCACATGCAGAGCACAAATAACGCACAAGTAATTTTAGTAAAGCAGATGACAGCTCTTTTAAAATGGAAGCCGCTCTCTTTATTAACACCCACTATCCATTTGTTAAGTCACATGACGTTCAGATCATGTGACAATAAGGTTTCCGGAGCCAAACTGAGGACAAGCCAATATGCCGCTGTCTTGTGCGTCTTAGTATTTTACTTATATGCACATTGTAAATAATATATAAAATGTAAACATTATAATAAAATAAATTCCATGTTCTCTATTACATAGTATGATCGCCTGGCTCAAAGGCCACAGATACACCAAGCGGCAGAGGTCACTCCAGCGGTGCACACACACACAGTCAAATGCACGCACACACACACACACACACACACACACACACACGGTCGGTGTTGTTATAGTTACACGCACACACGGTCGGTCACGCACACGGTCGCTGTTCTTATAGTTACACGGTCGCACACGGTCGGTGTTATAGTTAGTCGGTCGCACACACAGTTGGTCACACACACGCACAGTTGATGTCGCCTCATGCGTTTTCAGCAACATTTCTGATTTTGGTGTAACACCAACGGACAGCTTTGCTTTTATCAACAACTTTCTCTCCAGTTATTAGCAAAGCAAATTTTCCCTAGCTGCCAAATATGACAGACTAACTAGGATTAGCCGTGGCAAATAGACAGCCACAATTGACCATGTTTGTTTTTATCATGTCTTTTGGAATTTAAGTTCTGCCTCTGTCAAGAAATGTGTTCGTTAATTTCATTGTGTATACCAAACTGAAAATGATGTACTGAACGTGTATTGATGTACTGATAAATCCTCCTGACAGAACAGTGCCAACCATCACTTTCTCGGAAAATAAGGAATTTAACCCCATTTCACCGTGGCATGTTTGGACCCGGAAACAGTTTTACTTCATGCGTTACGTCAGACTTAACAAGCGGATGGCTTTAATACTTGAAGTGATGTAAATAGGAAAGCCAATGCAATTCATGGCAAACATTACATGGTTATAATATTTACCATTGACAGATTTAAACGAATAAACATATTTATTTACAATATGCCGCCTGTGCAAAGCATGCTTGTGACTGCATAATGAGCCCGGCAGTGCCGGCCTGTGGGGTCACATTTCTGTCACACAACCGTGGACTGTGCCTGCAGGCCCCTCACATGCGGTGTGATGAAAAGGTGAAGCTCCAGTCCCACAGAGATTCTTAGGTGAATAAAATAAAAAAAAAAAATAAAAAAAAACCTCAAAACAGCCTTGCATCCACAGCCAATTCTGGGATGGAGGGTCTTTGAGATGAGGAAAGAAGAGGAAGGAGTCAAATTAGAGGAAAACCCACATGAAAAGAAGGACAGCGGAACAGAAACGGACAGAACGTCACCGATATCACATAAAGCGTGTGATTGAGGTCACCTGGAAGCCACATGGGCTAACTATAACAACAGCAACAACAAACAATAATGACAATAATTATATTTATAAGCATCATGACCAAAGTACCAAGTCAGAAACACGGCTGTTGGATCACCTGACCTGAAGGGCCCCCTTGGGATGAGACCTGACACACTGAAGATAGCCTTAGGAACAGCCTCCTGTGAAATCCCCCCCCCCCCAAACCCACCACCAATCAAACTACTGAAATAAACAGCACGTCTGCCGTGACCGACAAACTCTAAATCACATGGAGAACATTAGATTATAAAGCCGAAAGCGGCTCGAGGAAGACCTCAACGACATCACCCCAGGGCTCGCAAAGCACGGCTTGGACTTGAGTAAAGGCACACGGCAGATTAGAACACACAGAAAAGCAGCCCCCCGAAAAAATAAAATTGAGCGCAGATCCAAAACACAAACCACACAAACTCATGGTGATCCCAGCTTTCATGAAAAAAACTAACAGCATAGTACCACAGCAACATCTCCCAGGATCAGAGGAAATGTACAGAAGATTCCATCTGACTGTAGCATCATGACCTTCAAGAATTTTTTAAATTATTAATGCCATTATACAAAGCAAACCACAGTTTAGAATGAAATGCAGGTGGATATTTTTACATGAGAGCAGAATTAAGCATGCTGGGTGATGAATGCACTAACCCCCACCCCAACAACTCCCTCCCAGAGACTTATGGGATATACACAACATCTGTAGCCCAGCACCGTGTTCCACTAAGCTGGATTCCTCAGTTGGTTAACTTAAACTATAAGTTATGATTGTCCAGTAGGTATGGTCTTTTCATAAACTCTTAATGGAATATCATTACTTCTAGCTTCAGTTTATCCAACTAAGAAATCGTGCTTCGTGGAATACCCCCACGGTCTTCAATCGCGACGCTAATCACTACAAGCGAAGCCTCCCTTCTGCCACCGCGTTTCCCGAACGCACACCCCAACTCCTGTAAGGTGGACGATTAAACCCAGAATTTCCCATTTTCCCCCAACGGTGACGTAATAATGCAGTGTCACGGCTCCTCGACCTTTCCAGCAACGGAATCCCAGCACTGCATCATCAGCTTAATTGCACGGCATGCCTCCCCGTCCCGCTGCAAACTTCCACCTCGGTTACAAGTGAAATTCACAACCAGGTGCCTACGAATTCCATGACAGGGTACAGATGTCTTGCAAATTCAGTGCACAACATCCCAAAGTATGTTAATTTACCGTTAACGGCCAATACAGTCCGATCACTTTATTTTCAAGCACACCGAGTGCATCACATATCCAAATAACGAAACAGAAATCCCACAAGAGCGCAACTTTCAGACGTGGACTACATCGATGGGTAAAAGCAACCTGAGTGGGGTAAATCACGAAAAGGGTCTGGGAAGGGAATCGTGACATGGATAAAACTTGGGCTGGTTTCAGAGAGGAAATAAAACCATCTTTCAATAACCGAGAGCAAAATACTTTAACACGAAATTTTAAAATGTATGCGAGGCATCTGAGCCAAGGCTGGAGAAAGCAGTATATCTTCCAACCAATGAGACCGTGGCGCACTTCGCCGTATTCATGTCACGTTTCCATCAGAGGCGGAAATAAAAGCCGTTTCCAGGCCGTACACCTGCTCCGCAAATGCATACCTCCGCCTGCTCCAGTTAAAATGGATTAAAACGTTAATTTTTCCAATCGATAGTCAACTAAAATGAGTATGCATTTATTTCAGCCCCCGGCGGCAACGACCCTTTAATGAACCATTAAAAGAAAAAGTCCTGCACCCTCCGGCGCTGTATTTGCGGCTGCAGACACGCCGCGTTTCATGCTCTCGCTGCGGCTTCCCACGCGTTCCACCGACGGGCATTCCTTACCTTGCCGGGCGGGGACGCGCTCGTGCGCTTTCCCCCGTCATCTTGGTCCGGGGGCTCTGTCCAGCGTGTCGCCATTATTTTATTTCAAATCGCAGATCCTCCGGAGCCCGCATCGAAAAGGCAGAAAATAAAAAAAAATAACCAGATCCCAAAGCGAAGAATCCTTCAAGAAAATATTTTAATCCACACCGACTTCCGTCTTCATCGCATCGGTCAGGCAATTCTGCGATTAAATACAAAACCAAAGTTAGTCAAAGATTAAAGTAAAAAAAAAAAAACTTGTTCCAGCACTGTCCCAACGCTGGTGAAACGGACTACCGCGGGAAACTCGTTGTCCTATCTCCTTTACAACCCTCACTTTATTTTTTGCAATCACTTAGCGCTGTTTACTACATATTTGCTTAATGTCAAACCCAGCCAATATTGACTGATCTGGCTATTATTTTGACGTAGAAACACCTACTCCCTGGGCAAATTAAAACTGATCATCTACATTGCTTTACAGAACCCGCAATGATTGTACATTATCTATTTTGTGTTTGTTTGTGTATATATATATATATATATATATATATACACATACATACATACATACATACATACATACACACACACACACACACACATACACGCACAATAAAATATACAGGATTTCATTTAAAACAGATGTGAAAATGTAATGCTAAACACAATCCTATTGAATGTGTATTTTTTGACTAATGTTTTAATGTTTTAAGGGATACTTAGCTGTTTTCCAAATAAAAAGTCCCTTTATTTTGGATGCCACACTATCTTCCAGCAAAGCGTCCTAAACCCAGTGACCTCCCCCGATTCCCTTATTCCCTCTGCTCCATTCAGAGTGCCACCTAGCCTCAGAAAGGGACTTAAATAATTAAATACTGGCAAAACTTTAGTAGCAACAATTGCCATGATAGATGGCGATCTAGCAGCTCAGCTTATTCGGATGAATGCAGGCTGGATCTCGCGTAGTGTTTTCCAGTCGCATACAAAGGGCCTATGTCAGGCATTTTTTTATTTATTTAGTACTATTGATATTTTTGTAGCATACTAGCTGACCATATCTGGCTCCCCAATTACATGAAAGGCTACGGATTAACAGAGGAACCTTTCATCATCCGTAACGCTGCTGTAGCAAAGCCGCTTGACGGGTCAGATATCTAGACAGCTTGCCATTTTGCAGTATCGATAAAAGGCACGTCTTTGACGACGACTGCCGTCTTTCCGCAACAATTTATTGCCGATTTCTGATCCCCGTCCTAATTTTGACAATCGAGTCGAAACATAGCGATACCAACCGCCGTGGCATGTGAACTGGTAGGGAGCGAAGGTGGTCACAGCAGATCAGCCGTGCTAGGCAGCATGCGATCGGGCGAAGCAACCTACCTGCCGCAAACCCTAAGAAAAGACCGAGCAACACTCCGGCAATCCACCTCCTCCCTCATCTTTACCAAAAACGATTTCATTCGGAGGGAAAAAATACAGCGGGCAGCGCCACCATTCTTCCCTCATCGGCCAAAGTTGCAGTGGTGATACATTGTTTCCCTGGCTGCCAGCACTGAATAATTTGTTTTAAAAGAAAGCATCAATAATCATAAAAAGGAGAATATCAAACGACCCTCAGCTAGCGAACTACACAGCAAACAAACACCTAGCTGCGCACATTATGCATGCAATCACACAAGGATCCCAGTAAATGAGCAGAAACTAACCTCTATGTGCGTGTATATACTCCATGCGTGCTCTCCGTTGACGATCGCAGGATTTAAACAAAAAGTCATTTCCCAGAGTGTGCGCCTCCCCCTCCTCCGCGCTGGATCGCACTGAGGGACACACTAATCGACGGGTCTTTGCTGCCCCGCCCCACGCCCCGCCTTTGACTCGGCTGCGCCGCTCTCACCCAATCACGTCCGAAATCTGCCGATTTGCATTTCAAACTCAGCCAACCGGAAACCGCCTCGCATGGCTAGTCTGGCCGAGCAGCGGCGTGACCACGGGAGTTTGAAAGCGCTTTCACCTAGTTTAACTATTCCGTTTGTAGCGCGATTTCAGTGTCTTTTAACTACTGGTTTGGAATGAAACCAACATTACAGTTAATGTTTCAAACTCATGTCATTTTGTCCTGTAGACCTACTGTAAAATTCCAAGTAATACAAAATGTTGGTCAACGAGGTGAAGGACAGGGACCTACTGGAAATGAGCGATAGAGAGTGTCACTGCCGAGGGTTAGGAATTAGCTAGAGGCCTTCAACCACTTTTTATTTTCAATTTTAATCATTTTAAGTCAAATGAGATTGACACGTTTCACATTACGTCGGAGCTATGCAAAGATAGGGTTCTCTGTCAATAAGTAAATAGACTTTGATGTGAAAGTGAATAATGTTAATGATTAACGACACTGGGTAGCTTTGCCCCCAGCTGAGGGTTATTCAGGGGGAGACACGGTCATGTATTTAATATCGCCTTTCTGCGGACTTGCCCTGTTTACAGTACACTATCACAGATGTGTATGCGTGTGCATGTGTGATTCCCGCTCTCTTCAGAGTGATCTCACCGGGTGACCTTGCAGTTCCCTTCCTCCTGGCCCACTGACAAATTGTTTCCCGCACACGCGTGGAGATAAAATCACTCGATCATATAGCTCCTCGCCTCTGCTATAGAGCGACACATCGAGGACGTCTTCTTTTGTGAAAACAGAGGTGGGCAAGTAGTAATTGTTTTTCATGGTTAAACTTTGTCAATCTGAACCTGAAATCATTGTACCTTTGGAATAATTTAAACACCTTAAATCAACATCTAGGATTTTGCTTTCATTTGATTGTTTACTGGTACAGCTACTTTGGTACAGCCACTTTGTCTAGCAATGCAAAGCAACATGCAATGGAAAGCAGGAGGTGACAGTCCTAGTTGGGAGCTATTGGATTGTAAGGGTCTTGCTCAGGAGCCCAGAGGTAAAATCACTTTATCAATCCTGGGATTTGAACAGGCAACCTTCTGATCACAGATGTATCATCCCAGCACACTGAGCTACACAGCACTAGACCTCTGGTATTGGCAGAGGTTAATGAGTTCTGGGTTCTTTATGTGGTTTGTGATGTTAAGTGTATTGTGCATTCCCACACGCGTACAGCGTGACTGATTTTACCTGCGAATCCTTTAACTTTCAGTTAATGCAGGCGCACCCTTCAGTATTTGGTCTTAATGTGCATCGATGTTTGTTAATGAGTTTCCGTCTTGCGGCTCGACTGTTGTTTTTTTTCCAAGTTTGGTGCTTTAAGTTTGCCTTTGAAGAAAAGGCCATGTTGACATTGGCTTAAAAAAGGGAGACATCCTTTCCTTTCTGTGACATTACAAAAGGGTGCAGAGAGTTCAACTCGGCGCCATCAGAGACGTAAACCAGAGTTCCCCCAAATGCATATTATCTGGTGGCTTTTCTTGCCTGAGCATAAAGGATTTGTATTATCCAGGTGGATAATGTGCCGTTCTCCTCACATCGTTTGAAGTACATAACAACGCCATTGATTCCATTTTTCCATGTATGACATGGTTGGGTGACAACACACCCTTGTGCCCTGTAATGGGCTGGCATCCTCTCTGCCCCTGCTGTGTGCCCCAGGCTGCCTGGGACAGGCTCCAGTCCCCCCTTTTCCCCCATCCCAGTTCTGGATAAGTTGCTGAAATATGAATAATGACCCTTAACCAACATGAAGATTCAAACTCAACAAACACGGTTGTACCGTACCGGATGCGAAGGTTTTAACGGTTTCATGCGGCTGGTTTCAGTGCTTTTTCTGGATTCATGTGACTTAAATGTCATCTTGTCTCAAAGCTCAGAGAAAATGCTTCTGTAATGAGGTTTGTTTTTTTAATCTTCTTGGCACAAGTGAGGAATCTCACATGGAATTAAACAAACTCGTATTTCAGGTCGCATGGCAGGAGTCTCCGTTGACTCCAGGCCCTGCCCTCCCCGAGCGGCTTGCCAGCACATCGTGTTCATACTTCATACCCTGATGCTCCTTCCTCTCTGAAGTGCTCACTTTTGCCCCCTGCCATCCTCCAGCCCCTGGAATAGGCCCCTAGTAGGACCTTTGGCCAAACGCAGATCAGGAGTTCCGAGGGCGTCCGGTTGGATGGATTACCAGAGTTTCATATCCTGCCGCTTCGCTGTGAGGTCGCTCTGGTCCGTGAGGTGACGGTGGCGGCCTGGACTCAGGGACACGGCCTTCAAACGCAAGAGGTCGGGTGTGACCAATACGGTGAGGTGGAGCTAATGGGCGGGACATGCTAGCCAACAGCAACCAATCAGCTTACTGCTCTGCGTGAACATCAGTCAGAGCTTTGGAAGAAAAAGAAAACTGCTGTGAAAGCCACCTCACCAACTGCCACCGTCTGCCGGCCACATCACCATCAACACTCTGAAAGGGGACCCCAAAAATGCACCCGGATTTCAGTCCAATGTCTCAGTCTTTCTCTTGTTACTACCAGCCCACCTGTCTCCCGGCTGCTCCAGCTTTTGTTCTGACACCATCCTAATCAGAACCCCCCCCACAATGCCTGGCTTTCACTCATTCTTCTGGGAGTCCCACCTCCACGCTGGAGACCAACGCTGGAGTGTATCCTTTGTCCGAGGCTGAAAGAGAAACTCGCATACCTCAGAGTCCACTCTGGAGAAAAAGAAATGTCAAGGAAAACAAAAAAGGCAAGGCCTTAAATGGCAGAGTCAGACTGAAAAGCTGAAATCAGCAGCATGCCTGCTTTGGGCCAAAGGGTGAAGTATTTCATAGGACTCAAATTGTTGATTTCAGAGCATTTCTTAAATTTTGAAATCCACTGTCTGTATAGACACCATGTTACTTTACCATGTTACCAGGGTGGTTTTAGCAAAAAAAAAAAATTAAATCTGAAATATGTAAAAACACAAATTAAGCAAAAACTAAGTAAAGTCAACTAAGGTATTGTAATTGATGTGGAAACACTATAGTTAAACAATAATTTTGAAAAGTTGGGTGAGACAGTCTGCATCGTATCGAATGAGCCCTGGTTTACCCACGATTCTGACGGTTTGGACGCTTAGGCAGAGGGTGCGGCGGATTGGTCATTACTCAGAGCAGCTCAACGTATCACGGCTTGTCTTTTGGCCGCCCTCCCCAGATCCCCGTCGGAGTCGGCCGAGGGGTAAGTGGGCCGGGGCGGCAGAGAGGGCAGCGGGCTCAAGCCACAAAGGGCCGCTTTGTTGCCAGACGCTGGGTAGATTTAAGGCTCAGTGGGCTGACATGAGAGGGGCTGTTACCCCTACCCTCCCCCACTAAAGCTGAGCCCTTTCAGAAACCCGTCTGCTGTAACCGAGACACCTGGAGGTACGAAGAAGCCCATTGAATGAGGAGAAATGCAGGTGCAGCGCCCCCCAGATATGCTTTCATGAACTGCAAATCTTCGCATTAGTTAAACGTTTATTCAGCAGATGTTAAGGATCAGAGATCAGGGTCAGGCAGTATCTCTGGAGTTTGGGATAAGGGTCCAGAGGTGATATAGTTATTCTGCTGACTGTGGGATTTGAATTAATACCCTTCTGGACCATCTGAGCAGCACCACCACAATACCCAAGTCAGATCACAGGCAGAGTGTGATTGTATTGCTGTGTTCTGGTCTCCAATTTGGAAACCCCTATTTTCAGGTCGTTTTACGAACCCATTACATGACTGCGGGCACTTCCCTGTTTCCATTGGAGAGCAGCTTCAGTGATGAATGTATAAAGCAATCTGATCCTGTGTCAAACCTGATGAAGAGTCAGAATGACAAGCCAAATGAGCGCAGAGAGGTTAAAACAAGGCTGTTCTGGGGAATTAAGTAGTAGCTGGTTATGTTGAATGTCGCTCAGCAGCAGGTACAGAGGAGGGACCACATGGACACTGGGCCCAGCTGAAAACTGATTGGTCCCTGAAGTGTCCCCTCCCCTGTCACTCATTGATTCAAAACATATCATTGGCTGATGATAAAGTTGGCTGAATTACAGCACCTCTTATACCCCCCACCTTAAAAAAATCTGAAGAATTGCCCCTAACGTACTTTCAGGAAATAAAGGGTTAAATAACCGCATGCATACAAAAACATAAAAATGGAAACTACTTCAAACAGAGAGAAAAGGTGTATAAAATGTTCAGTGGTATAATAAAAGTAGCTTGATGTGGTACAACTGCCAGTTAGCGGTGTCAAGGCGCCACCTCTGACGAGTGACTCAAGCAGGATTCCGGCAACGGCGCTGCTCTGCTCTGTGCCCTGCAGGCACGAATTCATGCAGAAGAGCTTTTTCTGGATGAGCAGGCTGCGCTGGTGCGTCGGCGGCGCATTTAAGGGAGTCAGCAGGGTATAAAGGCAGGACATCCAGGCACACCCAGAACCTTGTTGGCAGGCAGAGTTCAGAAGGCAGGGCACCAGCGGCTAGACAGCCCTCAGCTCTGACTGTCAACATTTATTTAACATAAATTCAACATTAAGGGGGATGGGGGGGGAAGCAAATTCAGCAGGGAATGGGGGCTGAGAAATAAAGCACCAAGCAATTACTGGGAAGCTGTTCCCAAACCAGTAGGGGGCGATAGAAAGACACTGGACATTCACAACCTTGAGCAGAGAAATAAAACAGATGATCTCACACACACACACACACACACACACACAAACATGATGTTCAATGTTACCACACAGAGATAAACCAGGAAAATGAGAAAATCGTTACACTTTTGAAGTTACACATATTTTTGCAGACTGACACTAATTTGTGTGGTTAAATTAGTCAAATTCACATTTCCAGGAGGATATTTGTTCTGACTGACATACATTGTGGATTCTGGTAACAAAAACCAAGCAACCCTGCAGGATGAAATTAGAGACACGTAAGAAGCTGAGATTTATGGGAGTGATTCTGAACTAAAACATGCAGCTGCACAGTTGAGACTCATCCTGAGATTAGAGGAAACCACAACAAGCCTCCGCGTTCAGTGCTTTTAACACGTGACAAATTTCAGACACATGTTTAAAGTGCCAGAATTTGTATGAAAGCTCAAGGCTACATTACTAACAAAGACTCCAGAAAAGAGAACAGAATGTAGGCTATCCTGCAAAGATTTCACTATCAGTACATCTGGGGGCATTGTGAGGCTGAGACTGTGTTTGTGATCAGATGGTCATCAGTTCAAATCCTAGGGTCGGCAAAGCGATTTCACTGTCAGGCCCTTGAGTAAGGCTCATAACCCACAATTGTTCCAGGAGCTATCAGATTTTACTATTAAATAAATAAAATGTAAATTTCAGTGTAGAAAAATGGGTTTGGAAACTAAAAGACACTCTAAGGCATTCTTGCATGCTCAAAGGATGCTGTATAGTGCCTTTCACGACAAGGGTGCCTTAAATAGTTATGTGGTAACACATTACTTCATCATTTATACGGAATAATACATAAAACATGGGAAACAGGGCAGATGGAAAGAATTAAAGCCAGAAGACAATGTGAACAAAACTGGTGATGAGCTTCTTAAGGAAGGGATACATGTATACAGGGGTTGAATCAGGATCAAAAGGGGGGAGCCCTGTCAGTTACAGATTGGGGGGGGGACATAAACCGCTCTCTGCTTTACTATTTATCATATGCATTTATAATCACAATCTTAAAGATTCTGTATGTCATTATGTTACAGAAAATACCAAAAAATGTAATACAAAATGAACTAAAATTGTGATCAAAAAGTTATTCCTTAAATTTTTTGAAACATGCAAATAAAACTTAAAAGTACATCAAAATAGCTCATCACTGCGAGTAATATTCTTACTTATCATTCAAAATTTCCCAGTGAAAATACATTAAAATTTCAAGTCATTCACATTGCATCTGCAGTACAGTAAGCGAAATAAGTCAAAATAAAAAACCACGGAACAGAAATCAAGGCATCATGTAAGAATATCTCATCCACTCAAGACATGGAATGTCAGGTCAGAGCCACTAATGAAAATTAACAATAAAGCTAATGAACAAAAAAACTATTTCATTAAACCAATCACTTTGAGTCTTTTACTACATTTTGGCACATTAAGAAAAATAGATTAATGTTGAAGCAATCCGAGCTGCTCTCAGGCAAGGTCCAGTTTCGACAGAAGGAGGCGGAGCGTGTGTGTGTGTGTGTGTGTGTGAAATAGAGAGAGAGAGAGAGAGAGACAGGTCACAGGAATGAACGGGAGAAAAAAAATAACTTCTGAGGGAGAAATAAAAAAACAACAAAAGGTAATATGAAAGCAGGAACAGCAGTTTATTACATTAAAAATCCGACACCGCCGGGAAGGGCACAAAGTTAGTGAGCATTTAATAATGCGCAGTTTTCTACCGGCAGGTATTAATTGACCAATCATGAATCAGATTACATGCAGTGCTTCCCGCTTTGACTCAGGTAGGCAGCAGCCCATGTCCCGGGAGGTTCTCTAAGTGTAAAGCAGCTCAGCTGGCCCCGCAGTGGCCGGTTCTTACAGTCTCGCCGTATTGATGGAGAAGTTTGGGACCCTCCCTTGTCCACGTGCAGCAGGCCATCAGTTTTGCTCTTCAGACTTTGTATTTTATTTTTGCTGCATCGCTGATGACACAAATGTGCTGGAGGAGCAAGGAAATTGGGGAATCAGTGTTTGCAGAGCACGACAGGAACATGTCAAACCCGGCTCTCCTGACTGCCCGAAACACCGTATTGACTGACGAACATCCAAGAAGGTCAGATCCTCTGTAATCATCTACAGAGCTGCTGAAACTTTGCACCAAAGCGGTTTTGCCTGATTACTGGGAAGCGTTGACAAGAGATATTGGCAGGAAGGTGAACTCTTGAAGCCTGGCTCATTCCCAGTCTCTCACTCATGTTCCCCCTCTCATTCGCCTTCCCAACCTGACTTGATTCTTCATCTTCTCCTGGAACCCAGGCCCATGAGCAACAAAAACTTACGTGAGCATTTTTCTACCGGGTACCCTGATGAAAAATGAGCTCAGGAAAAGACTGATCTCATGCAAAAATGGCATGAGTCAGGGTTCGAACCTTTATTTTGGCACTGATGACAACTGTATAAAAACACGACCCACAACATCAAGGCCCAGGAGATGTTAGTTATGTTGACTTAATGCTATTCCAGCTAATAGGGCCATATTTATCTCAAAGGTATAGGGATATTAAAACAGATGAAAAAAATCAAAAAAACTAAAACATTAAAAACAGATCCAAATTATCTAAATAAGATGCTTAAGATTAGCTTTTGATAAAAAGCCTAAATAAAGCCTCTGGCTTGACTTTACTAAAAATCTCTGTTAGAGAGTCAATAAAATGATATCTATGCTTAAGGGAGTTAAAAGAATGACAGTACTATGAAATGTCTTCAACAGTTAAAGGATTTTTACATGTAAGACAGAGGTAATTCTTCACCAGCAAGTACAAACACGTGGGTCAGCCTGGTATACCCTATATAGCATCTTGTATAAATGATATGATCCCAACAATATTTAACGTCAACTTTTGTCATTCTTCCACCAAGGAAGAGAAATGTCCAACTGAAATCAGTAACATCCCATAGTTGTCATCTTTCCAATACCCTAAATCAACACTAAACTAATTCAGGGAAAACCCGGGCAACAAACTTCAACAGGCCATTATGTAATTACAAAGATACCTGTAGCCAAACATTCTGTATGCATGGGAAACAAAATTCACACCAGTGGAAATACTCTCATTTACAAACATATGGCTGTATATGGATTTTATTGAATAAATAGGAAATAAACTAATAAATAACTGTGGATCTCATACTGAAGCATTACGCTGTTTAATTATGGTCCGCAAAACCACCATCATCTTCTTAAATCCCACACAGAGTTGCTCGCATGACGTCATGTGGCGTGTGATGTCTTACATTGAGGTCTCGGAAGTACTCGTTGTAGTCCAGAGCATAACCAACAACAAAGCGATTTGGGATTTCAAATCCAACATCTGGAGAAAACAGAAGGCAAGTGAATACTCAAATTTAAAGACAGTGATGTAAGAACTAGATGAATTCCACAGCACTTTTGGACAACACTGTTTTAAATAAAGAGTAACTTGTTACAGTGATTTTTTTTTTATTTAGAGCAGCTTATTTGGGGGGGGGGGTCGTAAATGTTATTTACTTGGCATATAATTAAGGGTTAGTGTGATTAGGGATGGATTCACTACTTACAGTCTGGGGGGGTCCCTAGTCCATTTGGCACCCGCTTCACCAATAAACTGAAAGAAGAAACAGCAGAGCCCTCAAAACTCTCACCCCCCTGAATGGTCTCTTCCACCCTTGTGTGCATACACACACATTGACATTGCCAGAAAACTGTTTGTAGTGGGATAATAGGTCCCTGTCGCACTAGTGTCAGATATCTCTCTGGAACGAAAAATGAGGGGGCACTGTCATTTGCGGGGAATCTCCCAGGAGCCAGATGGTGCCATCTTACCCAGCAACCTTAACCATCTTGGGCCCGAAGGTCTCCACATGCTCCAGAAGAGCCTTCATTGTCTTTCCAGTGTCAACTATGGCCTGTGGGACAATGGGGTAGCGTCTTAGAAATTAACGGTCTTATTCAAATGACAGATTTAAGGTGCAGGAATAAACACAAATGACTGTTTGTTTGTTGATCCATTTAGTGGCAGATAAGGATATCTAGACCACAGTACTCATTTTGAATTTGTCGTGTTTGATACAACCTGAGACCCTTAAATGGAATACATGGCTTATTACATGAGAAGCCATACTTTGACGGTAATAGTCAAGCACAAGAGAGACCGTTGAGGTTATAGATAATCAAATCACTTCTTTATTAGATTAACCATGTTATAAGATTTAACGTCTTTTCCCCCATGTCACTTATCTGTTTTCATTTATTTCTCGGCTAATCTGAGTGTTTTTGCCCTTCTTACTGCAAAGGATTCAGCACTTTAACCTCCCACAACGGAATCCTTCTTTTCCGTAAAAACAGACTGTATAATTTCACTCAGCTCAATATTACATCAAGCAAACACACTGCTCTGCATTTAATGAGTAAGCAAAAGGGCTGGGGGGGGGGGGGGGGGCCGGCC
>JAODKF010000001.1:18844586-18866856 GCA_026779585.1 Mormyrus proboscirostris
CCCCCCCCCACCTCACGCATTTCCACAACCTTGGAAATGCGTCTGTAAAACTTTCAGACCACAATCAGCTCGTCTCAGAGGGATTTTAATGTTGTTATCGTCACGGAAATGAGAGCAATGCATCTCTGGGTAGTATAATCACAACATAAAAACCAGGTCAAGCATAACTTCTGAGTAATTGTCTTTTAACTCAGTGTTCAAATGAATCACAACACAGTTTATTGGCTGACCCTTAAAACAAAATCATTTGTCATGTTTTAATGAGACCTACTTCCTCAGTGAAATTCCTCTTAATCCCTTTGTATATAAAAGCTACACTTATAAAACAAAATAACCATATAACTCTCTCTGTTACTTTATGCTCCAAAGAGTGGTCAATTATGTAATTCATTGTGACAAGGGGAGCAGATAAAGAGCCATATTGATTTTATGTTGAACAAGAGAGAACCTCCCAGAAAGATGTAATTAAAAAAAGGCTTCAAGCCACAAAAATGACCCCAAATGCATCTGGACTCATCCTGAGCTACTGGGGGACAGGTCCACTGTCTTACTGTCTGTGTTACAGCAACATTCATGGTTTGGTGTGGAACTATGAACACTTCATCTAAAGTTCTGCCATTTGAAAAAATTATCTACACATTGTATATCAATCAAAAAATATATTTCGTGCCACTTACCTCTACAATCAAGACGTTCTTCGTTGGATGGCAGAATAACATGAAAAGGGGACAACAAAAATGATTTCTTACACATTAAAATCAATAACTAATTCAGTTACTGTTGCTGTCAATATAGGCATGCATGTTATATCAGCATCTTCAGAGTAGAACAACCACCAGCACCCACAAAGGTCCTGAATAAATCCTTCTTATCCAGGCACCATGCAGAACTCAATTTTCTCCAAAAGCTGGGATTTCTGGCACCACCATTGTAGAGCATTCCTTGGTGGTGATGAGGCAGTACAGTTTCACACTTGGGGGCGATGTCATCCTGACTAAAAGCTCGCAGTTTTCACACCATAGAAAAACAATTGCAGGACATTTAGTCAATTGGCTCATGCCGTTTACTGGATGCAGATGACATCACAGTTTATGATTATTATTAAACTTCAGCTACAGGCACTGTTGGACACTATGTCTTCTCAGGGGTCCCAATTATCCATGAAAGGAACGTTTCACCTTGGAATCTGATCGCGTCAGTTCCATTCCTGAGGTGTTTCTGTAGGGAAATTTCGAGAGTGTGTACTCCAGAGGACAGCCCCTTTCTCTGGGTGGTTCAGTTCAGGTGGGTGAAGCAGGCCATCTTCTGAACACAGAACTGAATCTGGGTGGGGATGAAGCCACAGATGAGGTGGACGTGCTTTGATGATCTAAAGGCTGGGTGATGCCTCAATCCCTCAATTCAGGCTGCGGCCATTAATATGAACAGCAACGATGAATCGCCCAGTGCTAACAAAAAAAGACGTTGTTTTGAGGCCGAGAGCCGTTGCCATGGCTCTTAATTTTAAGCCGTTTCCCAGTTTCATCACGAGGCTCCAGACCACGGCTGCCCCCCTTAACAGGGAACAGAGGGCTATTCTTCTTGCCCTCCACACCCCAGGGCCACACAGCCAGAAACGCCAAGTATCACGTTTATTGACCCGGATCTAGGAATGCAGCGTCACATCCTCAGGAATCCTGGTGTCTGTCTCCCAGGAACTGAGCCGCTCCCATTTTTCAGAAAACTCAATTCTTCACAAAAGTGGCCTGAAAAGCATGAGGATCAAGCTGACATCCATCTAGATACCAACTCGGGCAAGACTTCACGATCATAAAACTGGCTGGCGCAAGATCGATCAACATGGCAGCTCGGTGATCGTCCGATAACTTTTTTATTCAGTAAATTGTTATTTGGATATACTTTGTGGCAGGAAGAAGGTACCTTGAAGATGACAGGATGGATCGTCTTCTCTTGAATAAACCCCAACCAGTCCAAACCCCATCACTGTCCTGGTGGGTGACTGGGGCAACATCCTCTCACTGTCCTGGATCTTTCAGATTAGCAAAAGACTGAACCCCAAACTAACAGGCTACACCCACCTACAGGTTACAGCCAGGCTGTCAACACAACCTTCAACCCAAATCACGCCCCCAGCTGGGGGTTAAACGATGCTCATGGAGAGGTATTGTGGAAGCACATCTCATCGCTGAGTCGTCTGTCCTGTGATCCTCCCCGTGGTTGCATCCCTGATGAAGTCACTAACAGATGCTCAAATGCCACTGCCTAGCCACTAAATGGTGTCAGCCATCTACTGTCTGCCACCCCATAGAGTACAATTGTCAGTGTCAGGCATCGCCCCCTTGTGTCACAAGTATGCAACTGCAATAGGTGATATGACAAAATGCATCAACTTGGCAGCTCTGAGCGCTGTCCAAGCTTTTGTGGATGTCTTTTCAGACCAGGCTGTAGTCATATACTCTGGGTAAGTTTCAAATTACACCACAGAAAGTGGAAGTACTTACAGTGCCTTCTCAAAAACAATCAGTTACAAATCGTAGACAGCAGCCCGTAAGCCCGTTACTGTCGCCCTACTGGGCACACTCATCTAGTGCATGCATGCGCTCAGTGAGCTGAAAAATAATTGTTCATGTGAGTTTTACTTACACAAAAATGTTCTGGGGGCAGAAGGGAAAATGATTGTTTCAGAGAGATAACCAATCAGACTGCAGAGGTTCTCTGAACCAATCAAACTCCCCTGAGCAAAATCATCAGATGGTCATTCTGGAAATTATATCTGGCCACAAAATCACTGACAATTTATCAATAACAAAAACAGAAAATGTTTTCCAGGAGTATTTTGGTTCACTGATTGTGCTTAATTCAGGTCAAGCAAAACAAATAATTCAAAAGTCATGTTAAAACAATGCAAGTTAAAAAAATCCCATAGGATTTACCCCACAAAACATGACCGCGGTGAAGGATTCTTGAAATGTTTAGTTAGCTGCCTCATGGTCTTGAAATCGAGAAGGAGAGCCACTCCAACCAAAACACACCGGCTCTTCCGATCCATCCAGGAATTTCTATGCTGGTTGGCAGAGATCCTGCCTTGCTGCTAAGGGGGGGTACGTACCTTCCCGCTGAGAACAGACAGGTCCTCTCCTCCAAGGATATGGAGGTCTTCTGTGGACTGGTCATTCTGGAGCGAGAGGAATGAGAGAAAAACAAAAGGCTTTAAAAGACGGCACCGGAGAAAGCCTTTCCGTCCAATCAGTGTCGAAGCTGTTTTGCGGTTGCAAATGTTGTTAATGCAAAACACTGGCTTAGCCCAGGCCAGCATGAAATAGGGCTAGAAGGCCTTTCTATGTCATTGTCAAATTTCTGTTCTGTCCCTCACGCTCCCAGAGGGATTCCCAGATCCCAGAATTTCCCCTCGGGTAAGATCTACTAAGCCATTCTGACTGGGTCTCTCCAAACAAAGGCGCGGCCCGTTTTCTTCCAAGAAGTAGTTTTGCGATCTGCCAGCGGTGAGGGACAGCACGCCCGTGAGCCTTGAACGGACAGCCCAAGTCTGCTGGGACATTACAGGAGTCTTCCAGAATGCCGACTCATAAAACCACATGGAATCATAGTGGGCTTTCCAAGGCTTGGTGCTACAAGTGAGAGGCTCAGGCTTCAAAGAAAAAACAAGTAAAGCTCAGTGCTCGGCAGCTAACTTTCATTTGCCTGTCCCACATGCCATTTCAAGTCAATTCAGTTCAATCCATTTTATATAGTACCTTTTGCAACAGTCTAACCAATGCGCTTTACATGGGACTGTCGTGGTACAACATCATTAAGAGAGAATACTACAGAAACAGGAAAAAGGGAGGACAAAGAAATGAAAGAAAGAAAACCAGATGACAGAGAAGAAGAACCAAGAACTGTCAAGCAGGGAGATTGAAAACCCTGGGGGGGTCCAAGGACAACTGGCTACCCAAACCCCCCAGGCATGCTAACATTATTGAAAAAGAGAGTGGGCTTTCTTGTTAAAAGCAAGGTATAACCCATGATCAAGCTCAAAGCCATCAATGTCAGTTCTCCACGTCGGCCTGTGTAGGGTAACAGTCACATGCATGATGTCACCCCTCCGTGGGACTGAACCAGGACTCCAGTTCAGATGGTGCCCACCCCGAGCACCATCCAGACATGTGGGAAGGAAGGCAGAGAGCATGGGTGATCAGATGGTGCATTAATACACGGCAGGGGGGCATGGTGCAAGCAGGAAGAAGGCGACAATCCAGTCGCGTCTCCAACACAAAAAGGGTTTATGTAATATAACTAAAAACGCAACAGGGAAAATATATTAAAACAAATGGACCAAAGGGATCTGAAAACAATTGGAAAAATAAGCAATCAACTAAAAACCAAGAATCTAAACACAAATAAAACGAGCAAAGGCTCGGAATTGAGTAACACAGGGAGCAGACATAGGAACTATACAGAGCAACACACAGCTACTGAGCTGACGCGAGGACAGCACAAACCCAGTGACTCACTAAGGAAATGAACGCAGGCAGGCTCTTAAATACACACGATCACCAGGGCAAACAACAAAGACGTGCAAAGTATGATCAAGTTAATAAATCAAAAAGGACTTGGGACGACAAGGACTAGGCAGGGAAGAAACTAAGGAACCTTAACATACACCAAAACTAAAACTAGGAGGCATAACACAGAGGGCTGAGTACACTACACAAAACCCAAAAATCAAACAGGACACAAACAGGGGAAACCAAACAGGGAAGCAAAATAACTGCAACACACACTAGGAACAGCAAAAACCTTATAAACAAACAAAACAGGTGAAGCTTGTTTTGAACCCATGACTATAAAGTTACCACAGCTGTGCCCCATGATCAACCCCCTGAGCCATGCAATAGGCTGGGGAACAAAGGAACACACAAGGGTTTGAAAGGGAGTGAAAAGACAGGATGGCCAGTGACACCTGCTGGCCAAATGGGGTAGCGATACGAAGGGCAGGGGCAGACGGGTGCTGACCCTGACGTTAATCAACGAGCACAGTACATATAGATGGCATGTACAGCAGCACCAGCAGCCACAGTTACAGTGTGTTATGCGTTAAGTTGCAGGTAAGCTAAATGGAAGTAACCGGTTTTCAGTCGAGAGTTCAAGACTAAGACCGATTCAGCATCCTGAACATAGGCTGACAAACCATTTCACAATATAGGGGCCCTCGCCAGAATTCTCTACCTCCAACTGTTATCTATATATGGAATGACAAGGAAACCTGCATTCTGTGATCTGAGTGTACGACGTGGCTTGTTAACTTGAAGTAATTATGTTAGCTGGTACTAGACCATTAAGTGCCTTATATGCAAGTAGGAGAACTTTATAGTCAGTTTGGAGCCTAACAGGAAGCCAGTGCAGGGAACTAAGAGCAGGAGATATGTGTTCAAACTTGCTGCTGCATTTTTAATACCCTGCAAGGTGTTTAATGTGCAGTGCGTGCTCCCAGGTAACAGAGCATTACAGTAGCCTAACTTGCTTTATACAAAGGCATGCATCAATTTCTCAGTGTCATGAATAGTAAGGAATCATCACAGTCTGGCAATGTTACGTAGCTGTAGGAGTCACGCCTTCGATACTGCATCCACATGTGATTTAAATGAGAGGCTGGTATCTAAGGTGACGCTTAGGTTACGGGCTGAGCTGCTGCGGGAAGACTTCAGCCCCTTGGAGTGGAGTGAGGAGATTTGCATTCCTATCTGCAGACTTGCCTCCAAAGGCTTCAGTTTTCTGCACATTGAGTGATAAAACGTTTTCAATCACCCAGGTCTGATAATTAACATTACTAACACGTTTTCTCATTATGTTACCTAATGGAGGAATGTATAGAGAAAACAAAGGACCAGGAACTGATCCCTGCAGTACTCTGCATTTGACCGGTGACATTGATGACGGAGTACAGTTATTTGACACATGAAAATATCAATATTGATTAGTCAAATAGGAATTAAACCACTTCAAAACCATTCCACACAACCCAACATTAAATTCAAGTCAATATAACAGAGTAAAATGGTCAAAGGCTGCAGAAGGTCCAGAAGCATTAGCATAGTCCCATTGTCAGCATCAGTTGCCATTGTTATGTCATTTACAACTTTAGTTAAGACAGATTCAGTGCTGTGTGGCTGGTGGAAGCCTGACTGGAATATATCCAGTGTGTGGTGTGCCTCCAATTATGTTTGAAGTTGAGCAGCAACTCTCTACTCCAGAACTTTGGACAAAAATGGTACATTAGAGACTGGTCTGTAATTGAGCTCCTGTGGATCCAAACTTGGCTTTTTCAGTAGTGATCCGATTACTACTACTTTAAAATGGTCAGGCACATCATCAAAAGACAGGGTCACATTCATTATGGCAGTTATAGGTCTTGCCTGAACTCCTAAGGATTTTTTAAGGAGTTGAATGGAGATTGGGTCCAGCAGACAAGTGGTTGGTTTGGTTTTAGTTATATGTATTTTTTTTTTTACTCATGTTCCTTGATTAATTAAAAAACATTAAGGGTTTGTATATGTTGTGTTTCATCAGAGTTATTTGTTGGCCATTTGAACATGTTCAATGTTCTAATGTTTGTAATTTTATTATTAAAGAAATCTATAAAATGTTTATCTAAGATCTCAAGGCTGAAGCTTGGGTGGTGCTCTCAGAAGTTGGGCAGGTAAACTATTTGCCATGCTTTGAGATAGCATAAATTATCCAGTCCAATTATGATGGACACCATCCCCTTTATAAAAGCCAGACCATTCCCAAAAAAGGTCTCACTTATCAATAAAGGTTATGTGTGAGATGCATACAAAGTCTCTAACCAGCGGTTTAGGGAGAGTAGCCTGCTATAGGTTACATCCCCTCTACAGAGAATTGGTAAGGGACCAGAGACAATTCTATTTCAACATTTTGTTTTAGCTTTGGCACATATAGAAATGAAGTTCCTCTTTAATACCTCAGATTGTTGAGGCGTTATATCATGCTAGAACATTCTCTCAGTACCAAATACCAGCAACCGATACCAGCAAATTAATCTCCCACGAGCTAGTTCTGGAAAAAAAAAAAACTTTAAATCTCCTACAGGCTACAAGTTATATTGCAACACGTTACAAGCCACAAATAACGACCAAAGAAAATGAACCCAAATTTCTGTAAATGGGGCAATATATTATGTAGTAAGTCTTTAAATTACACAAAAATACACTAGATAAAACACAAGCAAAAACAAGAAAGGGCAGGCAGCCACAATCATGTACATCTTGAGTCAGAACCAAGCATAGGCTTATTGCTGTTAACCACGCCATCAGAAAGAAAACAGCTACAAAAATTATTCTTCTTCGGGCTTCTATGTATTCTTCCATTCCTAAGCAACAATAAGTTGGCTACTTCGTATAGGAGCTTAGGAAGAGTCATAGTGTTTCCTAAACGCCAGCTTTAAATTCAAGTGTGTGCTGCTTGGGTTTCTGCATATAAAGGGCTCTCCGAAGACATTTGCCATGCAAACACTCGTCTTGTTAACGATATTGTAGCTCAGATTTCCTTTGGATGGAGTTTATATTCCACCTGGCCAAACTGGCAGAGGCTCGAAGTGCTGGAAAATGTCAATGTCCTTCATCCTGGGTTGGGGGTGACATGCATTGGTGGAAACCGCCGGTAAACGGAGGCAACCGCAAAGCCACGGAAAAACACAGTGGAGCTGGCGTGGGATCGCTCTCCCCTAACCATTACATTCAACGCTCCAGGCCTTTGGGTGGGAGATCCTCAGCCGCGCAGCAGCCAGACTGGATGTGTACGGACCGGGCTGTACTTACAAAACATGAAGCTTGGCAAAAACGCCCTCTCCTGTGTTTGTATGTCCTGGTACAGTTAATTTTTGGGGAGGATAATGGATACGACACCAGAATAAAGGTACAATTTTACTTATTGAATACAATGCAACTAAGACAAACGATGGAAAGTTTTCGCCGAGTGCTCCGAGCACGATCTCTAGAATAACTTCGCGATAATATTGATAAAGGACCACTCATTCAATGTCCCTCACTCACATCAGTCGCGTGTTGTTCAAGCGTCCATTCAAAGAAAGTGCTGATCACGTGACTTCACGCAGAAAGTGAGAAAGGTGATAAATGTGCAGAGGTATCTACACATTATGTGCTTAACTCCTAACCTTTATCCATTACGCATCTTGCTAAAATTTGGGGGGACCCTATATCTTTAACCGCTCTGATACCGGTTTTCTTATTCAGCTAAGAGCCTTTCCAGTAACTCACACAGAATAACCCACAAACACAGCCATCAGTATATTATATTTACCAAAGAAGCCGGTATGAACTTGTAAACAATTCATCACAATATGAATAATACCGGGCTGCTTAAAGTCTTACAACATTGCCACCTGCTGGAAGAAGTATTTCATTACAGGCTAAGTGACGCAAAACGTTTGGAAAGGATCAGACACATAAAAACGAGGCATATTCAAAAATCACTTTCACTGACATGACCGGTCATCTGTATTGTTCCATTTTTCCTCCATTGTTATACCTGAAGCTGTAGTTTCATTTTTAACCATAATTTGTAATTTCAGTGCCTGTTCTACTGGTATCATACTACTTTTGAGCATAATCATAATCACATATTATATACATTCAGTTTATATGACGATTGTGAGGCCACAAAAGTGACAATCTTTAAGCTAGGTTTGGAAATATGGTAATGTATTACTCTGAATGTTGAATCTGTGCTTTTCAAACTGGATTTCTGTGGCTGACAGGCCGCATAAGGGATGAGTAATTAAAGCCAAACTCGTCATGTGGTGCACGCTGGCTTGGGTGGAGGATCAAAGTGACCACAAAAAGCTTTTAGTTATGCTTGATGGTAATTGACCACTTGTTGTACACGAGTGTTGAAGTGATGGGGTCCAGCAACATCACATGACCAGAAACATCAGATTGGGGCAGAGGTTTACCCGAGAGTGCGGGCATCCCACAGAGGGCAGCACTGAGCATGGACTATGCTGAGGTGGAAACAGACCACAGGGTCATGTAGGACATCCAGAAGATCACTTACAAGGTTCCCTGGAAGTTTCTCTCATTCAGGTGACTGTTGAACTATTGTTGCATCTCAATTGATCACATAGTCAAACCTGAGCAGACTGGAAATTAATTTGACCGATCCAGTTGGTTTCACCTCATTTTCCCATGAATAACTTCCTGTTGTGAAGACTGTACAGTACAACTGGAAAAATCATGTTGTTATACTGAAACACAAACTAATATTATTACACACACACACACACACACACACACACTCGTTAATAGTCAACCAGAACATATGCCTGCTTGTGGGCTGGCAGTTTCAGGGTAAATTATAATTTCTGCTTCTCCAAGTCTCGATTTATAGCATCGGAAAATCCTTTCCAAGCAGGAATCAGCCAGCCTGTCTCAACACGCTTGAACTGAAGTTACAGTGCTTGGCTCAAAATGGACGATTGACAATGGCACTGACTGTGTCAGGTAGCAACAGACCAACAAGACCCATTACCCACAAATCAGGTTACTTCACTGAACAACTACAGGTTTATTTCAGCCCTTAAGCACTGTGTTTTTACTTGATATTCATGGGGTACTCAAAGAAGAAAAACTATCAGGCACATTTGTGAACACTCAAAAAAGGAAAAAGCTCAAAGGACAAATGTGGCAGGACCCCATACTCACTAAGTAGCTCTTTAGCCTGATGAAGTCCACTCTCATGAGGAGGGATTTGCTGGAGTTGCGGCTCAGGCCCTTGATGAACTCTACAAGGTCAGCACAGAACTTGTAACCCCCCTTCAACACACACAGCACCACGATGTCATGGTCCCCCAGGTCGTCCATGATGTTCCTGGCCAGCCGCTCAGTCCTGAAAAAATGAAAAGTCAAACCAGGCTATGCCTAAAAAAAGGTCCTCTTTACCCTAACCCGCCAAGATTCCAACGCAGTAAACGTAACCTAATCAGGAAGTCATGTTACTCTACTTAAGGAAATGTAGCTGAAATGTGTATGGAATGTCTATTACAAAGACAACGGCTTCTAGTATTAGCAACGTGTCAGAAGAAGAGCAAGGGCCAGTAGTGATGAATGTCTAGGATTGCCGTGGTTTCAGCTAGCTGAGGACATACTTTTGGCTGTTCTTGGAAGCTCCCTTGTGCTTAACGGGTGAGCAGATTTCAAAAGTTACAAAAATGGGTGAGGAAAATGTCTGACAAAAAAAAAAAAATCAATTATTTCCATGAGCAAATGTATCAAAATCTTGCTCGGTTGAGCCAGAAGAGAGAGGGAACACACCCACACACCCTGACACCCTACAGACACAAAATTTTCCTTTTGGGCTGTGCCTAAAGACTTGATGTAGCTTTTGTTTGTAACACACTGTCATGTTAACACTTGAGTCGTGTCTGTTTTATATGGCATTTAACACTCTGAAATTTAACACTGATACATTTAACACCGCATTGTATTGTACAGGTCATTAAAACCACATAAAATCAAAGCTAAATGCACCCTCAAAAACATATAAGTGAATACAAAGCTGATACTCAAAATTAATTTGTATTGTTTTAAGGTTAAAATTACATGAATATATGGTATTAGTTATACGTCGCGACATACATTATACTAAACACATAATTGCTCAAAGGAATTCAAACAGTTGCTGATGTGTACTTAGAAGTGTTATTTAACCAGTATTTAAAAAAGTTCCATTGATTTTACAGGAGTTCCTTTCTGTATTGTATCCATTTGAAGCCACTTTGAAGCATCAAACTGACTATTCAGTTCTCAAATGAGTATTGAGCCTTACTTGAATTTGATCCATAATCAGAGACCATGCCGCTTTTAAAAAAATTTTCACTGACACGAAGGAGTTGTTACCGGTCCATGATGATTCCGTGTGGGATATAGACACTTTCTATATCTCCATAGTAGTGTTCTGGGTAAGTAAACAGGTCTAAGCTGTATCCAGGCCAATCATCTCCAATCTGTAAATCAGAGAACCAATCATAAATGGGAAGGCCAAAGGAGGTATATAAAAACACTGGCAAGGACTGTATTCCTGAAGGAGATGAATATTTTGCATTGCGATAGCTTATTGCTCAAAGAGTCTCATTACAATTTGCCCCTGGCAAAAGCTTCTACATCTAAGGTCCAATTAATTACTTCACCGAAGAGGTCAAAAACTGAGCAGACTACAGAAATAACACATTTTCCGTGAATTTTGAGGGCTGAACCTTGAGCCGTGACTGAATCTGGACTAGGCTATGGACCAAACATTTGAAAGGTCAAACGATTCAGCCCAGATGTGTCCCCTCCTGGTCCACAACCTCCTTGGATTTGTTTAATTAAGAAGCATATTACCTGGTGCTTCAGACATACCTTGCGTTTTGAAGTCATTTATTGTCATAATGTTGAATAACGTCTTCTTATAAGACAAGATGCGTGTGAAATTCATCATGTTCCTGTGGTTAAATTGTTCTTAATGGTTTTTCTGCTGTACAGAGCTCTATAGAAAATTCTGTGGCGCAAAATATCATTTTCATTTAATAATACTTGTTTTTATCACCGATATCTTTAGTAATTATAAGGTCCCTAAGGGCGTATGACTTGTTCAATGGGACAGTATTACTATCATCCGAATAACCACGCGTTGCCCATTATTACACAGATAACAAGCGCAGCCGTACGAACCTGAACACCAAGTGTGCACACCGACTGTAGATAATAATAATAATACATATCAAAGTGTTACTTTTCTTGTTTTCTGTAATTAATACGTGAGTAGGTACACGTTTAAACGCGGGTTTAACTATTTACCACGATCCTTGAGTCCTCTCGCACAGACCCGCTGTCTGCCATACCGTTGGTCCTGCGCTTGCCGCTGGAGATTCAGGCGGATCGAAGAAGAAAGTAAATCAGAAAGCGAGAGAGGTGGAGTGCGAGGCAGAAGGAGGAGCGTAAAAGCTCGGGCTCTCCGCCTCTTTGCCGTTTTTGAAAAGTTTATTGTTTGAATGTTGGTATCTCAGGATCTCAGTGACGATTTATATTGACTTTTATTTAGGATAATTGTTATTGTTGAGTAATCCGTGATTTTCGATATCTTGATTTCCATCATCGAAAGACGTTCTTTGGTAAAATTTCATTTACATACTTTAAATTTTATTATTAACTGGTAACACAGATAGAGCCAGAGCAAAAACAAGCCTTTCATCACTGGCTGTGGCAAATAAAGGCAGTTTAAATGTAAAATGCGCTTTCCTGTTTACTGAACAATAATCCTAAAACAAATAGAATAATTAGACAGGTAATAATACGTCCAAAGCCATCTTCATAGTGTAGCGCCACAGATGTCTGACATATTTATCGGCAACTCCATGCATGCCTTCACTGTGTTTAAATTATTAAGCTACTTCTCATTGAATTTTAAGTGATATCCACCGTAACGATCAAATTACCCAGTCACACATCTTCCATGACCTCATGGCTATTCAGATATTAACACATGTCTTTTTTTCCAAGAAAATATCTACAGGAAACATCAACCACACTAGTCAACTTTAAAAGTACATCGCCCTCAGAGAATATGCTCAAATAAAAGTTAATAGTAACTTGTATAAAACTAACTGCATTTAATTTTAGTAAAGTCTAAAGTGAAATGCACTTCACTTCAATAAAAAATGCATTTGGAAGTATATTGTGGTTATTAATTTCAGAGTGTGAAAGCATTCCTGTGTCAGGGGAGGTGTGTGAAGGTGCTGTCCTCTCTCTTCAGCTCTTTGCGACATATATGATCTTGTTCTTCTCCACCAACTCCATGTCCTTCTCCAGCTGTTTCATCTCCCTTTCCAGCTGTTCCTTGCGCTGCTTCTTGAGGACGGTGTCCGTGACGACGGACAGGCCTTGATACTGGCGATGCAGTTCCTCCCAGTTCATCTTTAGACCCTGGAAACATGCAAGTCAAGGAGTGGGTTGCAGCTCCTGCTGCTTACAGGACACACTGTCCTTTAAGGAGATCAATACAGAAGAAAACGGCTCTCTTCATTTGGCAGTCATTGCTTCTTATTTCCACACGCATAACAAGAAGACGTTTTTTAAAACATTTCATTTTACCTTCTCAGGTGATTTATCACCATTGGTTTGTCAACCATGCAATACACTCATATAAATAATAAGTGGGTCTGAGCTGTTTAATGCTAGATCGGTTTGGGTGCTACCTTAGTAACCTATCAGCTAGTATTCCAGCTGTTAACACAGCTGGACACAGACACTGATGCAGGCCTTGTACTGAAACTCTGGATCATACCCATGGTCATGGGTTTAGCTAGAAATTCTGGGCCCCCTGACAGAATGCCACCTTGGGCCCCTGCTAGAGTCATCACGTTCCTTCCCTAGGACCCTGACCAAATAATTTGAAAGGGGGAGGGGGTACATAACCATAAAATGTGCTGAGGGGGTCTCTGATGTAATGTATGGGACGGACGGCACATGTGCGTATAACTGAATGCTTTTTAGAGCCCTTCTAAGATGCTGCCCCCCTTCGATCTGCCGGGGGATCCGTGCCCCTACTGTCCCCCTGCCCATGCTGGATCATTAATAACATTTCCATGTTTACCCAATGATGACCCTTAACATCTGATTGGTGCCCGAGTCACAGCCATGGCGTGTGCGAGGCCGCACCTGGAGGACCGCATGCCGCTCCTCCTCTGACACCTGCTTCATGGCCCCCTCTCGCAGCCGCTCTCTGACGTAATCGTCGTACTCCTGCTGGGCCCTTCTCACCTCGTCCCTGCGCTGCTGCAAGTACTCGGGAGTCTGCCCATAGTCCTGCGAGTCGCAATCCACGAAAGCGTGTTAAAAGATGCGCTGCAGAGTGCCGGGCAACTTTCAGCAGATATTTACTCTGATCTTTGGGTAGAAATGATCAAAATCTGAACATGCTGTGAAAACTAACACTTCTAAAAGGGAGATGACCTTGGTATGGATTTACCAGGTAAATAGTAATGTGGGAAAATGTGACTTTCTTGCATCTATATACTTTAAAGCTTCTAAAATTTTCTAAACTAATTAGAGGCACCATATTCTGAAACACTTGATACATTAGTTTTGGAATGAGCCATGAAAATTCATAACTGTGAAGAATGGGCTAAATTCATCCATCATGTGATAATCTTTAAGTCTTATCCGCTTAGCTGCCCCCCAAAAATCCCAGCACCTGTGCAGAAATAAAACAGTCCTTTGTCTGATTACAACTGAAAATCCAGTCCCACTCATGCTTAATATATACAGTACAAAACTTATGTGTTGACACTACAAATCGGATAGACATACTTTTTTCTTCACATATTTTGGGACAAGGCCAGATGATTCCAGAAGCTGTTTATGTCCGTTCTTGGTGTCGATGCAGATCGCCTGCGGTTTCTTTGGTGCCGCTCTTATGGTTTCCATGGCATTGGTCTTGATAAAGTTCTTCTGCGTGTGAATTCCCATCATGGGCTTGTCCGTCTTGCTGGGGACTTGGGGTTTTTTTCCCTTGCCATTGTCCTTGTAGACAAAGAGTTTTCCTAATAGATCAAGGGCAAAGTCAGGTAAGAACATTCTTGCGCGAACGGAGACCTTTCCAGATGATCACCAGAAATAAATGCCCCTTCACTGTTAATTAATACATCCAAAGCTTTATGCTTGAAAGCACATGGACTGCCAGGCCTGGGTTCAGAAGTAGCCAGGTGGGTGTGCTTTGCTGACATTTTCCTCCTTTGATCATGAGGGCTGTGCTGGTCCCTTCCAGACAGACCGGCACACTGCATCTAGAGGGTCACAGCCCTGGGCAAGGCTGAGGAACGGATGGCTTTGCTGCTGTGACTTACTCTCAGGCAGCCTGGGCTCCTTGGAGTGTTTCAGCAGGTACTTTTCAGGGGACGGAACTCCCACCTTCGCCGGTCCCATCGTCTGGCTCTTGGCCCTATTCAGCTCTTTTTCTTGATTTACCTGCTCCCTAAACTTTGACATGTATCTAAAGAAATGAATAGACAAATTAAGCATGTATTTCGATACTTTTATCAATATGGAAATCATAAGATGGTAACACGTTATAATGCTGTTTAATGCAGTTGACAGGTAAATATGCAGGGCCTGGTAACTGCAGGACAGTATTATAAAGTGTTACCATCCTGTGTTAGCGAGGATAAATCTTTGAGGAAAAATGTATCGATAAACATCCTAAAATAAACATCTATACATTCTAAACATTGCTGCAGTCTGGATTCAGGCTGTGATACTGCTTTTAATTGCATGTTTTTAAATACCTTTATCTTTGCTTTATGGTTAGCCAAAGGCAAACATTGTGAAGTTACAAAGTACTAGATCACATATATTTACCTACCTCGGTGGCTTCTCAGTTTTAACCTCTTCACGGGGAATGAGGTTATAAATGCTTTCTGACGAATTCGACATCAGAAAAATAAAATATATATTTATATATATTTAAAGAAATCGAAGGCAATTATACGGGTTTCTTATATATTGTTGGCGTGTGTAGTTCCCCCGGAGATGGTTGCTTAGCGACCACCTCTACGTTATACACTTCATTGACGCTGACTCGGACGGCAAGAACGTCACGAACCGTCGTCACTTCCGCCACGCCGGAACGACGCAGAGTGGATTGTCAGCAAAGGTGAAATAAGTTGTCTGTCCTCTCCGAGTCGCCGTAGAGTGTGTGTGACGTTTGATTGGTTGAATGTTTGCTTTCTTTTTCTGATGTACTTGGACGCGTCTGCAGAACACGTATAAAATATGGGAAAGAAATTGGAGCACGCTATCTGAAAGTAACTGCACGATAGCGCTGTTTACACCTACACATATTAAAACACATGTATAATAAAGGTACTTGATCCTTGTTGCTTTGACTTTTGTTAACATTAAGTATTGTACTGTATTATTTCAGATTAGTTGAACAAAACCATTTTGTTTTGCTGAGCAGTGGGAGACACAATACCTGCTATAATTAATTAATGTATAATATACAGTATATGAAATACCATTTAAGTTGATTCCCACTGGATTCTCAGTATCTGCATGGATTTTCTGCTGTTTTGTTTCAGGTTGTCCCTGATGTTTCCATACCGTTTTCTCAAGATGATACGCTTATCCTCCCAGTGGCTGAGGGGCAGCCGTGTGTCTAGGGGGATGTGCTCCATTATACGGATGTCGGCCCCTGGTCCGCCGCTCCCTTTCCCCTTGTCTGTACGGTTGCATTCACAGTACCTCCTCCCTGAGTCTGAGAAGAACATCATATTGATGGGTCCACCTGGAGCGGGCAAGACAACAGTTGGACGGATCATCGCTCAACAGTTGGGGCGCCCTGTCGTCGACATCGACGACGATGTGCTGGAGCGACAGTGGGGGATGTCCGTAGCTGAGAAGCTGTCAGCAGTTGGAGGGCAGCGGTTCCTGGAAGAGGAGGGAGTGGCCGTGTCAAACTTCTCTGCCTGTGGGAGTGTTGTCTCACTGACTGGGTCAAATCCACTTCACGCAGGAGCCATGGCACACCTGAGACGTACGGGTGTCGTGCTGTACCTGGACGTGGATACAGAAGACATTCTGCAGAGGCTGTCCAAGATGAAGGTGCAACGTATAGTGGGCCAGGAGCCTGGGGTTTCTATGAGGGACATTCTTGCATACCGGAAAAGGTTCTATAACCAGTGCTTCGACATCAGAGTCTTATGTGGTTGTGGGGACACAGAGGAGGAAGTGGCAGGTAAAGCCCTCCGAGCCCTGAAGAGGTATCAGAATTTGGAATCGGAAACCTTTATTTCCACCCGGTCCAGTGAGGTTGAATCGGCCACCAAAACGTTTTTCAGTGATGTGGTTATCGAAGGGTTGGCCCCAGATGGTGGGCTGTACGTTCCTAGGAACCGTCTTCCAAAGTTGGAGCCCCGGGAATGGCTAAGGATGATCCACATGTCGTACCTGGAAAGGACAGCCGTCCTTCTCGAGAAATGCATCCACCCCGCAGACATCCCACCCACAGAGCTGCAGGCAATGGTGACGCGAGCCTATGGGGAGAACTTTGCTTGTGCTGTGATAGCACCTGTGTGCCATCTGGTCCAGAACCAGTATGTGCAGGAGCTCTTCCACGGCCCTACAGGCTCCTTCAAAGACCTTGCCCTGCAACTTATGCCACAGCTCTTTGCCCACTGCCTCCCACAGATGTGCAACTACCTGGTCCTAGTGGCAACATCTGGAGACACGGGTGGTGCGGTGCTGGACGGCTTTGCTAGTCTGCACGATGCCGACCGACGGCGGATCGGAGTCCTGGTGTTCTTCCCAGAGGAAGGCGTGAGTGAGATCCAGCGGCGGCAGATGACGGCGTTCCAGGAAGGCAACGCCAAGGCTGTGGGCATCCACGGCGACTTTGACTTCTGCCAAAAGGCCGTGAAGCGGATGTTTGTCGACTCCAATCTGACTGGACATTTGGCGGTAGAGTATGGCACAGTCCTAAGCACAGCCAATTCCATTAATTGGGCGAGGCTTCTGCCTCAAGTTGTCTACCACGCCTCCGCCTACCTGGATCTAGTCAGAGACGGTGTGATTGGCTTTGGTGACCCTATTGATGCCTGTATCCCCACAGGAAACTTTGGCAATGCCATGTCTGCCATGTATGCCAAAAACATGGGAATCCCTATTCGAAAGATCATCTGTGCTTCCAACCACAATCGTGCCTTGGCTGACTTCATTGCCACAGGGTGCTATGATCTCCGAAATCGGGTGCTCACACCATCCATTTCACCAGCCATTGATATCCTGAAGGCCTCCAACCTCGAAAGGTTCATCTTCCATGCCTTGGAGGAGAATGGACAGCTGGTGAGGGATCTGTTCTGTGGCCTCGAGGAGAAAGGTTACCTTGAGCTTCCTGAGGCCATGCTCCAGAGAGTGCAGTCAGAGGTGCTGGCCGGCTGGTGCTCTGAGGCCGAGTGCTTGGCCGCCATCCATGAGGTGCACGCTAGCACCGGCTACATCCTGGACACACACACAGCTGTCGCCAAGGTGGTGGCAGACCGTCTGCAAGACCAGACGTGCCCCGTCATCTTCTCTTCCACTGCTCATCATGCCAAGTTCGCCCCCGCCATCCTGCGTGCCCTTCAGGTCCAGAACCCCCCCACGGCGTCCCTGGACCAGCTGGCTTGGTTTCGCTCACATGGTTCCCGGCCTCTCATTCACGAAGCCCTAAATAAGTGCCTGCAGGACGTCAAGAGAAAGTCTTACACTACGTGCCGGGCAGACTTCAGCTCTATGGCTGAGCAGGTGGAGACCATGATACAAGACTCGTTCCTGAAAGGTTCTTAAAGAACTTCCCAAAGGAGGGGTCCTACTCTGAATATGCCCTAAGGAGGGGTCCTACTCTGAATATGCCCTAATAATGAATAACTGTAGCAGAAAGTCAAGAATTTTTAGGAGTTTTTTCTATTTTGTGAAATATGCAAAATGTTTCTCTTGCTTCACAATTGTACTAGTCTCTGGCACTGTATTTTTCTTATTCCCCACTAGATGGCAGTCTGGGATGTACTCTAACAGCTCATCATGGAATAATTGCACGCATTGAAAAATGACCCTGTCACAATCACAGGGTTAGGAAACTCACAGCAGTGAGCCACGAAATGCAGGCAGGATGGTTAACAAGTCTCCGAGGAGCTTCAAACGGACGCTTGATTTGCTGTCCTCTTATTTTCTGGTTCCATCTGTTCCGTTCATTATGGGTGCTAAGGTTAAATCTCACCCACCCATAATCTACTGTGTTTTGCTTAATTTGAAATTTCAGAGTAATTTGAAAACATACCAGAGGATACAACATAATTAGGTAGCAGTGTAAACGTTTATTTATATCTAGCTTCTTATATGTAAGCACATGTACAGTATAATGCTGTTTACATAATGTCTCTCTCAAAGCATGAATAATTAGTGTGTGGTAATAATTTCTAGCTGCTGTCCACAAAACAATACACTAAAAAAAGTAATGTTATAAAATTCAGACATGAGACCTGTATGCATCTTTTAAACTTCTTTAAACATTGTCACCATGAGGTCTTCTCTCGTGATTTTGGTGAAAAACCACTTATGAGTATATTCTTTGTGGTTATTCTTCATTTTGGGTGGCAGTGCAGTCTGTAGATTTATTACTGGGGGCCGGCTGAGAACATGCGTGCTATTTTTAGAGCCCTACGCTCCTCGCTGTCGGAAGTGTTCCCACTAGAACAAGACAACTTAAATTGCTCCGAGCCTGAGAATCGTATGCTCAGGCCGCCCTTTTGGGAGGCAGTGGACGTGGCTATTGAAATGACAGGGCAGCTCTCTCATTGTGACATTACAACCTGGATAATTAATTGATCTCAGCGAGGCTCCCGCTACGGTAATTGCCAAGTGCAGTTGGTAGAGAATTGGAGGCGTCTAATGCATGTTTGGAGTCTCCTCGCCACCCTCGAAAATGGCCATGATGGCCGGGAGTGGCAGCCAGAGGTCCCCTGCTGTCTGTGTCCTTTTGTCCCTTTTCTCAAATATAGACACAGGAGTTTATGTAGAGTACTGAGTTTGCTGCGTTTCACTGGCTCACTACTGCCCCCCATGGTGCAGTACCTAATTTTCTATACTATTGCTATTATAATGAGATATAATATGGGGAGAAATGTAGTTGAGAACTAAATAAATAAAGTGGCAGTTGATGCTGAAGCTGTATGATGTTGGAGGCAGGTGGATTTGGAGCTTAGAGCTGTGGAACTCCATGGGATCGTACAGGAATGGCTCAGGGAATAGTCCTCATACAGGAACGGCTCAGGGAATAGTCCTCATGTTCAGAATTGGCCTGTAGGTGGCAGGGTTGTCCGTTCCTGGAAATGTTCCCCATTGGTGTTTAGGTTCTGTGGCTGATGGCTGACCTCCTGCATATTTAAGCCTCTGCTTTAGGTGGCAGGGTTGCCCGTTCCTGGAAATGTGCCCCATTGGTGTTTGGGTTCTGTGGCTGATGGCTGACCTCCTGCATATTTAAGCCTCTGCTTTAGATCTCCTTGCTCACTTGCCCGTCTCTCGTGGGACTCGGCATTTCACACTGAATTCTGATGGGACGTCATGATGGGGAGTGGCATGCTTCTCAGCTGCAGCTGATGTTCACACTCTGGGTGGGTTCTCACCATCTCTCTAAACAGGCAGTTCTTCACCCACCTTTTCTTGAAGTATGTGTGCTGTTAGGGTCTGGAATCCCGCTCAGCGTGTGCTGTGCTCGCTTTCTCCTGCAATAGGCTGCTGTTCCTATGCAGGTGCAGAAGATGAATCAATGCTATAATGCTTACAGACTCATATTGGGTTATGTTAGCAGTTTAGGCCAGATTAGCCAATCGCCGTCTAAAAATCCCCGGTCTTACAAATCTATTTTTCGAATTTCCCCTTGTTTCTGCTCCCTTCATTAAGTTCCTCCAGTAGCAGCCAGTTCAATTGTCCAGCTGGCATTTAGTATGGAGAGTGTGTTGCCTGTTTTTGCTTTGGGGAGGCCATTTTCACCCTCTTCGTCACCCTGTCATACAGCAATCTCTGGATAGAGGTCAACCATTTCAAATATTTTTCAAAAAATATCATTGGCTAATTATATGGTCCCTTTATATGAACTGGGGCCTCTCTTATGCCCCTCACCTTAAAAAAAATTCTAGCGTCACCCCCAGTCAGCTGTGCTCTGGTTCGTGCACAATCCCCCCTCCCAGTCTGACATGGAGGATGCTAACTTCCCAGCTAACTGTTAGCATCAGAAGCTGAAAACAGAAGGCTCATTAGAAACATGATTTGCTACAGGTTGCCAAGTTCTCAGTGCTACAGTATTATTTTCATTTCTGTGGCACTTTTGTGAAATCACCGGGGCATCTTCAAAACTTTTAAATGCTGATGCTTTAAAGCTGAGAGGAAAGAATGCAGTGTTTCTCCCAGGGTATGTGAGATTTCACATTTCGTACCCCCAGGCTAATACTGCAGCAGCAGCAGCTAACAGCATGTTTATTTTTACCCACCCGCACGGCGAAGACTTTGGAGACAGAGACAACCTGGAATGATGTCATCCTCTGGAACTGATGCAGGAATCTGATTGGATGAGCCGTGAACTTGAGTCATTAGCTTAGCTAGTTAAGCTCCTTGTTCCACACATAGTGATGCAGATTCCCCCGATTAATTCCAGTGGGCAAATAGAGCGGGTTTGATTTCTGGCCTATAGGGGGTGCCAGGAGCTGCGCTGACTGCTGATGTCAGAGCAGGAGGAGCTGGCTTTGGGGCAGCTGTGGGGGGGATGGGGGGGCTTTCAGGTCCTCCACTGTAGCTGGATCCAGTCTGAGGGAGTTCTGAACCAGCACTTCCAAAGCTGCTCGATCTCCATGGTCCAATGGACACGAATAATTGCATATGTCCAGCTCTTTCCATCTCCTTAATAGGGAGCTCACGGCCTAATAGAGGCTTTTCATTTTGCCACTACAATACTGGCCCAGCTTTCCAGGCAGGAAGTGTGACCTGGCCCTCCCTTCCCCCACTCAGAGTGTGAAGTCAAAGCCCCAACAAAGAGCAGGGCAAGACCCTTGTGGGAAATCCTCACAGTGCGAGGGTGTCATCCACAAAACATGGGAAGCTGTTTTTACTATATGCTTCTCCTGCGTTCGTTATCTCTCGGAACATGGAAATTCCGAGGTGAGTGATATCATGTCTGACAATCTCCTGTTCGACCACATCTTGGAACAAACGTGGCTGCCTCCATGAACACGCTTCTGTGTGTCGTTGCTTTATATTTTACCAGATTTGGAGGGAGAATATTTTTCCCAGAGACAAACAAATAAGAAACACGAACTAGTTAAAACACATTAAAAGCTTTATGAAATATTTTAGTACATTCATAGCGATATTCTTTTTTCGAGAGGCAAACAGACTACAAACAAGCAAAAGACACTAACAACTCTGGTAAGAATCTGATACTGCATGCTAGGATACTGTTTACGGTCTTGATGTGGTATTCTCTAAATTGATCACGTGCATTTACATTTATAACTATTAATGCACTTAACAAAATAAACATTTCTAAATAGGTAAAAAATAGAAATACTGTTGACTGTGTAAGCCGGCATATTGAAATGACGACAACAGGCAATTCAGACAGCAAAATTCTGTCCGACATCAACGTCATAAAAGAGGCGTGTGGGGGG
>JAODKF010000001.1:18875579-18902166 GCA_026779585.1 Mormyrus proboscirostris
GTTATTTCTGTGACCATTGTGAGTTTTTCTTTCATTGACTGAAGGGTACCAACAATTTTGTCCACGTGTGTATATATATATATATATATATATCACCAAAAGTTCAGAAACTGAAGAATATATGTACTAATTCAATTTCTGTTCGTATTGTTATTGGTGCTGAGATGGACTTGTGGTTGCAGCCCTTAGAGAATCCAGAATGATCGTTACTGGATTTTAACATGAAATATAACAAGGAAGATAAGATACTATATTATTACATATCACGGCTGCAACAACTGTGGGGGCAGTAGGACATTTTTAAGACTTTAAAGTTATGGTTGCACAATACTCAGATGAATTATTCTAATTTAAGAGAAAGTGAATGTGTCGTGAACAGTTTGGGCAGAAACATGGCAGAATACTTAGAGCTTTGATTGAACCTATAATTCACCATCTAAGTCAGTGGTTCTCAACCTTTTTTTGCAGTGGGCCTCACCATGTCCAAGTTCAAGTCTCATGGGCCGCATATTATTTACATATGACATCATCAACGCTCAATAACCAGATATTATGCATCTTAAATTATTACAATTAGATGTATTATTATCATTAGAGAGTATAATTCTACTTACCATTAATGGGATACATTTATTATTATTTTTATTTATTTTTAAATTATTTTTTTTTTTTTTACGTGGTCAGCATCATGGGCCACATTTGCATTTGTGACGGGCCGCAGGTTGAGAACCACTGGTCTAAGTAGATCAGTTCTGAATTGGGATTTTCTCTATGATTTGTGGATTGAAGTGCATAATTGCACTATGCTCATAACTTAACAAAAAAAACCTTGTGGAAGCATCATGTAAGTGTTTAATAAACTCTAAAAACAGGAATTAGTTGAGAAATTTTAGCACAAATACATCTCATAAACTACATTACTCCCAAACAGTATATACCAGTAGTGTGCAACCTTTTTTTAAAGCAAGTACCTTTACGAAGAAAATACTCTGGCAAACTAACAAATCCTGGTGGTATATTTGACTGACCAGGGGTCCTTACGACCCCCTTGAAATTGTCCCCTTGAGAATATTTTACTGACCAGGGAGGTTATATACTGTATAACGAAATACCCTTCAAATTTTCCAGGATAATAATGCGTCAATAAAATGTGTCAATAAAATCAAAAGTATTAAACGAATGATGGAAAACTGGTGGCCAATCCGGAATGCTCACTTTAATTTTTGAATTTGCTTTTGTTCATTCCATCTGCCTCAATGGTACACGCCTCGTTGATTTTGCTGTGTTAACTGTTTCTGCCCACACTTCCCACAGTCTCCTGGGATAATCTCCTCCTGAAAGACAATCCCCTTTCTTCCTGTTCTGTCACATATAAATATTGATCCTCAGCAGCCCACAGAGATGTAAGAACAAGTCTCCCAACTCTAATAACAGAAAATCCCATGAAGATTGTTTGTTGCCTTTTGTTATGTCAGAAATCCCCCCCCACACACACACATATGCTACACCTCTGTAATTTCCTCACCTACAACATGTCCTCACTGTCTTAAGACTCTTGTAATTGGCTATTGACAGAAATCTTTGCTCTACATATCACATCTTTTCCCTTGATTTTGTCTGAAGAATGCTAGCACACAGGAAACTGTAATATAAATATGATGCCTATATTACACATAGTTGCTTTATTTGTATGACTGATTAATTACAGTAATTCAGTTTCCTGCTTTGCCTCCTTGTCAGGGGCGAGGGGGGCACTTGGAATGCTGCCCTGTGTTTTATTCACACATTAGATGTAGATGATGATGCTTGTGGTTCTACTGAACTTACACACTATGTAATGGCCTGAGTAGATTATCAATGCTCCAGAAAACATTTCAGATATCCATAGCTGAATCCCTTTCCAGATTTTTTTTATCCAGAAAGTTCTCAGACTTGACGAACCAGGCTGTCTGCTCACACACATCTTTTGAAAGATGGGCTTTTGAAAATGAGACTTTAATATGCTTGGTACGTCATTGACAGCAAGAAAGAATCTCTCATCATTAAGATGCAATTTAAATTTAATACTCAGCTATTGAGGTTTAATAGAACCTCCTACATGCTATAACACTGTTGTCAAACAAGCCTTTTCCTACATTAATAAATAAACACAGTTCTGATATTTATCAATATAGGACATTTCACTACTGTGGTCAAGGTGAGTGCCCATCAAAGGCCGGATTCTGTCTCATGGGTGCAAGAGCCAATAAAATATGCCTGCCTTGGTCATAGTGGTTCGCTTCATTCATTTGTGTGGATTAAAATGTATGGGGTGAGACAGTATGCTTCCTTTAGCACTCTGCGGGCCTCTCAAGCTTGTGGTTTTAAATATGGCAGTCAGGTCAAGGAGCACTGAAGCAGTGCATCATTAGGAGCCTTAACAAGGGCTATCTTTGTCCTATAATGGGCCCGAGATAGACTAGAGGCTCTGATAGAGTTCACAGTGACCAGATCAGGGGCGACACTAGAGATTTTGGGTCCCCGGAAAGTGTAGCATATTTGATTCCCAAACCAAACCAATCCCATTATGTGCCAAATTTTTCAAGCCCGCTATCACGCCTTTGGTCCTTGGAATCATCTAAACTTTCCACCCTTTACAGTGCCCCTGGATCACATGTTAGTGAGAAGCACACATATTAGGAAGGACAGATTAATATCTCACCCCTCAATCCAATTCTTCACTATTAACCCATCCATCCATCCATCCATCCATCCATCCATCCATCTTCTATCTGCTTACCCAGCTTAGACTCATAAGTCCTTACTATTTATTTATACTAATTATTATTTCTTATATCTAATTTAGGTTATTTTAACTATGCTTGCATGGAAACACAAATAGGTTATCCCACATAGTATATTTTAGTATTTGGCTGCATTTTGATGATGTGAAGAAGCTAATTAATATCAGTTAGCTTAATATACTTTTTTCTAAGGGTATTAAACAACCAAATGCGTGGAGAGATCACATTTGACCCCTTTTTGTTCTAATATGCTATGAAAAAAGGCTCAGGAAACAATTTCTGCAGTGCTACACTGAAAGGCCTGATGATAGCTGACAGGCGATGACAGATTTCAGCACCTGATTCTCTCATATTTACCCTTATCTGACTCCACTTCAGTAAGAAACTGGAAAAGGTCTGCTAATACCGCTGCCGTCTAGCTTTTGTTTTTAATTGGGAAAGCCTGTTTGATTGTGCATCACAGCCAATCATCTCGCAGGCCCAGTGGGTTGAGCCTAGAGGATCATGTGACACTTGACAGTGAAGGTCCAGGGGGAGGGGTTAGGGATGGGGTGGGGGAGGGCTTCAGTGAGACCAAATTGAAATGCATGTCACACGGAGAACTGGAATAATAATAATTACCTAAATTATATACATACACACCACGTGACCTTTGCAGCAGAGGTGGAGCAATCTTGAAGATTGCTACTGAATACAGTTCACCTATATGTAATAACTGAGGAATTAGTTACTGAATGGAGCACTTCACAGATTAACAGTGGCTGACTATTAGGAACAGAACAGTGGAGACACAAAGTTCACTTCACAGCACTGGACAGGAAGCTGATGAGAGGAAGCTGGTGATTATCCTGTTTATTCGGCACTGATATTCTTTATATGCTTATTTACACAAACTGTCCGTACCCTACATTTGGTTGTCTTACTTTATTTATATATCTACATGTTTATTTATTCCTTGGGTTTTATTTTTCTGCATTATTTTTTCCTTTCCATTAATTTTTGGATTTGTAGTTTTTTTGTACTTTTGTCGAGATTGTGTGTTTAATTGTTTACGTCATGCCACCACCTACACCAAAACAAATCCAGTGTACCTTTTTGTACTTGGTGAATAAAAAGATTTTGATTCTTATTACGTACAGGCCCTAAAGGCTAGAGAGTTTGGTGCTGCCCATAGACGCCTCTAGCCAGGGGTGGAGGAATGAGGTGTGTGCAGAATGACAGCCAGCATCTGGGGGGGTGGTTCTTTACCCATTGAATAAATAATGCGCCCGGGCCCTGTTGCCCACCCTCTCTGTCCACGGAGGCTGGCTGCTACACCCTCTTCAGCAGCTACCTATAGGGCCGCAAACGAGCTGAACCGGGGGACAAACTCTGTAAATTGTGCACGTTAACAAAATGGCAGGAAGTGCGCCCCATATCGACACTTACTACCCGCTGCTGCTCCCTCGCTTTGGGATTTTTCCCAGACTGCTTTTGGTGAATCATTTCCACTAAAACCTGCCAAGTAAACAAATCCACCGGGGCTTCCTGTAAACACATCAGTGGTATTTTTGACAAAATTAGCCCGTGTGTCCCCTGACTCTTCCTCTCCGATGGTGAAAAGCAGTGCCATGATTCAGTCCATCTGCCCTACATGGTTGACGCTGCATCCTGACCATGTTCTCCGTCGATTCTAGCAGAGCGATGCCTGATTAAGCACAGAAGGGGGCACGTTAAATGGAAAACAACATGGACGTAGCTTATTGTATACAAAGCCATGCTATAATGTCCATAGCTACTAGAATGTTCTGATTTCAGATAGCTTGTGAAGTGGACATTTGGAGTGATACATTTTAGTATCTAAATCACCACAGTTATAACCACACCTCTCTCTCATTCCTGAATATGACTTGGACAGGAGCAGAGATCCTATCGGCAACGCAGGTTGTTTTGTGTTAATACTCTTGCAAGGTCGTTTATTGAATCCAATTTCTTCTTCAACATATATCATTGTCTTGGCTTTTAAATGCATTCCAGATAAGGTTATAATAATGCACAATAGGCTAATGGCACCCTATACTTTGAGCTGACATGAAGCCTTTTCTCCATTCATTATCCAGAACACACTGTGAAAACAGGCTCCAGCTCACGCCTATCACACAAATAGACAGTCACCCAAGCTGTCATGCTTTATCCTTCAAAGCTACGAAAATATAACGATACTACTGCGCCAAACTGCTATTTTAATTGAATTTAGAAACATTTATGTTGTAACTTCTCACTACGTTATCGATACCCTTGAAGCAGTTGCTGTTTCTTCACTGCTAGATCATCTAGAGACCATGTTTCACACATGATTATTTCAAACAAAAATATGGTGTAAAAAATGTTTTGCAGTCCCTTATAGGTAGGAATACACAAATTATATTATTGCAGAATCACACACTACAAATAGCTGATTTGGATAACTGGGTTTCACACTTATAGCCCAAGAGAGGTTGGAATTTCTGATGTCACTTTATGGTTTAAATCAATTGGACTTAGCAAAATAATCTCTGGGAACTCGATCAAAGCAGCTGCTATTGATGAAACCTACTTGTTATGGTTTTTGAAGTGGTGTTTTTTTGTCATGTGACACCTAATTAAACAACTGTTATCAGGTTAAAATCACTTAATTGGAAGTCAGAGACTATGCACAAACTGTATCAGATCACATCATACCAAGAACATTTTCTCTTTAGACCAGTGGGCAATGAATTCAACACCTGCATAAAAATAATAAAACTTTAAAGGGAGTTAAGGTACAAGTTACTTTGTTCTTTCTGTGTTATGCAAGCCAGCATAGCTTGTTAGATATCAAGGTATTTTCCATGAGTTATATTTATTACAGTTTCTGTTTTTTTTTTTTTCTTTTTTAACAAATGCACTATTCTGAATGTTTTTCTTAATTTGTTGAAGATTGGCTCAGAGCCAATTAAATATGCTGGAAGTCAGACTACAGGAAATAATGGATCCGAGGACATTTTTGAAGCAGAATCTCAAGTTGATAAACCATGAAGCCATTCAGGTTAAATGTGTAACATGGTGCCACCTGGCTGCTGAACTGAGGACCTCGCGGCTACAAGCCCATATGATAAACCCATAAACTGCCTCGTAAATATAAGTTTCCATGGTTTGGGATTCTTCACTACCTTTTTGTTTACACCCACAGTTGAAGACTGTTGTCTTAATCAATTGATCAATGCCCAGGTTGAATTCCTCAGATATTAGACCTGCAGTAGGGTGGTGTGAAAAAATTTCCAATAGTGTGGAAAAGTTGTCACCGGACCTCGTTATTAAACGTGCCAAATATCTTTGAAATAGGTTAATATTTCCAGGTTCCGCAACGCGATCGAAGTTTTCACCTGTCACATCAATGCGCAAATCCACGCTACGTATCATCCATATTATAACGCAATATAAAATTGTTCCAATTTAATGCAAGAACCTAACAATCTGTCAGTGACAATGAGTAAGTGGGAAACGACTCATTCAGAAATGTGGCGCTCAGGAGCATGTTTACACTGACACACTGGCAATATACACTATCCTTTATCTATACCACATAGGAGCATGCTTACACTGACATACTGGCAATATACACTATATCCATTATCTATACCGCTTTATATATCTGGGTCTTACCAAAAATATTGGAACACTCCTACAAATCATTGAATTCAGGTGTCCCAATATTTTCGGTAATATAGTGTATCTAACCATTTTGGCTGTGATGCTTAATACTTTAGATTTTAGTGGCACTGAGGAACAATTTTCCATTGCGTTATGATATGGATGATACGTGACGTGGATCTGCGCATTGATGTAACAGGTGATTAATCGTAATGCACGTAGAGCCGCAGAGCGATGTAATGTAAGTGTATGGCTGATACCCAGTAAAATCTGCGTTACCTGAACGTTGGTATTTTGTAGTGATTATCATGTTGTGAAAGTGCACAAACACAACACCGATGACTATAGATAATGGATAGTGTATATTGCGCATTGATGTGACAGGTGAAAATCTATCGCGTTGCGGAATCTGAAAATATTAACCTATTTCAAAGATATTTTGCACGTTTAATAACGAGGTCCAGTGACAACTTCTCCACATGTACTATTGGAAATTGCTATTGGAAATTTTGATTTTTTTTCACCCCTCCCTAATCTGCAGCCAATCAGATGGCCAGGATTGTTTTTATTGGACAGGTGAGTTCGGTGGCATCCAATCCTTTTAGATTTTTAGTGTCTATCTTCTGTTGCTGTTCTGAGATGAGTCTCAGCAAGCTCAGGAATTCCATTAAGGGCATGTATCTGTGCTATTACGTGCTTAGCGGGGACCATATTACAACCACTTGCAATCGGTATTCTAAAAACAATATGGTTTATTTGTTTATACCTGTGGGTATTTACTGAAAGAACAAGAGAACATAATCTGCCCCTCTGGGATTTGAGCTTGCAACCTTCTGTCCGGAAATGGCTTGTACTACCCTACCACCACAACAGAAAGGGTCAAAACCCAACATCCTCGTGACCTTTCCTTGATCCTCACTGCACCGTTGAATGGTTTAGATCAAGGACTGCTGGTGTTTGGAAGATGTGGGTGACTATTAATCTCCCCCGTGCGTGTTAGCAGCCCTAGTTAACAGAAGCTCCAAGACCACATGGCAACCTTATACTACGGATGCTTTAAAATGTACATCAGCCCAAAATTAATATAAAACACCTTTTCTCCAAGGGTATCAATCATACTTTGAATTACTGTAGCTGCATACGCTCCTGTAATATGAAATATAAATTAAGTAAAGCCAGCAACTCTAATCCAACCAAAAAAGATCTGAGGTAGTGATTCATAATAACCATATTTTACTTGTGTGTGTGCAAAACAGAATCGAGTTTCAAAAATTGATCTTGCACTCACCGATTGAAAAGGACGTCGAAATGGTGGATTTATAGTGATTTGCATTACCATATGGGTCTAAGGGAAATAGCTTCTATATACTAAGACATTTAAAGTAAACGTTTATCTCTAGCTACCTGTATTTTTAAAACACGTTCACGTTACCTCTTGCGTTAACATGAAATTGTTAATCGACAGATTGAGAAACAATGTTTGGTCAGCAGCTGTATTTCTGTAAACCCTCTCGTATTTTCCTATGATTGTGCTGCCTCACCTGTATCTGAACGGTATTCCCCATTTCACCGACATTATTTATTTAGTCGGTAAATGCGAACTCTGAGGGTGTTTTTTCACAGTTCGACTTCAAGAGCTTTGCAGACGCGATGCTTTCTCCCGATCGCCGCATTTCCCAGTCCAGCGGTGCCGGCATCCCCCCTCGTCCTCCCCGCGCAGCTTTCAGCACTGGACAGCTCCTCGGTCTCTCTACCAAACGTCCCCCCCAGCTCCAGTGATTGACAGAAAAAGCGGCCATACACGAACCATGGGTAGTTTAGGAAACCCTATAAGATAATGAAGGAGACGGGCTCTGGGAGCAAGTGGCTCCTACCTCTCCCCGATGGGTTTAGTTACTGCATGTTATGGGCAGAGGAGGGCGGAGTGTGTTTGTCGCCGAAGTGTGATCTGAGACTCTGTACATCCCAGTAATCGGATTTTTTTTTTTAAAGCCCGGTGTCGGTCTGCTTTATGTCAAGCGATCCCTATAGCTGAGAATGGCATCAGGAAACTAATGTCTTATGAGCAGTGATCTCTAATTTCATGTACGGATCTAAATGATTTGCCCCCCGCTATAATAATATACAGACGTAAACAAGCTCGACCCGCTCTGTAACTGGAAAAGGGGTTTTTTAACCTGCGGAACCGAGACCATCTTTACCATATACTCAAGAGCCGACGGGAAAAGACGTCTGGATTCACTTATCCACAGGTGAACGCGATCCGGTGCGCTAATTAATAAAGCATTTACCCTTTTGCTCCTGCGTATTAACTGAAACATCCTATTCAATCTAGACGGGAAGAGGTATGGCTGTTTATCTGCTTTCGTTACTCTTGCGAGTGGGATTTGTTATCGGATCGAATTATAGGCATGATAAATGGTCGGACAATGAGAGGGAGTCTGAGATCAGAGCAAAGCAGCCTATCTATAACACTCCTATTAACAGCCAAGAACAGTTTCATCATTTGCCTCATCTGTTTAAACCCGGAACGGAGAAATCTGCCTTCCTACAGAAAATTGAGGAGGACCTGCCCAAGGTGGTCATGGCTTTCCTTCACACGGGAGATCCTTCGACGTTGAGGCACGCAAACTGTTCCAGAAGGTATGAGTTGAGCGGTCTCCGCGGTCCAGCATACACTAGTCCACACTCGTCCCTGCGCAGTGTGCTTGACGCGGTGGCACAAGCCGCCAACTTCTTGAACGTGATCCTGCAAGCCAACAGGTCAAGACAACACAGCCTGCAGGGGGACTCTGAGTGGTACCGGGCGCTCATCCGCAGCATCATGGAAGGGGACCACAAAATCCAGCGGGCTGTCCTCACGTTCAACAAGGATCTGCCATTGCCGGGACACCACACCTTCCTCCAGGCTACCAGAACAGAGAGTGGCATTGTTCTCCAAGACCTCTCATCCACGGCCCACCATCGCCTGAGAAACAAGACCGTGGAAACAGAGTGGTTCAGTGAGATCCGAGACAGACGCAAACACCACCTCCAACGGAGGGTCTTGAGCCAAGAAATAAAGTCTCCAGATGTATCTCTGAGAGGAGACAGCTATGTCCTTGATAAAACTGAGATCAAGTGGTCAGCGCCTTTCCTCGAGTGTGACAAAGGGACCTTCATTCCTCAGTGGCTTCTCACCCTATCAGCTGGCTTCTATGGTCTGAAACAGAATCAGGTTCCGGAATTCAGGTATGTGGGAGAACTTCTGGGAATTATCTACAGAACACTGCTGTTTAAACACGTAAACTAAGGCTTGCAGTCTCTCTAGATTGTTGCCCTTCACATGTAATTTATACCCCAACATTTCTTCCATTTCCTGTCCGGGTATTCAAGCCTTATCTTTCACGGCCATTGTTTTCTGTGACCATCACAACATCCATAAAGGCTAGAGCACCTCAAGTAAAATGTAACTCTTTTCAGCTTATGGATAATTAATGTAACAACTAAATATAACCACATAATATCAAAGGTCAATTGACTTCATATGTTGCAGGATGCAGGACTAAGAGGAATAAAGCTTTGTATCCAGGATACTTGTTTAGGCCTGTGGGGATATTTCACATCACATGCTTGAGTATTTCTTTCCTCTGTGAGACAGAATAAGGTTGCCTCAGATGCCCCAAACGACAGCAGTCGTTATTGCCATGGAAGTCACTGTACTGATAGAGAGCCGGCAGCGATCTCTGCAGGTACATGGCATGCGACTAAAAATAGCTCTGTTATTTCACAGCAGTGAAAGAAACCCCACGCCCTTTCATAATAATTAGTATATGTTGTAATGTGTTGGTTTCTCTTAATACAAGTGAATCAGCATAACAGATAAAGTTGCTGGGAGGTTCTCTAAGGGGTCATTAAAATATGCGTGGTTATTACAGTATTGTTGCAATTAATGCATCTAGTTGAAAACTGATCATAGGTGATCCTATCTATTGATGCTGTGTTTTGGTGTTGAGGAAACTTGTTGAAAGTGAAAGCTCCCTTTTGATGTTCTGAACGACCTTCCCCCGATCGGTTAGCAGTTTGCTTGTCAGTGAGTGTCCGCTGTACAGTGCATCATCCAGACACCAACACGTAAGATCAATGACAACAGAGTGCACTGGATTACATGGATTTCTCCACTGTATAAGCAGTTGACATTGTTCCATCATATGTGGTTCTGACCTCCCCCCCCCCATCCAATTTATATCTGGACAGTCTTATGAAGTCTTCACAATGGATGTTGATCCAATTGTTTCCGACTAGCTACAAAATCACCATGGAGATGAATAAGCATAAGCCTCCATGCTTCTGGTTTCTTGGGGTGTCACTTCATTTTGATTGATAGGCCCCCCTGCACACTGTATCTTAAAGATAACAGGAAATGTATTTGTCATGGAGACAGATCAAGCTTCACATGAATTTTAATCTAAATGTGCTTCACTGCGACTTGACCAATTGAATATACCGGCAGTTTCAGCAGACGGTGCTGAATGTCTTGACATTTCATGATCTTCCAAAATTGCACGATCTACATGGTAACATCCACTGGTACCTAACGTATGCAGAGATCTGGTACCAACTCTTCTTTTAAAATATTAAAATCACATGTATGTATGGGCCAGTGTCCCTGAGCAGCATAAGTGGTTAGAGATAGATGGATGAATGGATGGATGGATGGATGGATGGATGGATGGATGAAGGGATGGATGGATGGATGGATGAAGTGCCCTCCCCATAAATACATGAAACCTATGAATGCGGTTCCCCATTCTCTGATTTATTAGACTTCAATTAAGAACATCATCATCTTCTTTAAATATCATTAGTAACCTGATTTAAATCCCATAATACTATAAAAAGTTATTCTCAACACTCAGCAGTTCTGATTGGTGAATTTCTTCATAGTTTTCCCATTACAGAAATGCAAGTTGACTAAATTTGCACTCACGCCATCTGTAGGCGTAGTGATGAGTATTTTCTATATTCCTTGTCGTCATCCCTGTATAATTTACCAAAGTGTGGGCATCTTAAACAGCAATTAAGCTTCATTTCCAAGTATCAGATGATGGTCAGAAAAAAATTGCTGCATTAACAGGATAAGTCGAGGGGTTCCTGCAAAAACTGAAACTTCAAAAATAGGTGATAAAATAAACCACACAAGGTGCTATATACCTGTGATATTGATCTATTTTCACCTTGTTATTAAAAAAGAGATAGAAAGAAAATGGAACGGGCATGTGCTGAATTGCTGTGTACAGTATGAAGAGTAAGACATGATACTTATACTGGTTTTAACCCCCTCTGTGAGTAGTAGTGGTGGTGGTGGGGGGGCGGTGGTCTGAGGATGGAGACTAGCACATTCCTGAAGGGAAAGTGAGGCGAAAGAACTGCTTTTGCACAGAAATAAAGGATCTATTTTCTGTTTCCACCAATCCCAGTATGGACTGGACAGGAAATGAGGTTTGTTTCGAACGGTGGCTTATACTTAATGGCAGACATTGTTCAGGAATACGAGTCACCCGCCAAAATACATTTTTCAAGGAGAAGAAGTGCGTGCATTGAGTTTGTATTTCAACATTTGTTTGCAGCCAGTCGAAAAACCAACAAGGATTTGGATCCTGGCTTTTTGTGTCTATGGGAGGGTCATTGCTTGCAGTTTCAGCTGAAACACTCTGTAATTAATCTTTCTGGCTGTTGTTGAGAGAGAGAGCAGGTGCTGTGCAGCACCTGTTTAAGACGGGTGAATCTCAAAGAAAAAAAGGAAAGAAAAAGAGATTAAATGCAAGATTAATTGTCCATAATCTGGGAGTTTCCTGTAGCAGAAGTAACTTGCTCCCTTTGCAAAGTCAAAGCTAAGTTCACTTCCAGAAGTGCAAGATGAAATCACATCTTGCACTGCTGCTCGTCCTGCTGTTGGCTGGGGTCATCTCAGAATGTGCCTGTCTAATGAGAGGCGAGTGACGTGTGAAGGATCCAGATGTCCAGCTGAGCTGATGAGGATTTCCTCCGTCATTTCCAGGGATGTCTGGGAAAGGAACCGTGAAACAGTTTGTTTTTGTGATGGGAGCAGGGCTGTGTTTGGGCTAACTGGGATTACACCGCTTGCCTGGGGTCCAATCCATTTACCAGTGTGACCAATCAGAACATCAAGGGTCATCGCAGAACAGTGCATTTTTAAAGTAGTAACTTCACACACTTGTTTTTTTGTTCTTGATTTTTTTATGTTTGTGTACGCTCCATTGGGACCACTGACTTAATTTAAAGCCAACACATTTAACAGACCTGTTTATTTTTGAAAACCATCTTTTATTTTTAAATTTGCCTACTGAACGAATTCACAATATACCAGGTGTGTGGTGAGTCAGGAACTTCTAGTCTAAGATGTTAGGTATTTGAAATTTTCCCTGGAATAGATTGTTATTTTTAGACTGATCGCATTAATCTGCAGAAATTCTATCATGAAATGCACAAAATGAAGTGTGTAAAAGTGCAGTTAGAAATGTTATTTCATTTAACCTGCCACCAGTGGGATACTTCCTAAACTGATACTAAGGTCATCCAGCATCCTGTACTGTTTCCTAAGCAATGCTATTGTTTTTATGAAATATATAATTTTTTACAAACTCTAAGTCAACCTACACAGTTAGGGGCCACATCTTACAGGGCCAGATGGAGATGTACACGCCTATAGCCATTTCCTAATTACCTGCATAACTCTGCCTGTACGTTTCGGATCAAATGTGTCATAAACACAGGCGGCTGCTTGTGTAATATTTTCTGGTAGATCCCTGACTGGGATTACAGGGGCTCGATCTAAGGACATTATGTGATTACATCCCAGAAGGCGAATTGCATTAGGGAACAGATGGTCTGTGATTGGCATTAATATTATTATTTAATCTCTCTGTTAGCCTATCTGTCTCACAGGATTAAATCAATCCAGCTTGTCGCCACGTTAATATCTGGTTAGCCGGGTTGGGGGGTGGAGGTAACATACTGTTAATATACACAGGATGCAAAGCATGGATTCTCTGGGGTGGTGGTGTGTGGCTCATTGGGTTGAGACACTGTGCCCCTAATGGAGATGTTGTAGGTTGAAATCCCAAGGTCGGTCGAGTGAGTTCGTCGTTTGGACCCTTAAAGGAGGCTTTTAACCTTCAATTGCTCCAGGGACTGACTGACCCTTCTTTCTCAAAAAAAAATGTATGTTGCTTTAAATAATTAAAATGGACCAGCTTTCCACTGGAGCAACAGGAGACTGAAAGATCATCCAGGGGGGTGTGAGGTTAAAAAAAGAAAGGTGTTGTTCTGGAGCTTCCTGCACGCCAGGATGGAAGGAGCCGCTTCAATGAGCAGACAAATTTCTCTCGCCACGCGGGCGATCCGCTTCGAGCAGATGCTCGGACGTTCCATGGGCATATTGGGAGTTTCTCGGAGTTCCTCTCCGGCTGGCAGAGCAGGCCAGCTTGGCAGCCACCTAACGGCAGACAGCGGGAGGCCTCTCACACCATTGGAATCACGAACGGAAGACGCTGGGTTCCTCGCTCGCTCTCAAGGCGTACGGAAGGTGTGAACGAAACTTCTCTGCTGTGTATGAGCCTGTCTTCCCACGATGTTTCTTTGTGTTCAGTTTTGGATAAGAAAGATAAGGAGCTTTCTGCCGGGTGGCAAGTGACGCAATGGGTTGCATTCGGAATGTTGTGAGTTTAAGTCCCTGGGTTAGCAGACTGATGCTGCCATTGGATCCCTGTGCAAGGTCCTTAACCCTCAAATCCAGGGCTGCTTACCTCTATATGTGCCTGTGTGTCTCATGGAGAGCAAGGTGGAGAAGACGAAAAGAGAATTTCCCCTCAGGGATTAATAAAGTATCACTAAACAAATAAAGAAGTTCACTCTTTCCGATTACTTGTCCTCTCTGTGTTGGAGTGCTGTAAAGGGGGGAAATGTTAGAACAATGACAGGGGCTCTAACAAAACTGAAGCATAATTGGATTGGGTTGGTTTGAAGGCCCAATATGATATTCTTTCAAGAAGTCGGAAATCTCTAGTGGCACCCCTGTGAAGGCTTGCATTGTTCTCAAAATTACTGCAAGGCAGAGGTGCAGAGTAGGCAGTCTGGACAGCACCAGTGCAGTTTCATATCCACTGACTGAGTGTGTGCCGCATATATTTTTAATGTTCTTTTTAAACATCATGTGACTTAATGAAATTTCACAGGGGATTTCAAACAAGGCGTTTGTGGAGTCCCAGGGGTATCATCATTTGAGGTATTTTTGGAGACATAAAACATGTGTAACTATCTGCCCACTGGGTGCCTACAAGGGTGCGTGGGGGTGCTGGAGCCTATCCCTGGTAGCACAATACAAGGGTACACCCTACCCTTGATGGGATGCCAGTCCATCACAGGGCACTGTCATGGTTGGTGCCTGTCTGACCCTGTCCCATGCATCTGTTCCCCGTTTGGCCAGCAGTTCCCACTGCCCATCCCATTCGGATGTTCTCCTAGAGTATTTCCTTTTGGTTGTTGCATTTTGCTTTTACTTTATCCCATGGTGTTTGTATGGCTAATTTATGTTTTGTTTACACAGCATGTGCCTTCTCTGTCTTCTGTTTTACTTGTGTTCCTTGATTTCTCCTAGTATTGCTAGTCCTCAGTGTTTGTTCATGTTTCCTAGTCAATAGTGTTTGTTAATTGTAGTTTAATACAGCTGTTCCTTGTTGCCTCATGCCCTTAATGATTGGTTGATCTGGTTATGGTTCTCACCTGTGCTGCATGCCTGTTCTTGTTGTGTTCCTTGGTGGTTCATTGTGGCTCTGTCCTGTGTTGTGATTCTTAGTTGTAGTTACCCTGTGTTCTCTGCCTTTAGTATTGTTGTTCCCAGTATTCTTAGTTTCTGTTTTATAACCTTTGTTTTGACCCCTCGTAGTCCCTTTGTCTTCTGGTTCTCCCTTTCTGTTCGTTTTGTTAAAACCTTAGTGAGAGCCATTACGTGGGAGGTCTCTTCTTCATCATGCCTCGCCATAACAGGGCACAAAGAAAATTTGCAGGTGTTACGAGACAGCAGTTATTTTTTTAAATTCATATCTGATGTATGGATTGACACGCATGTGTCGGCTGATGCTCTGTGAAGCTGTTTTCAGGGCATATCCGATGCAGTGCTGTGTCCACTGGTGACAGCAGTGTACTTGCAGTGCAGACTCATATAAAGCAGAGTTCTTGAAGAAATGGAATATCATCTCAAATGATATTTAGTGGGAGGGACTAGTGGATGCTGTCAATCACTGGCTGCTTTCATCCAAACAGTGGCTCTCAGTGCTGTGTTCCTGTCTGAGCCAGTCCATATTTTTACTCAGTTTCCACCTTTACACATGAGCAGGAAATCAAGGGCTTCATAACTCGGATGGCTGGTAGACTCATGATGAATAAGTTAAAGTAGCTAAAACATCTAAAGTGATTCAGTAAAGTTCAGCTATATTAACATTTTAAGAACCATCTTATTTTACTTATCTATTTTTCTTAATTTATGTTCTTCTATGTTATCTGTGAAAGTATGCACCAATACTGCCAAAATAATATCGTAGTACATGCAGTTGTACCTAGACAATAAAGTGAATTCTGGTTCTAAAATAAATATTTAAGGTCACCTAGAAGTCATTTGTACATTAATATGAAACCCATTGACAAATGGTTGTGAAACATAGTATTCACAATAAAGTTGTCTGAAAAATCAATGTAGACTGCTTTATCTGGATAGAATTTTAAGCATGTGAAAAGTAATATTTGCTGCACTATGTTGCAGGGGTGTGGTCCGGGTGGACGTCAGCCTTCAGGATGTGGACATCGACCAGTGCTCCAGCAGCGGCTGGTTTGCTGGGACTCACCGGTGTAACTCCACCAGCATGGAGGTGAGTGGTGGTGACCAGCTCCCTCCTGCATTCCTACCCCAGGCGCCCACCCAGCTAACAGGGAACATTCCAAAAATTTTAGCCAACGTTATATAAAGATCTGCTCAAAATTGGAGTTCTTTTTGTCTTGTTAATGGAACGTTATTTTCACATTTACCAATGATTCTGTCAATGTTACCACAATAACATTATTACCTAAACATCCTTTTAACGTAATATAGAAAATTATTGTTTTAGAATAAAAAAACATTTTTTCATAAGTGCTACATGTGTTTTTACTGCAAATGCACAGCCCATCCTTAAGCCCGTGACCTTAGCAGGGCAAAGCTGCAGTGCCCCCAGTGCTCTACCACGCCCTTTATTTCTCTGTAACTTATTCTTAGTTGTAGTAGCTGTTGTAGTAGTGGGATAACGTGGGAACATCAGGAAAACTGGGTACTTTGAACGTTTCCATACCTTAATCATAATGCTCAATAAATGTTCCTAGAGAGAAAAATAGTCGGGCAGTGCTGGGTCGGTACCCTGCTGTCAAAGTGTGAAGAACTTTGCTTTCTATTTTTCTATATTGGCGGTCAAAAGCACCTTCAGGTTGAAACGTAAACATTTGCGCTAATGTTTGGGAGAACTTGAGACTTTGCTTAGTGCTTTCAACACTGCTTTCTGATAATCTACAGTAGGGGTTTCCAACTCCGGTCCTGGAGAGCTACTATCCAGTAAGTTTTCTATCCTGCCTGGCTTCTGATGAGCCACACTAGGTAAATACCAGGAGCAGGTGTGGCTCATCAGAAGTCAGGTAGGATAGAAAACTTACTGAATTGTAGCTCTTCAGGACCGGAGTGCCTAGGATTAGCATGACTAGGATAAGGACAACCTCTTAGCGTAGCTTAACCTAACTGCTGGCCTTAGCTCCTCTCAGGCTTACATGGCCCCTTAGCATAGCTTAACCTAAAAGCTGCCCTTAGTGGCTCTCAAGCTAACATGGTGCCTCGGCATAGCTTAACTTAACAGCTGCCCTCAGCACCTCTCAGACTAAGGGCTGGTTTATACTTGGCACTCCTAAATCATTTATTGCCTCATGGCTGCCACGAGTATTCTGCATTCTTTCTACATGTCATTTGTGCATTTACACATGGAATTAACATTACATGTATGCGAGTCGCAGTACCGACTAAAATCATGGGAGCAATAGGGTCCCCTTTTGTTATAAGACTATGTGTTTGTATACAGTATGGTTTGTATTAAAGTACCATCTGATTTTTTTTAAGAATGAGCGGCTGGAAGATAATCAAAACTAAATATTTTTAAAGGCAAGAGAAAAAAAAAATCTGAACACTATACACGCTCCTCTACTTACGAATGAGATACGTTCCGAACGGGCGTTAGCAACTTGAAATGTTCATAAGTCGTTATTCAACATCATTTTAAGGGCGGCGGGAGTACCGGCCAGAAGTCGTACTAGGCAGAATTGGTGAACAGAAAAAAAACTGATGTTGCGGACAGGAAACGGGAGCCCAATGAACACAATTTGGACTTAGTCCTCTTCGTTCGTACGACTAAAAGTTCGTAAGTAGAGGAGCGTCTGCAATTTGCTTCTGAAGCAGTAAATGTAATGGCAGTTTAAATTTCTTCTGCTTCCCGGTTTAATCTGAGCTAAGACAGCAGTGTGATATGTACCAAATACAGTGCACTGCAGACAATTAACAGGACAGTGTAATGTTACATTACAAAAAGCACTAAGTAGGGCTGTGTAATGTGTGATATTAATATTGACATGCTATGCACAGGCATCTCTGACAACGCAGCTGGGCTGAGATCAGGCTTTTGCATACCTTTATACTATACTAGTGGTTCTCAATCCTGTTCCTGGCGCCCCACCTGCCAGAAGGTTTTCGTTCCAACCCTACCTTAATCTGGTTTATATAGTCCTTAATAGGCTAAAGCCGGTTTCAAACCAAACGCGGCATGCGCTACGCTGCGCTTCTTTCCGCGCGCCGCTCACAGAGCTTGCGCGAGCACTGCGGCCAAAGATGAACTTTGTTTAACTTTGACCGCTGCGCGCTGTGTCGCATTGTCTCGCGATCAATAGAAACAAGGCACCGAACGGAGCACAGAAAACGAAATGGAGGAAAAACTGATATTGTCTGTGTCTGAATTCCCAGAGCTATATCACACAAGCGTAGAATCTTTTCGAATGCGAAATATACATCGCCGCTACTGACCGCGAGCTAAAATGACAGGAGAGCGTTTTGAAAACCACACGTACTATTTGCGCAGTAGCTTCGCGGCGAGCACAGCGCATGCCGCGTTAGGTCTGTAATCAGTTTTAGCCTATTAAGGACCGTATAAGCCTGATTAAGGTAGGGTTGGAACAAATTCTGGCAGGTGGGGCGCCAGGAACAGGATTGAGTACCACTGTACTATACGGACATTATACCACGGTATAAGGTGTGTGTGTATATTTTTCAATATAGTTCTGTTATTTAGAAATCTTGGTGATAAAATGTATTTATTTATGTTTCGCTAGAACGTTTATATTCTGTTATAGGGAACAAAATTTAGCGAGATTTGCAATTTTAATGTTTGTTCCTTATCAAGATTAGGCAGTGTATGTTTAAAATTCGTTTACCTTTCCTATGTTTGCATGAGCTCTGTATGTGCTTTATGAGCCAATAATCATCTGCATCCTTACTGTTTAAATCACTCATGGACATGTTTCTGAGAAATTGATTTATTTTGAACTTGCTATTGATATTGCAACATTTGTAGTAGACAGCAAACTTGATTTTTTTTTTCCCCAATATCATGCAGCCGTAATACTAATGTCTAGTATTAGATATCTAGCAACCTATAATACAACATTCAAAATGAGGTAGTAAAGTGATATATGGTACAGCAAAGTACCACACTAGTAGCTATGAAGCACAGAAGTAGGTAGAATATAGAGAATACTGCAGCAGCATTACAGAATTAGCAACCCGCTGTGGAGGCAGCCAGCGTAAAACATTTCATGTCACAACTTCATACAAACAAGTAAGACCAGAAACAAAGAAGCCAAAGAAGATTGTTTTCTCAGACTGCCCTCTGGTGGACATAACATTTAACCCTCCAGATTAACGTGAACGAAGCGCATGCCTTGCAGGCATGCAGTATAAACTGGCCCTAATGCAGCCCCTTAGCATAGCTTCATCTAACAACCCGCGTTACCATGGCTCACCTTAACATGGCCCCTTAGCATATTAGCATAGGCTTTTATCATGTGGCGGGGCAGCCAAGGTCTGGATTAGAAGTAGCTGGTGTTAGTGGGCAGTGTGCCAAAAAGCTTGGTGTCCCGGTATGCCGGGGGCATCTTTTTTAGTGGACATTAAGTTGTAGCCGGTTCAGTCTTACGCGTGACCTCATAACGATAAGAAATGAGGAAAAAATGGCTTCACATATAGCTCCGAGATCAATGCCTAGTCTCCAGCTGCCGTTTTAATGTTTCAGCGTAATGTCATTGAAATCATTATTAAGAGCCATAGATGATTAGTGGCCTGGATCTGCTTCCTCCATAATACATGCTCTCTAATGGACTGTAGAGAGCCCCCTGAATAATTCACTCCATGCTTTGTCTGAGTTGCATGTTGTTGCCCTGTTTTTCTTAGTGTGAGTGTGTGTCAGCCCTGGCCATAATGTGGGGGGGGGAGTTACACCCCAAGTAATGATAAGAATCAGTGCAGTGTAGACGAGAATGTCACTCTCTGAGGTTTGTGGCGGTTAAATAAAATACCCAGTGTACCTTGGCATGGCTGGTGGCATTCCCATAAATGACATTTGATGACCATGGAGTATAACGCATGGCTATAGCAGGGTGTGTGGTTGGCACTGCCTACCCAAACTGATCATCTGCCCATCCAACAGAGACAAACCAAATCTAACTTATTAGTGATGTAATAGAAGCCCTAAATTATTTAATTTAATAAATTGTTAAATTAAATTGATGCATTCTGGGTATTTTATTCAACCGCCACAAAACTCAGCGAGTGAGATTCTTGTCTACACTAAGCGCTGCCAACGGCCCGAAAATTCGAACCTACCTAACGTACCCAAATGGCCATCCTAGGGTGGCGTCCCAGTAGTGCCCCTGTTATGTACGCCCAGGCCCATGGCGGCATTGTGAAGAAGACCTCCGCTGTTACCCTCTTACTACTCCCCATCACTCCCTCTGTAGACAGGGAGTGTAAAAGTGCTGTTTATCCCAAGACCTATCCTCCATCTCTGGGCTTTGCTCTCGGCCCTGGCAAGTTAATGTGCAGCTAAATTTACCACTAATGACCGGCTTCTCCCTCCTACACCGACCGAAGGGCCACCGTTTCGAAAAGTGGCTGCTTTTCATCTTCGCGATCCCTACAGCGTAATAAAAAGTTGATTCAATGAATGATACAATTAAGTTTATTTACCGGTATGCTTCATCTCCTTTTGCAAGATACTATACTGTCCTTTTTAAAATGCATGTTAGTAGAGTGCAGAGACGTATACAGTTGCAGGGCCTCAAGGGCACCGGCTCTGGCTGAAAGCTGATTGGTCCTCTCCCGTTACTCACCATTTCAAAACAAATCATTGGTTAATGATAAGGTTGACCCCCCCCCATATGAATTATGGCCTCTCTTCTGCCCCATACCATAAAAAATTGTAGAATCAGAGTGTGTCAGTGCTCAGCCACTAATTAGGAGCTCATTCCGGAAATGTCATGTGCCACATCCTTAAAGTTAGGAACTCATCAGTTTACTTTTCAGGTGATTTCACTCTTTCTTCAGGAAAAGGACATTAAGCCATATTTGTGGGTAGTATGGGGCACTGTGTGGCTCAGTGGGTGAGGATGAAAAATCAAATCCTGGTATTAGCAGTGATTTTACCGTTAGGCCCTTATCCCCTAGTTACTCCAGGGACAGCCTGACTCTGCAGTCTCTGAAAAAACCGCATGTTGCTTTTGATAAATGTCTGCTGGAAAATAAAACGTAAATGCAGTTTTCTCTAGTAATGTAGTATTTAAAAGTTATAGCTTTGGTTGTGGCATGCAGTGCTATTCCCACTCCTCATTGTCAACCTTAGGGGGGGCGCTGTTTTGCCGTGGAGGAGCAGGGACCCTGAAACTGGGCTTCCACCTGCTTCCTGCGGCCCTACTGCTGCAGTCATGTGGGTCACAAACGTCTTCCATCATGACGCACTGCGAGTAAACCCATTTGATGGTGCGCTTGCCCTCTGGCACACAAGGGGCGGACCGGATTTACTAAGGGTGCAGATCTTCCATAGACATCCACATTTGCTTGCCGGTATTTCAAACCGCCGGGGCTCTGACATCAGATTGAATTTATCTGCTATTCTTCTGTTCGTGGCGAGCTTTGATAAACAGCGAACGAAGAGCCAGGCCGCGGGTGTTTGTGTCTGATTTAGTGAACTTGGTGTTGTTGACAGATGGTGAATGAGGAATTCCTCCATTTTAGGATCTTCCACCCAAACAGGTCTGATGCATTCCTGTCTGTTCCTGGGCCCATTCATCATTTTTGCCTTTGTCGTCCCGCAGTGAGCCCCTGTTAATTGCCTCATCCATTTATTCTGAAAAGCACAGTGCCCCCTGTGGACCGGACGTCATCCTCCAAGATGGCACTGCGCTTGGCAGCTATGTCTAGCATATTTCATATTTTTTATACTTTGTTTTTTTTCTGGTTCTTTCTGTTTGTTTAGTTTTGCTTCAATTAGCTACATTTAAATGTTTTTGAAGAGGCATATAGGTTGGAGAGTGAGGAAGAGAGAGCAGAAACAACTGCAAGCCACTGCAGTGATTAATGGAAGCGTGTAATTGCTTCTGGTCAAGACAGAGGAGCTCCTTGCCTTGCTGAGGGAAACACTGGGAGGACAGCTTCACCGAGTGAGGGCCACCATGGCACCAGAGGGCTTCTAGCCATGAAAGGAGGTGGGGTTTCTGCCTCTGACTCCCAGAGGTTTAATGCCAAGCATGTGATGGTGAGAGAAGCTCAGCTGCCTGGACCCTTTGAGCCCGGAGCTGCACTACCCACGCTGGGAGCTATAATGACCGCCACCATTTACTTTCCATTGTCGTCTGTCATGCAGACCACATGTGAGGTCATGCGCTCCTCTGCCACATTTTTAATGAACGCCATCTCTGCTAGCTATTAAAATACACAGAGCAGATTCATATGGCAAGTGAAATGCAAGTCAACGGAAGACGGTACCTTAACATCGCTGTACACCCCGGATGATGTGCTTTCCTGTTATTTATTTTTGAATTTATTATTGAGCTGGGAGTTTATTTAATATAATGCTGCCAGACAACAAATCATTCCCCTCTGGGGGCTCAGTAAAAGTCCATCTTTTCTATCTTATTTGATCTTATCATATAAGCGCGGATGATTTACATAATCACAGAGCCCCCTGAAATCCTGGTGTGTGCGTGAAGTTTGGAGTTAATAAGTATCTCGCTGTTACTCCCCCAGAAGAGTAAGGATGGAGAAGGATGCCTTCAAAAGATTGTGATGGTAACGAGAGCTGGCTCCCCTCTCAGCCCTATGCTATGCAGTTCTGTAAAGGTTATTAGCTACTGTCTAAACATCTGCAAGAGTCTCGCTGTAAATATTTATACCTGCATTTCTCTGTCATAATGTACCTTCCTCTTCTCCTGAGAAGATAAGAGCAATTTAGGATCCTCAAAGTCTACCTTCCAAACTGAAATTCTGATGGCACGTGTTATTTTTGAATACCCCCACCACACCATCATTTCTTATGCTTGGCTTGGAAATGATAATTAGATAATAAAAATATATAAAATGTGAAATATTCTGCACTTTTCTCTATCAGTGAACATCCTCCATTTATGGGGTATTGACAGAAATCTCTTGAAAACTACAGTAGATGTACAAATGCATTTTTAAATATGGGTTGCTGATGTACTAGATTGGCTGGTTAGTTTAAACAAACATTACACATTACTGAGGAGGATGTTGTCACGCCCTCAGAGACCTTAGTGTAACGGATATGCATCCCCCGTATCTGAATACTAAATGGACTATGCTCATTTACTTAAGCCACTGGGATACTGCAAAATCTGAACTCTCTTGCTTGGGTTATGGTGGTTAATGGTTAGTTTCAGTTTCTGGTTCTCTTGTGTTTGACCCTTCGTTTGTTTCCTAGTCCGTCTGGATTAACCCCAGGTCCCAATTACAACCAGATCTGCACAGAGCTCATTTTGATATTTGTCAGTATATTAACTGTAACAGATTGTTGTCCAGGATGTCCCCTAATTGCCCCCTGTGCTTCCTAGGGCAGGCTCCTCGCCACCCTGGAAAAAAACCACCTCCCAATTTCACTTTGTCTTGGATGGTGCTCTACATGCTCCTTGTGCCAGGAGACAGGGATCCGCCTCAGAAAATGGCGCCGTAGGCAGCAGCCTATGTCTCTTAACAAGTTAATCACTGGCTGCACAGTACTGTTAATCATGTGCTGAGCTGGCACCCCCCCATGGACGCTAGCCTGGGGGCCAGTGACATGCCGCTATCTGACTAGCGCTGCCGTCATTCCAGCTAGGCACATGCACCCACGCATGCGTATGCTAACCACACGCACAGGACACATCATGCTGATGAGCTCCCTGCACAGGTTATTTCTCTGGTGGGGGGGGGGGGCTCTGGCAGCAAATAAGAATTTTCAGAAGTTCAGAGACAATCCTCTGTCCTTCATCTTCCTGCTTTTCCTCTATAAACAGCGATGGGAGTGATTATTCCTGGGATGGTCTTTTATGTGGTTAAAGGACATGAACAGATATGATCCTAGATTACGGCATGTAAATATTTGTTAAACGGTACAGGGTGCAGCACAGCTGTTCTTAGGAGAAACAAAGTATTTGCAGCTTTTAAGTCACTACGGTATTTTGTGAATGTTTACTCCGGGACTTTGTCAAGCATGTGATCAGTGTAGGCGGAGTAGCCAGAGAAGCAGTCAAGATCTTATCATGATGTCATTTCAAGTTGTCAAGAGATATTTGGAGTAGAGGTGAACTGAAGCTTCTGCAGGAGCCCGCAGAGCACAGACACTCTCGGTGAGTTAGAGATGCCAGTTTAGAGACGCATGTCTGTGGACTGTGGAAGAACATGCAAACTCAGAGAGAGGATCCAGACTCGCAAGTCAGGAGGTTTGAGGTGACAGTGCTAGCAACTGAAGGACTAAATCTACTCAGAAATTTAAAAACACACCTTCTACAGTACTGAAAAAAAATCAGCATAAAATGGCAGGTGAAGTTCAGTTTTACAGCAGACAAATTAACTGGAACTGGGGAAGCCATTTCCCAGTCGTGGCGGAAACATGGTGTACGTTGAGTCTTATCCGCTGGCTGCGCAGGGAGGCAGCGGTTTTTATGAAGCATTACGAAACCTCATCTTTGAAGACCCCCAGTTCAGGTGGATCCAGTATCATTTCAGCTACCGTGCAGCCCTGTTAACTACCGCAGACTCTTAATGAAGATGTAGGGCTAAAGTGGTAGGACAGGATGTCGTGTCTCATCCATAACCAGAACCGGCACAGGAAGAAGGCAGCTATGTAAAAGGTTGGACCATTAACTTAAGTACATTACGCTTACTGGTCATACTGGAGAATACACAGGGACTGCAGTGACCCAAGCCCGGCCATGATAAGGCATAAGCCCACTAGCTAGGTGTAAATGGCTAGCTTGAGCTCCTCTTCCTTGGGGATGAAGTTCGAGTGACATCTCCCCAGACCTTCATCCTCTCCAGAGCTCCTGTCTCGACGTGCAACCTGAAATACCGCTAGGCCAGTCTGACAGATCAGCTCATTGCTCCTAGACTAGAGGAAGTTAACCGAGTTAACATTAATATTAATTCCGAGAGCAGCAAAGTGGGATGGAGGCGTGATCTAGGGAGAGGAATTCCCCGTCTGCACATACCATTCCGCGTTGGCAGGGACCCAATGAAGTAAAAGCCCTTTGCAGTAACTGGCATCTGAAGTCTGGCACGGGGGGAGACAAACGTATCCAGGGTAACGAGCATCGTCTGAGTCATCCACGGGATGGCCTGCTGGATCGAGACATCTCCACCCGGGGCAATCCTCGACTGAAGGTTATCCTGGGACACACGGAGAATTAAGGCGGGGGCGGCAGCCTGACAACCAATTTGCTTAACACAAGATTAATTTTTATGTGGCTATTGTCAGTAATTGTTGTTACATTAGATCATGTTAGCTAAATAGGCTAATAACAATCTAGTAAAATGACCAGATATTAATTATACAATGCTCTTTTTATTTGAAATACTTAGATATAATATTCAAGGCACTAGCTGTTAATGGCTAATAGTTAGCCTTAGTGTCAGTGCATGGTAGAATCACCTTGTCTACTATGTGCTTCATCTTCTGCCAGGTATCTGCATATCTCTCATTCTTCGTAGCGCCTGTTTATCTGAACCAGTGAATCTTTGTGGTTCTAAAGTTTGTGTGTTTTATATATTCATACCAGAGGAATTACTGATCAATGAATTATTTTCAAATAACTGTGGCTAAAGAGACGGGTTGCAGAGCTGGCATTTCGGGGGAAAAGTCCCACCGTGATGCCTGATCGTTGTAGCTTGAAAAATGTACAGACGTGAGCCAATTAAGAAGCTTGTCAGTGAGGAGATGTGGCAGAATGGAGTAGGATAATTGGGGAGGAGAGTCTTCTGCTCCTGCTAGTACAAAGCTGTTCCCAGATGGTCTTGCTGAAGGTTCCCTGATGTCTTTCAGAAGATGACTGTTACTGGGATGTGTCAGCTAGTGAGTTTTTTTCCATCCCGGACATCTTCCTGGACACGCCTGCAAGGCTGATGACACGGCCTCCTGCGTCAGATCGTTTTATCTTTGACTCAGATGTGTGTCATTGAGGAAACGGAGGCGTTATGGGGGGACACTGTGCAGCATAAATCCTCCCCCCCCCCCCAATGAATTATAGCTGCAGGTCAGCACTGGCCTTGAGGTGGGACGTCTTATATGATTAAGCAAGGCTGGGCTTTGTTTATTTATCAAAGAGTGACAGAAATCTGAAGCTGTGAGCAGGGATGTAAACAGGGAGCAGAGTCGCTGTCCTCATTTTAAAAAAAAAATATTGCCATGGCCCTGTCATGATCCGCTCCGTCCGATCCTCCCGTGTGCCATGCCCACCTCATTACCTTGTGTTCCTGCCCGATTGTTTTC
>JAODKF010000001.1:18902266-18943878 GCA_026779585.1 Mormyrus proboscirostris
GCGTCTTTCCCCAGTTTAGCAGACCAGTCATTAATGTTTGTCGCCGTTCGCTTCCCTGTCTTGGACATTAAACCCCGTTTACCCCGTATTTTGGCTTGCTTGCCTTTTTCCCCGCTCGCCTTCCACCTGTGGTCACAACAGGCCCCACCTAAATGTGAGATTTGAGAATTACACTGCTTGAGAACTCTTACATAGCCGTTTATGTGGGATATCTGATTACTATCTATTCACGATAAACACGTTTTAAATAATTACATCTGTAATACAATGGTGGAATGTTATGTGAGCCCAAAATATGTCTGTATTTGATACATTTTGATTAATTTTTCAGTAAATTGTTTTTCTGAAATATTTCAAATCAACCCACACAAATAACAGTATTGAAAGACAGCATGTGCATTATTTAAAAGGTCATTGTTTAAAATTCCATTGGCCTGTGTGATGTTAATTTCTCTTCAGGCCCTAAAGTGTCATTTCTGTGATTAATTACCCGGCACCGGGCTTTTCAGAAAGATCCACAGAAGCTGTTGATTTTTTTTTTAATGCGACTTTGTTTTGTAAAACGCGGCCTTGCTGTTGATTAAGCCGTTTGTTGTTTTTCTGTCCTGTCACGTAACAGGTGGCATCATGGGAGTCCCTGGACCCTCTACAGCATAATGCCGGCGGCCACAGATGCGTTTTCCCTTGGCCCATGGTCATCCTTCACTGAATATTGATTCATTAGCTTCGCTAACATTAGGTGAAGGTTAATGGGAGGTTGCAATTTCTAAACTCAGTCCACCATCCCTGGTTCATCTATTTAGACTGACAGCTGAATCTGGTGAGCCTTGGTGACTGTTTCCGCAGCATCGCTGCTAGACAACAGGTGGCATGGGGGTTAATGACAAGGTCGCCAGCTCAAATCCCAGAAGGTTACTGCTGTTGTACCTTTTAAGCTGAATTACTCTAGCGAAACATCTAGTTATAGAAGTGGATAAAATTTGTAAGTCATTATAGACGATAATCTCAAGTCAACAGTAATAATGCTGTTCAGTGTTTTGCATCAGTTTGTCTGATCAGCCTAAGAGGCCTTTAGTGTCAATAGCACTGAATATTGACCAGTGAGTGTTTAAAATATTGATAACTCTCTAGCAGTCTAACTCCATTAATTCAGCTGATTTCCAGCTATTCATTAAACTACAAATACTCAGTAAGAATGTTACTGCCTACATCCTTACACAACAGAAAAAGACACTTGCTGGTGTGACATGCCAAGTAATCAATTTGACCAACAGCTTAACAACTTAATCAATGCCATAGTATATAGGCCAAATGATCTATAATTTTTTTTCCTCATGTATTGTGTTTGAGAGCAGCTCTGTGAAAGTCTAATGAAGCTACTAATGCTGGCTTTATCCTCTGTTAGTGTGATTTACGTGTCGTATGAAGTCCTTTTTCCTGACGTTTGTGTGGCGACATCCATCCGGGTGTGGGCGTGTTCGATAAAGGGCTATTTTGGGGTTTTGCTGCCCTTTTGATGAAAAGGGAGCAGATTGAGTTGCTCCAGACAGCATCGCATGTATTGACAGCCTTAAGGCTTCTCGTCCCTTTGCGGGAGGGTGAAAATGACCCCAACCAAAGGGCAAAGGTAACCCTGATCCCATGGAAGTTGTCATTACAGTACAATTCTAAAAGATGCCACTGGGACAAACAGGCAGTATTTAACAATGTATGATAAGCAGGATTTAATATTATTATTCCGAAGATCAGAGAGGACAGATTCACATTCAGAGACTGTACAATCACTGTAGCCTTAAATCCTCACAGGGAACATTCATTTTTAAAGTCCGAAGAATGCAATGGTTTGCAGATCTGGAGAAATACTCTGAGTGTAATTTAAATTTGGTTATTTTAGAGAGTAATTTAAATATTACGTAAGTGATAAGGTCATTTCCGTGCACACTGACCATCACAATGGATCTGGTGCAATTCCCAGCAACGTCAGGCATCAGTTTGCCTAACTTAGGTTATCACAGCACCATGCGGTAGTGATCGAAGCCCATATGGCACCGAGACAAGCTTCACCATTGGTGAAATCGGCTTGCTAAGTTGCCGCCTACTCATAAGATGGTGCCCTAGGCGGCTGCCTATGTCACCTAATGAGTTGACCAGTACTGGCATCATGGAATTACTGGGAATTTGAATGAATGAATGAACGTTTCATTTATATAGTGCTTTTCAAGACACCCAAAACGCTCCACAGAACCAATGGGGAGTCACCTGGGTGACGTGACGGCAGCCATTCTGTGCCAATACGTTCACCACACAGTAGCTAAGGTGGTGAAGGGGCAGGAGAATTCACAAATATGGATTCCTCTCTCAAAAGAATTCAGAATGTTAACAATCAGCCAACGGTCCCTCTTAAGGAGTAAACATGACGCAAACACACTCTTAGCGGATCCAGCTGTGTCTAGTTGGGACTGAGCTCATGCCGTATCAGAGGCAAACTATATTTACATGCTGCATGGGTCACACACTAAGTGGAAATATTGCTGTCATTGAACTTAGTAGAAATGAAAAGTAATAAATCGAATATAGATACTGAGACACATAAACATGACAGTTAACCATCTGATAGAATGAGGAAGGTTGTGTGGATTTGGTGTGGAATTTTATGAGCTGAAATGTGAAGTAATAATTAGATTTTAGAATTATTAGTCAATCTAAGAGAGTAAAGCCTGTGCACCTGTCATGATGGAGCCCGGATGGAGCCCGGACCTCACCCAGGACGCTGGCTGCGGATGGAACAGGCTGCGGGCTTCAACCCAATCATGTGTCATCTAGTGTAAGTCACGCCCTCTGTCTGCTGTGTCCACAGTGCGTGTCCCACCCAGGCCACGGCTTCGTGCTGGACAAATACCGGTGCGAGTGCAAGGAGGGCTTCTATCACCCGAGCCGAGTAACCACCAGCAGCTTCAAAAGTAAGTTTCAGCGAGACCGCAGCTCTGACTTGCCTGCAGTTTATGTTGTCTGTTTAATGTTATTCAGAATCTGCTGATTGAAACCAATCGGTGCATCAACTTTCAGAGTCGAGTTTCGGAAATGCTGATTAGATACAAAAAAATGACAAAACAGGAAGTTGGAAGGAGGACGTATTAGTAAGCTGTGTTGCAGGTTCAATAAATTGTTGAAGGAAAAATCTGCCTTCATCCTTACCTGATTAGTTCAGGGGAACTCCGACCACCTTTAGGTGAACTTGCTACATAAACTTCTTGTCTCTGAGGTATCTTTTTTCTGCTGAAAACCCCCTAAAATCAGCTACCTGTTTCAAGTGTTTGTGTTTTTGTTCAGTAAGCAGATGTTGTTTATCATCAGCCATTCATCAGGCCATATGGCCGGACACCCCTGGCTGAGGGGCACTACGGTAACCAGGTAGGGCATAAAGACGAGGCCCCTTCAACAGTTTTTTGAAACAAAATTCTCTCTGCCGCAGTGCTGGGCAGACCTATGTGTGGATGCTGGTGTTTCATTCAATCACGTCTTCTACCTAATTAACCTGAACTTCATTAGCCATGGATGAGCTGTGTGTCGGGGTATATGGGATTGGGGTATATGGGGTCGACTTACCTTGACATGTTCTCACCCTTTTCTGAAGCATTATTGCGCAGGGTGCTCTGGGGACAAAAGCACATTCCTTATTGTTTTTGGGCTTTAAATTATAAACCAATGTCATCTGCCAGTATGATTTAGCATTTTATTTCCTGGAATTTAAAGTCTCTGAATAACTTAGCCACTGATTAATCCTAATTAAGTCAAAGACTAATTTGTGGTGCTATTTGAAGTGCACAAACTCAGTGACCCATCTTTCTCTCCATCCCCACGAACCTTATCGTCTCAATACTGATTTCCAGTGGGCTGATCCAAGCCACTCAAGGATGAATCAACTGGAGCTGGAATTGGGTATGGAACAATGCTGTGGGATCAGTGACTCTGAAGCTATGGCTTTGGGTCTGTACCATTGGGTCCACACTACTTGCTAAAGAAGGCCCCAGATTTAGCGCACAAGGTCCCCGGAATGAACGTAGAGATAGCATTGTCTTTCGTTCTTTGCATCTCACTACATGGCAACATTCTGGGGACAGTGAATGATAAGTACCTGCCTGTCGTGATGTTCAATCACTGTGGAATCCAACAGCTCTGGGAATTCTCGGAGCGCTGTTGGAATTCTCGGAGCGCTGTCAGGAAAGTAAGAGGTGCTTTTGAAGCAGTGTATTGATGTGGTTCGGATTTGGTACTGCCTTGGATATCCCTCTTTGGAACAGCAAAATGCCACCACCGGCCCAAGCCTTGGTCCAAAACCACAGAAACTGCACTTTGGGGAAAACCGAAGACTGACTGTGGTGTAGACCGAGATCCACCACACCACAGCACCATAAGACCGACAGCTATTGGTCCTCACCTCCTGCCTCCCTCGTCTCTGAATATGAGGCGGAACCCGTTCATGTTGTTTAGCACATATTGACTCTCTGGTACAGTTGGTCCAACACCAGGCCAGGCCCTCAGGGAACATCCTGGAGATTCTCAGCACTGAGCTTGTGGCATGATTTGAATTTGACCGCCCCCTTGTTAATAGTTTTCTCCTGCTAGCCGTCCTGCTGTATAACTTGTTTTTCTTTGCCTGGTCTTCTTCATCCTTCTCCCTGTCCATGGAGTGCAGACAGCAGGCAAAAGGTCGGCCAGGACAATGCCGGCGGGGGGAGACAGGCGGGCCGGGCGGCTTTTTTTAACAGTCCTCCGCCGCAGCCTTTGGCGGCATCAGATGTGACATTAGCGATCCGTCGGGTTTGTGGGACGCGGGTCGTGAGCCAGGTGGGGGTCGGGGTGGGCCGGGCGAACAGACGGGCTCCCCCAGTGCTGCGGGAGGCCGGGCATGGGAATGGCGGCTGGCGCGAGCGGGGCTTCCCTCCACCGACGCTGATTGAGTCCCGCGAGGGGGGGCTCCTGCTGCCTCCTCTGCTGACAGGTCACTCTATTTTCCCGTCCTCATTAAAACGGGCAGGTGGGGGGGCACCGGCAGCCGTCTGGCCGCACAGCAGACAGGCGTTATCGCCTCTGCAGGTGTCTGCGGTGTGGGTCTACGCATCCCTGCTTGCTACAGAGTGTGACTGCGTGTGTATGTCTGTGTACGCGTGCGAGAGAGAGAGAGAGATGTGTGTGTGTGTCATATGCAGCCATTTAATCTGTCTGACTGTGACACCAGTAGTAAAGCTAATGTGAAGCTGGGTGGTCCAGTGCATTAGATTAACTTATTTTGCTTAAGTTTAGATCTCAATGCCCTCGCCTCCCCCCCCAGCACCATCTGTATGGATTTGGACAGACTGAGTTACTTCAGTGTGACATTTTATTTACTCCACATATAAATATGCTCAAAATGTCTAAAAATAGACAGCGAATCCCTCTGCGAATTCACCCCCCGCCCCAAACTGCTCAATGGAGCAGCACTGCTGTTGGTAAACGACACTATTCGCAGAGCAGGTTGGTGCCGCTTGCAGTCAGACGCACACATTAACCCTCTGCACGTGCCTCTGTTAATTGGTCTGTGTGACATCCATCTCCTTCCCCCATCAAATTCATCGTTTACACATCGGCCTGCATGTTTTAGTAGCGCCGTAATGAGGAGAACTACAAGCCCGCTGCGCTCTGCATGCCCCATAAAGGCACGTAAGAATACCGGGATCTTTATTAAAACGTGCTGGCCCTCACCTTGTCTGGGTCATATTTCCCCACAGCAATGCTTCATAGATAACAAGGGACAGACATCCGGGAGATTCCGGTCAGACAAGCGGTCCAGGCGTCTGCACGAGATCTGAGTGGATTACCCGGCTTTGTCAGAGTCCGTGTTTATTTTCCATGGACGGCCAGTGGCTTAGGCTGCCGTTTCCACATAACGACCTCACAGTTTCCTTACACTTTGGGTTTTTGGGCTGCCTGCAAAAAAACGGCTTTATGATGTAAAACCCTGGGAAAGGCCACCAGGTACTGAATGAAATCTAATGGGGGGATGGGATGGAGGCCCAAAGCATGGTAGGCTGAGGAAGCACAGTCAGGGGGGTGTACTCAGAGAGGTTTAGTCCTGTTTAGTCTAGATAAGCATCCTCCCCCCCATCTGGAAGATGCCTGTCACCTGCGCTTTAAGGGTTAGAGGAGTGTCCCCGGCTGGGTCCCACTCAGTGCCACATTGCCTGAGCACTGGGTCCAGGTTGAAGTACAGCAGGATGGTGGTCAGTGCTGTTCCATGGAAACCTAGCAAAAATAGAGATGGGTGATTTTAACAATTGCCAAGGATCACCAGACCACAGGATGAAATGAACATCTCCTTCTTGGCAGACATCTGCTGAAGACTCGGCAACTGGGAATGGAGGAGTAGAATTACATTCAGCGCCCCCTGCTGGGGATCATTGTCAGTTAATTGATTAACGACGTCACCCACTCTGCTCCAGTACCTGGAAGGCTCCACTCATGTCTCATGGTGTCTCTGTCAGCTGGCAAGACCATCTAACTCGCTGCCTGCTGGCGACGTCGTCTATCCCCCCAGGGAAGGTGGAGAGGGTGGAGTCTTCAAGGAGGGAGTCCTGGGAGGGCTCCAGCCACTGCCTGCCGTGCCGTGAGGGCTGCGCCTACTGCAAGGATGACACACCATGCCGCACGCATGCCGACGGGCCCCTCCGCGTCGCTGCTGTCGTCTTCCAGGGGCTCTGCATGCTGGCTGATTTCTTCAGCATGGTGGTGATCTATCGTTTCCGTGGCAACAAGGTAACAAAGGTCACTGTGGCAATGCCTCTATGATGCGTGTCTGCTTTTGTTTGACTGCATTTCACCACACCAGTCCTCTCCCCTTGGCAAAAAAATAAAGAGAAGACTAGAATATTTGCACAAATAAGATCCAGTGCTGGGTGATATGAGGCTGTGACCTAGTGGGTGGGATTTGACCAATGGGATGCAAACAGAGCCCAGATTTAACCAATGGGATCCAAATTGAGCCTGGATTTGACCAATAGCAATCTCACCCTGCTGATGTTAATTTGTTATTCACTCAACAACCCTACTTATGTCTATAAATCTCCCTACAAAGATATTTGCATTCTCATGGCGCAGCTGTGTAAGGACATTCTGTACCATTACAATCATTCTGTCCCAACACAAGCAGGTTAGCAGGTTCAGGCAGGTATCTCTTCATCTCTTCTCTTCCAGTGCATCAGAGCATCGGGATTCGTGCTCCTGGAAGCCATCTTGTTTGGCGCGCTGCTGCTGTATTTTCCCGTGAGTCTCCTCTCCCTCTCTTTTACCGTTTATTCATTCGGCACATTTGGGTGCATCTGGGGAAAACTCCATGGAGATTAAACGACAGTTTGTGTCATGTTATGTCTGATCCATCTAGAACTTCAGGGAGCATTAATTACTGGAAGCGGTGGGCTTGCCTAACCACAGACGATAAATGTAATTAAGATGAACCGATTCTGGAGCCGGCGATCGCTGCCACATGGTAAAACGTTAGCTGGTTAAACTCGAAGGGTTAATAAGGCGCTGGAGTTAAAGATGAGATCTAGCGGCGGATTGGTTCTTGGGAATCTCAGCACACGCTGACTCCCAGGGGGTTTGTAAACAGAATATTTCATTTAGATCTGAAAAAAAGCATTTTAATTGCGAATGCTGAGTATTTCAGTTAATGCTTACAACATCGGTGAAGCGTTTTGTTTGTAACGTCCTTGTGAGGTCAAAGTCTGGAGAAATGTCCCCGTAAAGAGAAAAATAGATGCAACTGCATCACTGCAGTGTGTGTGTGCGTGCTTTTTCCTCCACAGTACGTCGCTCGTAATAACTTTTTCACCCACTAACAGAAATAAGAGCTGACTGTAGGGGCAGTGAAACAGGCCTGAATTATCCTGTTTGGGACCCGGGCTGGGGGCGACAGACGCCCACGCGTGCACCTGATTTGCGGCTTGTTTTGCATCATCCCCACCATCCTCACCTTATTTAGCCGACACTTTCATCCTAAGTGACATACATTTTGGACGCAGCAAGGTCAGATAGTCCCTGGAGCAACAGGATTTAATGGCCTTGCTCACAGCCCCAATGATGAAATCAGCCGGCCAACCCTGGAGTGTGAACCAGCAACCTTCTGTTCACAGGCATGGCATCCCCTCCTCTGAGCCCAGGACATTCCGCCCCCTAAACACACACAGTACTCTCACAGTACTGATAGGGACACGCCTTTACCATCCATACCCAAATCTATGCCGCTGGGGCAATCAGTGGAAAGACTTGATAAATAAACTAATGATATCCCTACCAATATTGTGGGAGATACTCTGAGTGTTTCAGGGAGCTGGGTGTTCAGGGCTCATTTGGTCACTACCAATGTTGAAACCAAACCTACGACCTTGAATTGGCCCAAAATAGGTTTATTCTTGATTTGTAATCTGCGAGGTCCACTGCTGATTGTCCCTGCTTGCTGTTAGTAATCTGCCAACTACTGCTGTTTGTCCCTGTAAAAATGCTGCCACATCTTTTTTAGCATAAGGAAAGGTTCATATTAATTTGCAGCCTCCATTCCTACCCTGCTGGTATTACCATGCCGTCGGAGGAAATGAACGTCTGGAAGAATCTCTCCGGGTGGGACAGCAAGCTGATCGGCACGACTCGTTGAAATGGGGGGTGGGATTAGTGGGGAGTAGGGGACTTCGTTTGTGGTTTTGCAAAACTGTAAGAAAGGAAGAAAAACAGAAAGCAGCTGTTTTGCTTAAGCACAAGCGAAATACACTGTGGATGTTGGGGCTCAGTGAGGGTAACATCTGCTAAAAGCTTAGAGCGGGCAGACTGCACCTGAGAGGCAAACCAGAACTCATTTATATTATTATTCATAAATATGCACAGGGCTGCAAATGAGCCCGTCATGTGACTTCACCCCTCCCTGGGATAGGGCTTATTATCTACATCAGTGTTTCTCAACCCAGTCCTCGGGGACCCCCAGACAGTCCATATTTTTGCTTCATCCCCAGCTCCTAAACAATCGAACACCAAATACTGGGTACAGGTGTGCTGGCAGATGGGAGAGAGTGAAAATGTGGACTGTCTGGGGGGGTCCCCGAGGACTGGCTTCAGAAACACTGATATGGGAGAATCTGTACATGAAAATACAATTAAAGGCGAAGTTTATTTCAAGTAACCAGCATGTCAGCATGTGAATTAAGGAGTAAACGTATAGAATGTCTCAAATCAAGCCTTTTTTGTACAGCGGCTCCACTGAAAAGATTCCCAAATCTCATTATACCTGTGACAGGTACCGTGTGACATCACAGCCTAAAAATAAGGCAGCAGTGTTGATGCAACACCCGCCCCCCTGCGTGTCTGGCGTCTGTCTTCTGACGCACAGATACCCCCCTCCTGGTGTATGTCTCTCTACTGTGGCCCCCTCCTCTCCTAGCTGTTTGCTTTTCTGCTCTGATGGCCCCCTTGTAGCTACCCCTCCCTACCTGCAGGGTCCGCCACCTCATCCTAGCCCATCTCCCAGTCTACCTGCAGCTTCCTGCTTCGCTACTCCGGTAGCTCCTCGCCGCTAGCCCTCGCTTCCAGCAGGGACCGCCACCTCAATCCCAGCCCCTTCTCCCTGGCTCCCTTTGGAGTTTCGGTGGTTCTATTCTGGGACTTCCCCAGGATAAAACTACCAATGCCATTATGATTAATGATTAGTTTATGTAATCTATCCCATATGTTTAATCACCTTCCTGGTCACAGAGCCTGGTAGAAAACACCAAACTGGAAGCCTCTTTCCCCTTGTGTTACGGGAGCTCCTGGTGGAGCTAAGGCATCATGCCCTATTCCCGGGTGAATGAGAACCTGTGGGCGGAGCCAAGATGTGAAAGCAGCTAACCAGGCCCTGTTTGACTGCTTCATGCAACAAATTAACTAACAGTGAAGCAAACTGTGGTTAACCTGAGTGAGCAGGATATGTTGTATTAGGTCAGCACTCACTGTTAATTAGATGTCCATCCTCAGTGACTGAGAAATTCATAAGGAATGAAGGCCTGGTCCTGGGCTCTGTAACCATCTGGTTGTACGATGAGCTCACTGTAAATAATACTATTGTTTAATTATTAGCTAAATCCTCTGACTTAAAGCAATGACTGTGGACAAAGTGGAATTTTTCTGATAAACTTAAATCCAGGTTCTTTGCACATTTAAATAAAAAACTAAAGTAGAAGTAGCATCAACAGGAGCTGGTGTATTGTGGGATATTTTGGGCATATCACAGGGTCACCGTAGGGGTGTAGGTCAGTGGCGCTGACCTTCTGGGTGCAGCTGAGCAAACAGGAAAACAGTCCTGTGTTTGAACGAGTCCTTTCTCATCGTTATTAAACCCAGCTTCCAGAACTGCAGGGGTGGGGTAGTGACCGTTGTAGCAGACTCAGGGAATTGTGGGAAACGGTTATGTCATCCCAATGGAGCTGTCGCCACAGCCCCGGAGGAGGACATGCCGAATGTAATTTACACTTTACCAGGCCGTGGAGGAGCAGCGCCGTCACCCCAGCTATGGGGGGGAAGGGATCGTCTTCCATATCCTGGCAGACTCTTTTCATGTTCTGCCAGTATTAAAGTTTCACAGATCAGAAAACAGTGGATGTGAACTGAAAAAAATGACCACATCAGACCTGGAGGGACACACTGCAGCCCTTGGCTGGCGGCGGCGGCATGAGGGAGGGAGTGACCAGCAGGAGGCAGGTTTCCGGAACTTTTTAGTAGCATTATGCTGCTGAAGACAAACGTAATCGCCGCATTACGGCCCGAAACCCATGTACCCAGGAGTCAGCTGTGGGTGATCTGGAAGAATTCCCGAATCCTGTGAAAACTGCGTGGGGGACCGTCACGGCAGGTTAGGCCTCCGGGCCCATGATCAGAAGGTCACTGGTTCGAATCTTGTGCTCAGCAGAGTAGCCACATCTCAGTTGCCCCTCTCAAAAAATCCTTCTGGGGCACTAAATGAATGTCTATGTGTGCACTGTGTCCCCAAGCTCTGTATGCCTCAAAGGAGAGCAAGATGGGACTTGTGAAAATTGACACATTCCGTTGAACCGGCTCTCATAATTGTGCAAATCTCAAATGAAGCATCATTTCATTCAAGGCTGGCTTTTGCGAGAAAAGTCAAGTATGCACTATAGATGTAGTTCTGATTCCAGACAGACACCATTTACCTACATTTTTACGGAGGCAGCTGCGGTGATGTAATGGACAGACGGTGAACAGACGGCCACTTTTGCACCAGAGGCCTTGACACTGGGCCCAGTGGGGTTCTGTGCAGCCATGCTGGGAGGAGGATGGCTGCCAACCCTCCATGGAGCAAGAGAATCATGCCCATACGCTGGACCGATGTGACCAAAACAAATAAGAATTATCAGGGAAAAAAAAACAATTAAATTTCTCTTCCATAAAAAAGTTCATTTGAAGAATTTGCTACACAAAACATTTGTGACACATTGGAAATATTTTGATGACTTGTGTGGGACTTGATGATATTCACTCCAAGATGTGGTAGGATAATAATGAGTTTATCATATGAATTACACGGTAAAGGTTCATTTAGAGGACATTAAGAGGAGGGAAATGCATGCTGAGTGAGCACTGAAAATGCCAACACTTCTCTGAATAGAAATGTTCTGTAGTTTCCTTCATACGCTTCTATATAGATGTTTTCAAAAATGTTCCAGAAATTGCTCCACATCTCCACCTACATATGCTGTTCCATCAGATTTCCAAAATGTACTTTACTGTGCTACGTTTCAGAGGAACCATGACATAGTTAAGATGAATTTTGGGCTTTCCTGATGACCTACTATGTCGTGAAACTAATATTTTTGCCAAAATGTGTGAACAAAAGCACTGTCAGGCATTAGATGTCTGACATCTGGAGTGGGATCGATACATCGACTGGGGACCTGACCTTGGCTTAGATGCGCAGTCCTTTAAGTTGCTCTGATTTGTTAACCATTTGTTGTATTGATTAATTCCTCATTTACAAGATTATTGGCTGCAGAATTTCAATTGTGAGGAGGGAGTGGTGACGGTGTACTGTTTTGGTTGTTTAGTAATCGAGTGGCTCCTATGTTACACGTCTGTTGAACCGTATGAAGGGGCACTTTTATTCTTCATTCTGTCTGGAGTTGCATTGGAATCCTCATGGTCATTAGTCATTACTGAACTTGAGATATCTTGTTTTCAAAAGCAGGGTTCCCACTCAGGATTGCGGGAGGGGTTGGTTCATTTAAAAAAATAAACAAGTTATATGTTTTCAAGCTATGCCTATTTTCAAGACCACTGAAGTTTGCGAGTTCTGATTGGTCAACAAGCAGCCCCCTTCTCTCGCCCCCCTAGTCAACCGGGTCACAGACATCAAAAGGTTGTGAACCCCTAGACCTACAGACAAAATTTCTGTATGTTCACAACAGAAACAATTCAGACTCTCACTGAAGCTTTGGCAGTTTCTGTGCCGCAGTTTGGCTCCCCCTGAGCTATCATCGCCAGTGCTGAAATTAGGAACTGTAAGGAGCTGTGGAAATCTTCAGCTAGGTTCCTCGACAAGCACTGTGTATGGGCTGCAGTGCAGACGTCAGCTCCATCAACATCACGCTGCACTTTAGCTGGGAAGTCATGAAAACTCGCAGTTTGAGAATACAGCTAAAATAAAGTCAGAAAGATGCTGACTTCAGATTAAAAAATATACAATGAGCCACAGTGCCTCCTGTCTAGGGCTGTCATACTCGGGCTCCGAAAACATGACATCACCCCTGCCCCCCACCTAGTCAACCCATCTGATGGATGGAGACACCAGATGATAGCCGACACTGCTCAGTTTTGATTACGAGGTTGTTATTTCTTTAGCATGTAAATAGAAATTTCCGAATAAATACAATTTTTATTCCTATAGGATGCCTGATCAAAAGTCATGGCAGGATGGTTGGTGAGTGCCATTCTTTCATCCAATGAACATTCACTCCTCTGGAAACATTCACACCCATGTGTTGTGTTGCGTGGGCAGCAGTGGTACTGCGGTCACGGAAGCTTCTGGCTTTATTAGCTGCAGCCACTCACAGGTCAAATTGCTTCTGTCTTTCTTCTCCTGCATGTTTTCTTTTAAACTGTGCCACCATTGGCTGCACCAAAGGAAGCCCTTGTGATGCAATAAATCGTAATTCAATCAGTGCACTTAATCATTCATGCTAAATCACTCCATATATTTTGGCACTACCCAGTTTATTGTACCCTCAAGTCAATACATGAACACTTTTCATTTCCTGCACTCTTTTAGCTGTGATTAATCTATTGTGTGCCTGACTGCTTCTAGTCTTTGTTCTGGCTTATTTAGCAGCTGAAAAGATTTTGCTTGAATTTCCAGAGCCTTCTCTATGCATAAAGTGTCACACCAGTAGTACAAAATGGTGTATAGATAGATATACTTGAGGAAAATGTGAGACATCGAAATAAAGACCCCTTTCTTGATGGCTGACTGTTGGCAGGAGATCCAGCTCTATTTTGTGTCTGAGTAACTTTTATTGTTAGGGTTTTGTATTGAAATGTACTATTGCTGCTATCACCGATTTAGCATTGGGTCAAACTGCATCAAATAGCGTTTTGTCATAGAATTACGTAAATGCTCAGTTGTTACTTACACAGCTGGCTGTATGAAAACTACAGAGTCAAATAATGGAAAATCGAGATAGATAATAAAGATATGAAAAATCAAGATAGATAGATAAAGTCAGACCAAGGGCATAGATTTCGGTATGGATGGCAGGAGCATGTCCCTACCAATATTGTGGGAGCACCATGTGTTCGGGGGGGGGGGTTCGGAGCTGATTTGGTCCCTACCAGTGTTGAAACCAAACCTGTGCCCTTGTGTGAGACCTTGCTGACAGACAGAAAGTTTTATGGTTCGATGAAGATGGAGGTAAAAAAGCTTTGGACAGGAAAAAATTCATTTTGAGTCCAAGAAACAGTGAGTCTGGTCTCCTAGACATTAATGACTGAAAATATCCACACTTCCAGATCTTAAACACGGACAAATGCTGAGTAAATTTTGACCTTGGATGGGGAATGATCTGCAAAGACCAGCTGTCAGGATCTGTCAGATTCTTTTGGAGCAGAAGGTCATCATTTTTTGTATAGCAGTTAACATAAGATCATTGTAGCATAGAGAGAATGAAGGAGTGACGGAAGACAGGAAATGACATCACAGCGCTCTGCCTTCGCAGTGCTTTGTAGCGCTGATATTCTGTTTTATTGCTGTTATTCTGTGATTCACCAAATGTGGTTCAGGCAGAAATGTATTAAAAATGGATAAAAAATTATGTAATGGGATTATTGCTGGTGGAATGTAGAAGATGGAAAAGGAAACCGGAGAGGGGGCTGAAGTATTTGTTACATAAGAAGAGAAACCCATTTCAGTGATCGAAACGTGATCCAGAAAGTTCTTTCTGGTGATGCGTCATCATGCCTCTACCCAGGCCTCCCTGACAGTCAACCCCCCAACCCCCCAGATGATGCTGCTTAGGGTGGGGCAGGAGGCTATAAGTGAGTTTATGGCATCCCATTTGCAGGGACCGGCCTTCTTGCTCTGGCAGCTGTGTGAAAAGCAACGGCCCTTTGGATCACTTGTGCTTTTATAGCCCTTCAAAGAGCTCGACAGGAAGTACAACAAGGAAAATAAGACACACAAGGGCTGCTCGGGATTATGATGAGCCTTTGGCCGACCAACAATCATGGCTGGCCACCTTGTCTTCGAAATTAACATTTCTTTTTAGCATAAAATGGTTTAATCAACTCACTCCTGCTAGTCTGATGGCTTGTTGGGATACTCCATGTTCCCATTGTTGATACAGATTGAAGTGAGGGCCAAGGTGGATTTCAGGAATGGATGTGCGATCATCGGTAAAAGCCTGTACGATATTACTGACCTCTCTCTGCCCTCTGCACTCCCAGTACTTAGCATTGATTATTAATGTAGTGTTTTTCCCTCTTTCAAAGCTTGTGGACTGGCTCCTGCATCCTCTCACGTGGCTTGGTGTGTGCCGCGCCCTCTCTCACCAGTACCCCGCCGCGACGATCAGAACTGATGCCGGTAACCCAGTACGGCATAACACAAGTGCAGAAAGCCCCTCCGCAGTGGAGGAGGGGCAGAGATTATCTTCACAAAGCAGGGCTGAGATCCCAAAACAGAAGCTCTCATGTTTCAGCATCTGGGAGGGAGGCAACCCTACCCCTCTGGTTAGGGGGAGAATAACATAGTATTTAGAAAAACCCGGAACACAATTCAAAATAGCTTTTGAAATACACTTATGATTCTTACTGGTAGACTTAAACTTAGATTTGCTGTGTTGTTCACAGCTCCTGGAAAATACATTTTACTTAACTATGTTTGAAAACAAAATGATCAGCAGTGATTGGTGGTACTGTATGTAGAGGTATTTAAAGTCTAATTACAATCTCAGTGTCCTCTGAATCTTGAACTTGGAACCAAGGACTTATATTTTCCCAGTACCAATCCTTTGATTTAAATAAGTCAGTCACTTATAATTGCCACTGGACTGAGCTGAGAATTAGCCTGAGGCTCTTACTTCAGTTTTGGTTCTGATATGATGACTCATATCTAGGCAGCTTAGCTGTCTTTTCGTGGAAAAATGATGCTGTATGCTGTCCATGTGAACAATCAGAAGTATGCTTCTAGAACATCCCATGGCACATAGGGCTAAATCAATGGGTATGTTTGTCAAAACAGATTTCGTGGCTCAAAAATAGGACTGGGGAGTCCATTCCCAACAATCTGCTAATCAGCTACAGTGTGTGAAGCAGGGCTGCCAACCTTGATCAGCTGGCTGGTGTGAGATTTTCAGTTTGAGACAAGTCTGCACACACATGCACATGCATGTAGCAGTTTTATTACCTTGTAAATAGTCTGTAGGGTTTGCAAACTGCCACATCACGTTTGATGTAGCTAATGTTGTATAATGGTTTATAATGGAATAATATAGATTTGTCGTAAGATTTATTATGTGGGAGTGTGAGTGTCATGCTAGATACGTGAGAGTTAGCAACACTGGTGAGTTTATTGACTGGAAGTTATGGAACAAAAGAATTTAATTGGAACAAGAAAGGAAAGGTAGGACAGAATGTTCCAGTATCGCTTCCATCCCTGAACAAAGTAAAAGAGAGCTGTCAGCAGGATGTGCGCAAGTCCGGTTACCCTCTGAGGACCTCATGTTTTGGTGAAAGCATCTCAAGAGTCTTCTGTTCCACTGATCTGCCTCTTACCAGCCCCTTGAGGATCCCAATGTGCGTCAGAGCTCCATGGCAAGGCAAACTTGCTTTTTACTGATAAAAAAATCATAAGCCACTCTTCTGATTGGGCGGAGTCCTCCAGTTATGTAAAAATTAACTCCTAATCAACGGAGTGACTGTTACTATCACCACCTCTGATCGTCATGTGTGGGAGATCATTCCTGGCATCTCCTGGTTTCTTATCCCATATACCGTGGCGGAATGTCTTCAACACAGGAACAGGAAAACGGGCCATGTCTGAGATGCGATAGCAACACACTAGCAGCTCGTGTTCCCCCGGGGCTCCCAGACTGCCTCAGACCTGCAACGAGAAAATGTTTGCTTGCTCGCTCGCCTCACTGCTGCTTTGGGAACTTATTAATGCCTCTGCTAATCGGATTAGCATCCGATCCTGCTGGGAAATCAGAGTGTATCTGCAATGCCCAGATAATTATTTGGCTTCAGATGCTTTCCTTTATTTTTGGACAGGTTTCAGTTTTTGTCTGTTGCAGTGGGAGTGGTTTGTGTTGTTTGCGTTCGTTTAATACTCCTGCTATCTGAGCTGATGACTTCAGCCATGAGTTTGGTTAATCTCATGTGCCTTAATTGTGTAAAAGAAGAAAGGAATAATTGTATTATTATTGGGAAAATTGATGACTGTTGTTCCGGTTGAAATTTTGTTTGTTTGTCACTTGAGATTATGGCTAATTTCACAGCCCCTGTGAAAGTCTGTATACAGATTTGCAACATAAGATGAAATACGCTGCCGATTTCAGCCTCATTAAAGCAAATGGATACTTAAGGGTTACCAGATCAGGGTTTGGTTTCCACTAAGGATCATCACCATTACAGTCACCACACTGGCGTTAGTTAATAGGAATGGAAGTGTAGGTAGGTAACTCTTCTGTATGTGACTGTAAGCCAGTATGAGGGGCAACCCCCCCATGGCATTGATCACTTCATGTATCAGCTCATATGACTCTGTGTAACTCGTGCAGACTTTTAGAGCACGGTACCCTTGGGATTTCTTGTTATTGCTGACCTGTTTTGAGGAAGGAGCCAGAGTTATTCTTGAAGACTTTAGTGTTTACACTGTTAATTGGTCCTTTCTGCTGTCTGCTTCCCCTCACGCCTCCGCACCTGACCCCAAACACCATAATACAACAGTAGCTCATTAGCTTGGGAGAAGATCCTTGCGGTTGTGTGTCTGATGACCAAAAGTTGGGCAAACTTATCCAACTCTGGAATCTACTAATATACATTTACTTACGTATGTTGATATGTTTTTGTCTTGCTGGCCCTGCCTGACCCCAATAAACTAACATTTCTGATATAAATTGCTCTCACTGCTAGATGTATATATTCTTAGCCTAAAAGAAGAAATTGTGGCACAAATTTTTTAGTATCTGGAAGGACCCCTCGTGTAAATGTGCTGTGGTTTATCCAGAGTCCTGTGGCTTGGGCCGTTAATATGCTGAGGTACTGTAGCCATTGGGTCTTTTCAGTTGCAATGATAGCCTTTCGGCAGCTAAAATCTGCACTGACTCATGTCTCATAATTAACCCAGTGTCCCTGAGATCTGAATAAGTGCCTGTGATGTTTTATTTTATTATGACCGATAAATATTTCCCCAAATACTGGGTGAATAGGAAATCAGAGACATTTCTTTTTATGGCTTGTTGGAGGCAGGTGTCCAGCTGTTTGCATGCTTTCCAATTACGCCACTCTTTTGATTTTATTTATTTTTCTGGGTCTACAGAAAATGCACTAGGGTTTGGGAAGAGTAGTGAGTTCCTTGCGTGACCTGGATAAGGAGTTTATTTTGGAGGCAGAGGTGCTGACTGGGATGGCGTTTGACTCGAATTTTGATTCGGATGTTGGATATTTTGCCGGAAAGAGTTGAAGCAGGGCAGCCTCGGCATCCATGAGAGCGGAAATTCCCAATCCATTTCGATACGCTCGGAGAGAGAGTTAAAGGTCCACCGTGGTTTCCTGCTCTTCTACATTTATTGGTTTCTGAAACCAGAAGCCTTCACCCAAGCAGGCATGGTTCAGGGTTGCTGATCCTGAGTTGGATGAGGAATTCTGGAAATTGGATGAATTAAATCATTAGGCAACAAAATATTTACCTATTATTTATGCTACCATTAAAAATTAGGCTGAAGTCTACACACAGGGTAGACAAATCTTGCTTATAGAATAAGTATTGTGAAGTAATTGTTAGGACACTTATATGTCATCCTCCTTATGTTCTTATAATAGAGAGTCCTACTTTTCTCAAATAAGGTTTTATGGGTAGACAGGGGCTTGCCAAGCAATCATAACCACCTAAATATGAAGTTGAATAAAACAGAAAGAGGAATAATTGCAGCTGACAGTGGAAAGTTCTCTGTTCTTAACGTTTCCTCAAACACAAATATAGTCAGTTTGACACATAACTGCCAGTGATGAAAAGGAACATTACAAATGGTAGCGTTCAGCTAAAGTCTTTGGATGTGCTCAGCTCACTGTAGGTTACTAATCCCCGTGGGCTGGGGGTCTTCTACAGAGTAGTGCACCATTTACAGAACTTCCGGGCTTTCCAATCATCCCATTCGTTGTTTCACTTCCTCTTATCTTCAGTTCGTTGGAGTACATCAGTGTTGTGCAAGCAAGACAGCGTCAACCTGACCTGACCTTTGATTCATCATGGTTTCAGGAATAATTCCTGAAATGCTGATTTCCAAAGCCTCTCCTGCTCTTCTGAAATGTACTCTTCGTATGTAGCTAAACATTTCTTACATGACATATGAAGTGCAGGCTTTTATCCCAGCCTCTATTTTCTAGTGTTTTCTATCCGAGCAAAGGAAGGAGGCTGTTTCTTACCCAGGCTCAAACAGCAGTTTAATTTTGTTCATGCAGTCAAAGATGGAAGAGAAGCACTTAAGCAGCATCGTAATTTGAAATCCCTGATTTCATTTCCTTTCTTTTTCAGGTTCTCATTTTATACTTTCAGCCCAGCACGTTCCGCTGTATCCTCCTCAGATGGGTTCGCCTTTTGGGCTTTGCTATTGTCTATGGGACGGTGACGCTCAAACTGTACAGGTAAAACATTACTGATACACCATCATCAACACTTTGTGGCAAATCATATAACTTAGAGAATTCAAAATGGCCACTTTTCATACCAAGCTTGCAGTATGCTTGAGAGTTTCCTCTTTTAAGAAAATGCATGGCACATGTCCCGGCTTTATATAATAATTTTGAGGCTGGTTACATATTCATTCGTCCAGAAGAAACAAATGGTGCTAGGAAGTAAAAGAACAGATCAGTTATGCAATGTGTCCTGACCCTTGATTCGTCCATGTTTCTCACATGATTTGTATGAGCCAATCAGAAAGGGACACACTCTAAATACAGGATTGCCAGATACACGAATGCTAAAGTAAGCTCACGTTACTGTGCTTTGTCGGTGCGGAGAGCACAACTTTCAGCCAGCCAATGAGCTAATTGGGCAGTGTAGCTGGAGAAAGATTTAAAGGTTGTCACTGCTACTTTTGTTCAACCGTCTTAATGCAATTATCACTCGACCATTCTCTATAGTAAATCGTAAAATATCGATTACATGCAGAAATATACAAATATAATTTTAAAATTACACCACAGTAGTTTGACTCTGCAAGGCACTTTGGACTAATATTGTATAGTATATAAAATTGCCCTTGCTGTATTATTTGTGCGGGACAGACGACGTTGTTTTGTGATTGTTTGTATTGATTTATTTGTGCACCAACTAGTTTCCCCTATGGTTCCTTTTCCCATCATACTTCTAACAGTAAATGTGGTGTTTTATTAAGACATGAACACTCCATGAAATGCTGAAGCTAAAACAGTAGCAGACAGGAGGATTTGCTCCAACCTGCCTGTCTCACACGCAGAACGGAAGGGTAATTCCAGTTCACGCACCAGCAAGCATACCCAATGCTCAGCAGTCATTTGGATTCCTTTTTTTGATGGATGGTATTCCTAAACTGGGAATCCTGTACTGGGCCATCATTTGGGGCAAATTTCATGGATTTCTCTGACATATTTGGTAAAACATAGGATATAACATAAGGACATTGATCGTGAATTCCATTCTGCTGAACCACAGCGCTTTCCTTCCTATGTTTTCTTTGACGCTAAAAAGTTGCATGGTGATGACGAAAGCGTGCTTGGGCCAGGATCGTTAAGTGCAACGCAGCGCAGACCAGTGGGGGAGTGGGAAGGGGGGGCAGTCATGCTCAGGCACAATACAAGGCAACCGGGCCAAGTGTGAGTGTGCCCTTAAACTTCTTCAAACTTTCTCCCAGGTATCTGAATGAATTTTCCAAAGATGACAGCAAACGGACCAATCAGAGACGTGGCATTGAGGGTGGTGTTAAAGGTGCTTTATGCAGGGTGTCAGGATAGGTAAGACAGCCCATGTCACACTTTGCTGATGGTTCAGCCAACGCTTTTGGGAGTCAGCAAGGAGTTTGGGCACTCATTAGGATGGTGAGGGCAGAAGTTCTCCCCATGGAAGAGACAAGTTATGCCCTTGGGCACAAATATTTCCTAAATCCTCCTCGGGCCATTGGGCGCTCTGAGGACAGTGCTCATGCAGTACTGCCTCTCACCAGCTGCCTATGAAATGTGGAGTTAGTGTTGTTCATACGTTTTTATTCCTACATGAAATGTTGGGCCTTGTCAGCATGACCTTTAGAACCCGACAAATGCAAAATGTGTTGATTTTCACACCCAATTATCTAAAACTTGTAACTTTGGTATGACACATATACATGAATTGCATATCGCTGGAATCGACTGAACTTCTGGCTGGCTAAGTCACAACATTGTCCGCTAAAGTACTCCAGAGCAATCCTGTGCGCAATAAGGCATATATTTCAAGCATTTTCCACCAAAACGCACCCCTAAAAGTCCATGAAACATCAATATTATTCACATTAGACTGAAAACAAAGTGCACATGCTCTTCCGCAATGATCCACGTACATGTACTACCCTTTAGGGGGAAAAATGTTTATTTTATAATTAATTTACTATAAGCCTATAAAGAAAAACATTCAAAAATTGGCTGTCTGTTCTACTAGAAATAACAACAGAACGCAGCATTCTATTTATTAAGAAGAGAATTACTTGATATTTTCACAATATTTATTCATAAAATCCCCTGGATTTTTCCTTTTTTTAGCTTCACTTGACACACGTTTTGCTGTCATTCGCTGAGAGGATTTTCAGCTCTGCTTAACCTGCCTAGATAAACGTCTCTCTTCAAACCACAGTCATTTCATACAGTTTTAATTGTCTGTTAACATAATAGGTTCATGCACAGTGGAAACACTCTGTCCTGCCTCTGGTCCATAAAAGCCAGAGTAAGAGGTTTGCGGCCTCGTTAAGCGGGATGGAAAATCTTCGGCTAAAGCTGAAGTGAGCTGAAGAGTTCAGGACATATTGCTGCTTTTTTCTAATATAAAAGACAAGCGGGGGGCAGGAATCAGGGCAGGAAAGGGAGTCTTCGCACTGAAGGGGGAAGTATACAAGACGAAGTAACAGTGACAGGTCAGGCCTCTGGCACAGACATGCTGCGAGAGATAATGAGATGTTTGCCCCTTTATTCAAAGATGGTGGACTAAAAATATGTTACAGTTCAGGTGTTGAGCTCAAGGACAGTTAACGCAGTCCTTGATTAAGGAGAGGTAGATGAATAGGCTAAAGCCTAATTTTACCCTACTAAGGCTAAAGGCTAACCTTACCCTACTCAAGCTAAAGGCTAACCGTAGTCCAATTCGCACAGCTCCATTTCTGATGTCTTTCACACCTTATTCGATCCCATGGTAATGACATCACTGTGCAAGGCTTTGTAAGTTTTGTTTGTTATGGTCACCATTTTTGGAGTAACCTTGCCTTGTTCACAGTGGTTAGACAGTACAAAGTAAAGTAAGAAAAAATTACATTTTTTTTCCATAAGTTGTCATGCATAAAAAGACCCAAAATGGATAATGTAAGTTGACTGCTTGATTACTACAAGCAAGTTATTTAAGCTGTATTTGTACAGGATTGGTCCTGTCCCAAGCTTTTTTGAACATTAAATTACAATTAAACATAGTGCTGTAAACATTTTAAAGTGTACGCGCTTATGCTGAAAGCTAGGTAGTTCACAATGCTGCGTCTTCTCGCTCTCCGCGTTCGGTTGGTTTATTCCAAGGTGATGAATAACTGGTGCTTTGCGTCACTCCGTTATTGGTGCCGCTGTTGATGCGCTGGTGCCATAACGCCACCGACCGGATTGGATCTGTGGATATGGAGGCATTAATGCGTGAAAAAATGTTTGAGAAAGTCCATTATGTAGACCATGTTTTGTGCCTGTTTTCCCTAATTTTTATTGTGAAAACATCTCTTGCTCTGAAGCTGATGTACAGTGGCTACTGGGCTTTATTTTTGACTGGGATGTTCCAGCACTGGGAATAGCCTGAGCTGCTGTAGTCAGCACACTGAGATAAACAGATGAAGCTGGGGGAAGTATTTCTGGTTAAGGGAGCCTAGAAATGAAGTGGATGACGTTTTTTTTTTCTTCAGTGGTTGATGCACAACAATTAGCCAAGTAGAGTCTACTGCTGAAAACATTCAGAGTCAGCAGTTTGTGTTTGCAGGGGGGGATGTACCTGGTTCATAATTCCTTTTGACCACAGATTTGTTAGAAGGTTCTGCCTGTATAACCCCCGTATGAGGACAGCCTGTTTAACCAGGTGACTCATGATGCCCCATTGGTAGAGCAGTTCTAGTACCTAGTGTAGTTATTGATGGAAGGAAAACTGCTCCTGCTGAAGGTGATAGATGGGGAGAGGAGTTTCTGATGCCCAGTGGTTTTAGTGAATTGGGCAATCATGCAGAGTCATTGGAATTAACATAAAACCCTAAACATATGAAGTAGTATGTGATTACTGCGGCATGATGGTATTGTGGGGTTAGTGCCTCCTACTGGTCTGTCGGTTATAGCTCTGAGTTCTGATCATGTTCTGTTGGGCCGTTTCAGGGTTCTGAAGGTGTTCCTGTCACGCACGGCACAGCGGATCCCCTTCATGACCAGTTGGAGGGTCCTCTACCTGCTCGCCGTCATCCTTCTCGTCGTCTGCTGGTTCCTGGTGGCCTGGACCTTAGCCGTCTGCCAGAATCTGGAACGGCACATATCGCTTATTGATGTGGGCCTCACAGCTGAGGGCCTGCAGTTCAGCATGTGCCTGCTAGACCGGTGGGACTACATGATGGCCATTGGTACGTCACAAAAAGCGATTCTTCTGTGTAAACCCTCTGCCAAAAGGGGGCGCCCTAATCTTTGCTCAGTAAACATCTGACTTGTTTCTCTGTGGGACAGACCACAGCGATTCTTACTTGTTACTTATGTCTCATGATTAGCCAATGGAAACTAGTATGGGAAGGAAGCGTGCTAAACCTAACAGTAATCAAGCACGATAACCCCGCCCACTCACCTGCAGAGTGGGAACCACTCTGTGCCGGTCATGTTTGGATGCAATGACAATCGATCTATAAATGGAGACCTGTACTGGAGTAACCATGACAGGAAAAACCCTAGAAGATGTGTTTATGCCTGAGAGAGAAAGGGTGGGGGGAGGGGCAAAAGAAAGGAGGAGGGAGAACAGAGATGTGGATTGTGCTGTCAGCGACAGCCCAGCGAAAAGGACAGCTCAGGTCACCGGCGAGACAAGAGGTGAGGAGCGAAGCGGGGACAGGGGGAGGCACACTCCCAAACAAGTGTGGGGGGGGCATCCTCAGGAGCAGCTACAGCAATTAATTCTGACAAGCAAACCGGGGAAGAAAAAAGGCCGTGGGAAAAAAAAAGGAAACAAATCCAGAGCTGCGTTTTCTTTGCCACAAGCCACAGTGGCCTTGTTTAACATGCGTGGCCCACGGCGGATAATCCACCACGGCCTAATTGAACAAATACCGTGATTTCCGGGGACTGATGCAGACCCCTGACCTGAGAGATTAATTCTGAGGTACAGTTCGCTCTGCGTTATGAGAAAAAACCTCCACAGTTCAATATAAATCCTGTAAATATGTAGTTCCGTGCTGGTTCTCTTGTGATTTAGATGTTAGTTTATTGATTCCTTGGCCACAGAGAAGTGGACAAAAAGAGAGGCGCCTGCAAGAATTTTATCACAGGGTATGTTCCCCAACCTGCCTAGTAATGAATTACATTCTTGCCTCAACTGGGGCAGTGGGGTCCCCCTCAGTATTTTTTTTGGACCCCTCTTGGTTCCCCTTTGGCTGAAAATGGCTGATCGTCCAGTGCAGTCACTATCCCACCAAATAATAACAAGCGTAAATGCCAAGGGTCTGCACACGTCCATAGACACAACATATGCAACATTGCCTGCAAGGCCAGTCCTGCTTTGAAGCTGAAGGTTTCAAAGGCTTTAAAAGACTATGGGTCCCAGCCCGGTGGGCACGAGAGCGGCTGTCCCTGCTTCCACTTAGTGCAGCGATGTCGGTGACACGGCAGGTTAAACCCACATCTAGTCCTTAAGACGTCACGTGAGTCGCTCCGGTCACCACAGCTGATCTCCTGATCTGATGGATTTAAGCTGACAGAATACAGCAGATGATTTCAGTAAAGTTCTCACTATCTGCCTGTGGCCCTTTGCAAGAACAAAATGCTGGCTGGCAAAATTCCTTTGGTGGTGAAATAAAAACAACCAGAAAGATAACATGCTGCACTCTGTGTACCCTGATGCAGTATGCACAATATTTCCCCCTGGGATCAAGATTTCTTTTACATTATTTTATCTGAACATCATTTTCTACCATCTCAATACATTCTGTATAATTTTTATGCAGTTCTATCACTTGCAGATTTAATTCAGTTCAATTCAATTTATTTTTGTATAGCGTCTTTCGCAACAGTGTTGCCCCAAGGCGCTTTACATGATGCTTTGTAATACATTACTAAGCAAAGAAATAAAGAATGACTTTGATGTCCAAGTTGCCTTTTAAAGTGCCCTCACCCTCACACCCTGCCCCCAACCCCAGCCGAGCTGCTCCTCCTCCTGTGGGGCGTGTACCTCTGCTACGCCGTGCGCACGGTACCCTCTGCTTTCCACGAGCCGCGCTACATGGCTGTCGCCGTGCACAATGAGCTCGTCATCTCCGCAGTCTTCCACGCGGTCAGGTGAGTGGTCACGCGACATTCGTATTCATCAAGCAAGGAGGACTGAACATGTGCTTGGAAAAAAGAAACTGTAGAACAAAAGTGGCAGAGATCTAAATGTTATTCTTAATAGTGGTGAAAGCGTATTGTTACGTATTGGGGAGCGCAGACAAGGGAAGCAAAGGCTGGACTCGAGGTGTCGGGAGAATAAGGGGTTTAGTCACAGGAAAGACAGGATTGGGAGACAACCCCATAACATCAATGACCAGACTGGGGAAACACACCGTAACGCGGACTTAAATACACAGGACTAATCAATATGACTGGAAGCAGCTGGTGACATCGGGATTATGCACGAGGTAGCGAGGGGGGCGTGGCACACAGGAGGATCGGACGAGCAGGGCATGACACATATCATATTGGGCCCCCCAACCAGACCAATCCAATTATGTTTCAGGTTTTTTAGGGCCCCTTCCTAACTTCCCCCCCACTACGGTGCCCCTTGGTAAAATTTGCTGACCTTGCCCTTCTCCCGCTGCACATCCCTGTAGGAAATGTAACTATATGTGACAAAAAAATCAAATAGTCAATGCTATGATATGGAGGATTTGTTACCAATGTGCTGGTCAAACTCCATACGCCCTACCCCCCCCCAGCAGAAAACTTCACCGGCTGCTTTCACTTTGTCAGCTTTTACAGCTTGCCTGGGGGTGCTGGACAGCTTCACTGGCCTACGTTAGCACATACCATTTGTATTTCAATTTTCATTACACTTTTTTTTTACTCCCCCAAGTCCAGCAGACACAGAACTTCCAAGTAACAAAAGAAGACCTGTTACTGATATGTCCAGCGACAGTGTGTTCCACCACTGCAACCATGCGTTTGTGTGGGGGCCCCCTGTTGGCCACAAACAGTCACTGCATTAAATATGAAATAGACGTTCCTTATTTAGGAGATGCTGAAGCTGCATGTTCTGCTTACTGTTAGCTCTGACTCTACTTGTCAGCTTTTTACTTGGTTTTTAAAACATCTTTGGGGGAGGGGGGGTACCCTAACTGACTTTTTGAATGGGGCCACAGAAATAATAAACCCATCCTTGGCTATAGCCATAATTGTCCTTATCCGATTATGGAAATACCAGTCTTTCCACTGCTCACATGATGCCCAGCCTCTGAAATAGGTTTTACGCCCTTTGTTTTCCCACTGAGGGGTTTGGGGCGAGGAGTCACCTGATGTTTGGGGCCCGACGTCCTGAGAAGCAGGTAGACACATCATTAGTAGCATCAGCACCATAACATAACGCACCTGCTGTGTAACTCCTGCGCATTTTTAATCCAGGTCATCTATCCGCCTCTCCTCCTGTCTTTTATTAATCAAACAGAACGTGTCACCCCCTCTGAGAACAAAATGTGCCTCACCTGTAATAAATGTCTTTGGAAGGTGACTTCATTAAAAGGATCCATCTTCACTCTCTGTAGGATTAAAACGAGACACAATGGGAATGCAGCTGAATGTGTTTCTGTGTTGTCTTTTTGCTCAATATTTCATGAATCTGTAAACATACTTTTGAAGTTATAATAGTTTTAAGCATGTTTTAAGGTAGCTTGCAAAGTAGCTTATTAGCTTGTTGCTAAAGATTTGGTGCATTCTTAATATCACTGCAGTTTTTACTCAAACTGGCCAAGATTGTTTTGCTCCGTGTGGATTTTTCCAGTGCATGGGTATCATTTGCATGGGGGATATGAAAGTCCTTTAAGCAGGAAGTGTGGCTGGCAGTTTTGTAGTTGAGGTTGAACTGTGACAATCTACAGAGGGACTGAGCTTCTGCTCTCAAATTGCGTAAACTGTGTGGATGTTGTCTGTCTGAACAAAATTATACTCTGACAAACTAGAAACAACTAAGCCAGCACATTAACACCCTTAAAAAATGACAGGAAAACTGTAGATATCAAAATCTCCATGTTACTACAGTGGTAAAAATCCCTACCTGTCACGTGAAGGACTAGGCTTTAAGGCTCTGACCCTTTGACACAAATTACCCTTTCTTTAATATTTGTAATGTGCTATTTGCCTCACCTGTACATCACTCTGAACAAAAGTACTGCTAAAGAAAATAAATGCAAATGTAGATATATAAGGTTCATGTTTTGTATTAATATGACTGAACATACATAAATTTCTCATAATGAAACACCAACTAAGGTCATTTCCTTGTGACACCTAAGGCATCATACACCACTAGCAGCTGTCACTGGCAGATGCATGCTGGAAGAAAGCCTCTTACGGCAGGTCCGCACCATGGTTAGCCCTTCTCTGATTCGCTGTCCCATCAGTCATGTGACTCTGGGTTTTGGCTTTCGCACTGATCGTTTTTCACTGATGAGCAAATGGATGGATAGGTAACAGTGAGAGGTAAATGGAGTTGTGACCCAGAGAGGTAGCAGTCTGTTCTTTTTCATTTACATTTAGGTCCACATGATGTCTCCAGTCACCTTGCCGAACATAAATCTCATTTACATTTATTTACCAGACACGTTTGTCTAAAGTGACGTGCAACTTAGAAAGCGGGGTCAGACAGTCCCCGGGGCAATTTGGGGTTTAATGGCCTTACTCAAGGGCCCCACAGTACAGTAAAATCACTGTGCCAACCATGACATTTCAACCGACGAGTCCTAACGTGCAGAGCCAAACACAACTACACACATCTCATAAGAGATAAAATATAAAACAAAGCCAACATGCTTTATTTGCACCAGTACATTGGCATGGTTCTCTTTGCTGACCCCATCTTACTCTCCATAGCTTGGAGGGGTCACAGCACAGGGTCAGCTAATGTACAGCACCCCTGGGGCTGGGGATTAAAGGCCTTGCTGACGATTTTGACAAGGCTGGGGTGTGAACCAGCAATCTTTGGATGACAGGCACCTAGCCTGCTGAGTCACACACTTTCTTTTCTTTTGAGGTGAGGTCATACACACACTAAATGAAATTTCAAAATGATCCCAAACCTTTGAACGGTAGTGTGTGTGTGTGTGTGTGTGTGTGTGTATTATATATAATATGCACACACTCACATATATATACACACATCATATACAATCAACTTCTAATTTCTCTCCCCCAAATCATCATTTTTGAAGCCTACACCCCTCCCTGCGGTAGCCGTTCCCGTAATCCGACACTCATCTCTTCCTGGGTCTTTCTCCTTGATCCGACACCAAAACGTTTCTGCTGCAATTCCCTGCTCTGATCACCAGCCTTCTTACTGTGGATCTTAGATTCCGACAATATGTACTAATCCCAAGCTTGTATCTTAACAGAAATGTAAACAACGTAGTGAGTGAACAATGTAGGCCAGTGTAAATATAGCTCTGGTGAAGAGCATTTCCTTCAGAGAAAAGAAAGTTTTTAGCTAAACAGCGCAAAGAAATGTCTGGAAAGGAGATCATAAAATATGCTCAAAAAATGACAAGCGGTTTGTAAATCTGCTCAGGCCTAAAATAAATTCACTGTATCCCGTTACACTTCTCTCAAATTCTGCAGGTTTCCTGGTATCTGTCTTTTCGTTATGCTTCTGAAGCTGAGATATGAGTATTATTTTCTGAAATGACACAAAATATTGGCTTGGTTGTGATGCAATGAATTTAAATGAAATCTAAACAGTTGAGAGTTTTAGAGAGATTCTTAATTTTCGGGGATGTGTATTTTACCATGCCGAGTATTTTCAAGGCTTGGTTCTTTTCAAGATTCAAGTAATTTACTGTCATATGTGCAGTGTCTAAACAATGAAATTCTTACTTTGTGTTCTCCTTCAGATGCTACAAAAAGAGAAGATAAAAACGGAAAATGATAATAGTCAGGCACATAGGAAGGGGGGGGGGGTTGAGAGGAACATTTTCCCCCCAATATTTCATTTGGCTTCATTTGTTCCCCCAACAAACTACTGTAGACCTTTAGATTTAAATTATGAAGTTGTGCTCCCAATATAAAACTCACCTATGCCCTTGAGCACAGTAAACAAGCAAATAACAGATATATATCCACCACAGATAAAAATATGAAAGAAAAAACAGAAGGAATTAGCAATAAAAATTATTTGCCTCACTTGTTCATCTGTTCAGGCGAAAGCATCTGCTAAATGTAATGTTGATATATACTGGTCATGTTTCACATTGACGTGACTGATCAAATAGATGTTTTATAACAAAATACCTACAAATGTCATTTCCTTGTGACACTCCAAGCATTATACTCCACTAGCAGCAAAAGCATAACACAAGCAAAGTAGATCAGCGTTTCTCAAACCAGTCCCAAGGGACCCCCAGACAGTCCACATTTTCTGCACCTTCCCAACTCCCAGGCAACTGGAAGAGAACAAAAACATGGACTGTTTGGGGATCCTGAGCACTGGTGCGAGAAACACTGCAACAGATAAGTATATAAAAAGTGTCTAACCATGTGAAATATACATACATGAAATGTAAAGAATATGCATTAAAATGTAAATATATGGATGAATAATGAATATTATTGATAGTGTCATGGAAATTCTAGTAATTGCCCTGCCTATATGGACACAGGAGTAATGGAGTATCATAAGTAACTAAAAGAAGCTAATGAAACGTACATGGGCCTCCATGTTTGCCTGCAGATTCACAGCCGCCTCTGAACTCCACCCCGATTGGACGCTGATGTTGTGGTTTGCCCACACACACCTGACAGTGACAGTGACTATTGGTTTGCTGCTCATTCCAAAGGTATTTCACCGCCCACTTCCCTCCACATCCACACATCTCTCAGCCCCCCCCAGTAAAGCTCCTGTCAGAAGTCGGGACATCTCAATGAATCCATTGCCTAGAAAGTTTAATGAGAGTTCTCATTAGACCTCTCCCACAGTCTCCGAGAAATGATTCTGATTGGCTGCTGTGTTCTCCTGAAGCTTGTCTGTACCGCTTCCTTATGTGTGCCCCCATCTGTCGCCGCAGTTCCTGTTTGCAGGCGCGCCCACGCGAGACGATATCGCCACGGAGGCGTATGAGGATGAGCTGGACATGGGTCGGTCCGGGTCCTACCTGAACAGCAGCATCACTTCTGCCTGGAGTGAGCACAGCCTGGACCCTGAGGACATACGGGTCTGTACCTCCCCCTCCCCCCGCCTCCTCTGTGTGTTCAATTACACACCAAGTTTTACCTTGTTTGAACACAACAACAATATTGAGCAGTATGCAGTTGTTTCCATTGCAGACGCCAAACAAAATGAACCAGCTCAGTTGTATTAATGTCCTTGCTGTACAATCTTACATAAAAATGTGAGGGAGGCTTTGTTGTTTGTTAGAGCTGAACATATCTCTACCTGGACAAAAACTTTAGCTGTAGAAATCTATTGTTATTTATTCTTTTTAGCTTATCATTTATTAGAATGATAAATATGACAGTTAAAGTATCCACATTACGATTTTCATTCAAACAACCTCAAACAAACAACCCTTAAACAAAATTTCCAAACATTAAATAGAGATAATTCCAGAACTAACAATGGAATGCAACATTTCCTTACTTTTCCAAGGCTATTGTGTTGTATTCTTCATTTGTTAGTTTATGTATTTAGAAGCACTGGAAACAGTTACATCTTTCAAACTTGTACTACATGTTGCATGTGCTATACATCGTGGCCTCTAGGGTGCGCTGTCTACCTCATTGTGAAACGTTGATGGAGGTATAGCTCCTGGGTTTCTGTCCCTATGTCACACAGGAGGAACTGAAAAAGCTGTACGCCCAGCTCGAGGTCTACAAGAGGAAGAAGATGCTGGCCAACAACCCCCATCTGCAGAAGAAGAGGAGCTCCAAGAAGGGTCTCGGGCGTTCCCTCATGAGGCGCATCACAGAGATCCCGGAATCAGTGAGCCGGCAGTGCAGCAGGGAGGACAAGGAACTGGGGGATCATGGGAGTAATAGGAACAGCATTTGCACCCTGAGAAAGAACCCATTTGAGCCCTCTCACTCCAGCAAGCCCAAGGAGGACTCATTGAAGAACAAAGTCTTCTCCCTCAAGAAGTCCCATAGTAGCTATGATCATGTAAGGGACCAAAGTGAGGACTCCAACAGTTCAGCCACTGATAAAATGGAGGTCTCCAATGAGAACTCCCTGCTGGAGTCACTGATGGGCAAGAAGCTGGTTAAGAAAAAATCTGCAGAGAAGATTGAGGCCGAATCCACAGAATCTGTTCCTCTGGTGTGCAAGTCTGCCAGTGCTCACAATCTGACTGCCGATAAGAAGCCCCTGCACCCCCGCACCTCTATGCTACAGAAATCCCTCAGCGTTATTGCTAGCGCTAGGGAAAAAACTTTGGGGCTGGCAGGAAAAGCCCAGAATGTGGAGGAAAACAATAAGAAAAACCATCAGAAGAGCAGAGAGGCCAATACCCACCCAGAAATGGAAGAGAAACTGCCGGAAGATTCCATCGCCATGACTCCAAGTCAGTATGTGGAAAACAAACAGCTGACCAGCAAGAGCGGTATAATCAAACCCCAGGTTAGTGGAGGCCAGTCGTCCATGTCCAGCGAAATATGGAAGAACAAAGATCTATATGACCTCTCTGAAGTATGTCCCTGGGAAGTGGAGGACCTCACCATGCCATCTGAAAGCAAAATGCAGAAACATGTCTCCATTGCTCCAGAGGAAACTACTTCAGTCCATGGTAGTGGCACTAGAGGTAAGACAAAGCAGAAGTTAAGAGTCATGGATGAGCCTTTGTCAAACAGCAGACATTCTGGCCAGATGGTAGGTGAGGGAGAATTGTGTTTCCAGGACCCAGAGGGCGAAAGCTGGGGCCTGGGGGATGGGATCAAGCCTCCCACCACTGGTCATTCTATTCCGGCACATTCTGCTGGGGAGAGCAATAAAGCTGACATTTGCCCTTGGGATTTTGAAGAATTGCCGGTAAAGCAAGTGACAGGATTGACATCATCAGAGAAAGGTAGGGGCAAGGGTGACACGTTGGTAGAAGGGCCAGGGGAGAGTCTTCGCCAGGATCAGCTAAGGTCTAAACCCACAACACGGGTGGACATTTGCCCCCGGGACTATGACTATCCTATATCCTCAAATTCTGAGAGGGGCTCCAGTCTAGCACAGTTCTCAAAATTAAAGGACTCTGTCCCAAAAAAGAGAGGCACATCTTCCTCAAAGATGGCAGAGATGGAGAAGGAGAAACCAAAGGAGAAGAATAATGAAAAAGGGAGACAGAAAATGAGGGAGAGCACAGAGAAATGGCCCAGCCAATCGAAAATAGAAGAGGTCTGTGCATGGGATGTGGAGAGCCCTAAAGAGACATTGCCTAGAGACACACCAAAAAGCTCAATTAGTAAACTGGGCATTGCCCAAAATAAACAAGCTGATATTTGTCCATGGGATTTTCAAGATGAATCAGATAATAAAGAACAGAACAGAAATCCATCTGCTGCGAAACAAAGTTCTCCAAACTTCAAAGGAGGTGATTCTGGAAAGGCCAGATTGGCGGATGTTTGCCCCTGGGACTTTGATGAGCCAACATCGGGGAAAAACGCATGACACCTTGATGTGGCTGGACATATCAAAATGAACGTCCCATTAGATAATTGTTTGTCATCGATATGAAACCCTCAAACCTTTACTAACATTATCACACCTTGGGTATTCTTTGGGAAGGAATTCTGCCCAAGTTGCCTTTTCCTTCCAGTGTTTTATTTTGTCCTTTTTTGAGAAAAAAACTAAGGAAAATAGTGTCTTATATTAAGCATTCCAGATTCATACTGAGTATTTGCTTGAATTCTTAGATTAGTGTGGATCTTACAATTATGCAACTCTGAGTCACTTTATCCTCCAGTGAAAAACACCTTACAAACTGTTCTCATGATCCAGCTCAGCCTCTCAGATCATCGCAGAGTCGCTCCTCAAGTCCATCGCACCACCATAAAGTTCATTAAATGGTAAAACTGTAGCCTGCTGGAGCAAACTGGACCTGAAAGTATGTAAATAATGTCCTCATGCTAAAATGCTACATATACATTGTACCGCTGAATGTGATTTTGGCAGTTTAGCAAAGACTGGAGCTTAGTACCAACCGAAGATGAATGCCAAAGATGTAGTTTGATATATACATTCTTATTTTGTGAACCGACATAAGACAGTGTATTTTATTCTCTACAGTAACTAGCAATGAATTAACAAGATTATGAATATGATGAGAATTCAGATGCAAAATGAGAATTCAGTAAATACGATGAGAATTCAGATGCAAAATGAGAATTCAGTAAATACGATGAGAATTCAGATGCAAAATGAGAATTCAGTAAATACGATGAGAATTCAGTAGATACGAAGCTCCCTTCTTTGCGTCTGGTTGGCGTCAGGTGTGTCTTGCTGTCCTGGGTGGTGACATTATTTATTTAAACACGTTGTCAGTCTGGTTCAGTTTGTTTTTTAACGGTCATGTTTATCATCCGTCAAGATTTTTATACACTCACTTTACTTTTATTAGCACCTCGATTATAATTCAAACAATTGTCATCATTTGCAGCTGTGACTTGTTATAGAGCCATGTTTTATTTAGTTAGGTCTCTTTTTTGTCTACAATGTTACTGTTATAACAGATTGTATTATTATTACTTTTTTTACAGAACAATTTTTTGTATGTTTTCAGCTTTTATGCATTGCATTTTATGTAATCCAACAAATCCCATATAAATATAAATAAAGCTTTTAGCACTATGTCACCTAAACCACCTCAAATCAATCATTTAGTCAGCTAACAATATCAAGCAAATCAATATAGCTTCAAAAGCCCACTAATTCCTGGAGGCTTCCAATGAACTTCAGTGTAATTAGATATGAAGTAAATTAAATAATGAAATGTTTCAATGTAGTTGCTATGTTTTAGAATAAATAAAATACTCTTTGTTAAATGGTTCATAAAGTAGAAAGGGTGTGTAGATTTTTATTTATGTGTTTATTTTTATATTGAAAAATACTAGGAAAAAAGTCTGTATTTTTTTTTTCCAACAGAAATATAATATAGAATTGTCTTGTTTAGCTGTGTGAAACTATATCTGAGAACTCGCAGCATCCTCTAACTTGCATTGTGATGATTTTCTTTTTTTTAACGTATGATAGTTTCATGCCTTAATTAGTCATTAGTTGACTTTCTAACAACCATGCAGAGGATGTAGAGGCCATGCAATAAGGACTCATCAGACCTAATAACTCTCACGTTCAGTAATTTGATACCGTTCTTTTTGGTTTACGGAAGTTGCTGGAATGTGTTGTAATACATAATTATATTCTAGTACATAATACCTTTGCTTTTTCCTTTGTTGATAGTTTAATGCTGAGCAAAAGTTTCATGCAATATGTTATTTAATTATTTTGGGGCTTTGTTTACTTTATTTACTTGTACCAAAGAAATCAATAAGTACAACTGCTTGGGTGTCAACTTTAACCTTCTTTTATTTTAGCAGTTTAACCCTGTATAGCCCTTTACTGCCACATAAGCTTACAAATGTACTTAAAATAGACAGTGTCTACTTAGAGGCATGACAGTGGTGTCTAAGTGAATATGAATGTCGTCTTCCATCAAAATTACTCAGCTGAACAAATGCCTGTAAAATGTGACTCTCTGCCAAAATCATGATAACTGGTTTGAGTCCCGAGACTGTCAGAGGCTTCCCGCAGTCTTCCCATATTCGACCCTTAATGCCTGTCCTGAACATGGCATTTACGAGACACAAGGTGGCATTTAAGGCCCTTCTTCTCAAGTGATTAATTTAAAATCGAAGGGTATGTTGACCTGAATAAAGTTATCAGTCAGACAGTTTGGTAAATAGTATCAAAACTGGACTTGATCACTGCGGGACTTTTAGCTGTCCAACTGGGGGGTTATCAGATGCTTCAGATACTAAAAGGTTTAAGCCCCACTGGCGTATTCTAGTCAAAGAACAGTCCCAGATTGCAGTTTTCCAACCTCTCCATCTTTCTATACGTCTGTAGAGAGCAGTGCCACTTAATCCATTAGACGACCTAGGAGGCAGCCTAGGGCGCCATCTTCTGAGAGAGCACCGCCTTATCGAATTAATTATCAAACCGGCACTTTTGGAAGAATCTGAGACTTACAGAACCGAGATATTCCTTGCATTATGCGTAAGATGGAGAGAGTGGACTCAAATAAGAGCAAATCATTCTTGAGGCAAAAAAGCAGGAAGATAGACCTTGATATTCTCTCCCATTGTCCCGCCACCTTTCGGAAAATTAAACATCTCGACACATTCCTCTTGTGCTAACGATTTTTATACACTACATAAACGTGTGTAGGGAATGTTCTGGATGTGATCCTGCTGCAGCTGTTACCTTTTCCTGTTACTCGACAATACAGCACTTTAGCGTCAGGCTAACTGCTTAAACTTAATGCTAATTAAATTCTGTTTTGGGGATTTGCTTATGGTGATATCTGTTTCTTTTCTGTAGCTTCTGCATGAAAATGATAACTAGTAAGATGGACAATTCTCTGCCCTTAAGAAAACAAAACTCTAGTCTTTGGACTGTTATGAATTGTATAGTGAGTGAAATGGTACCTTAACCAACATATTACCTGCTCGTTAAAACAAGATGCTGCGTGATAGGCATACAGCATCCACTCGAAAAGATTTGGTAGGTTTATATTGTGTTATATTGTGATAGCATGTAAATAAAATCTCCTCCGCAATAAATATTTCTACTGAACTGACTTGTGCGACTGAATTTGTTTTTTTTTTTTTTACTTTACAAATATGGCTGTAAATTTTTATTTCGGCCTGGCTGAAAGCCATTGGGGTGTGTGGTACAGTGGTTAGCACTGCTGCCTCACACCTCTGGCACCTGTGCTGAAGTCTCTGCCATAGCTCTGTGTGTGTGCAGTTTGCTTGCTCTCCCCTTCTCATTATGGGCTTCCCTCCAGGTACTCTGGTTTACCTCCACTTTCTGAAAGTATGCTGAGGTTAATTGACATTGCTAAATTGCCCATAAGTGTACATGTGTGAGTGAATCGTATAAGTGAGTCCTGTGATGGGTTGGCACTCCACCCTGGGTCATTCCCTGCCCTATACTCACAGGCTCCAGACCTCTTATGACCCTGAATAGGACGAGCAGTTATAGAAAATAAATAGAAGCCATTGACAAATGTATGTTGTGTTTCCATAATTCTCTTGTACCGAATTGATGGTTTCTAGATGAAATGTTTTCCTTAATTTGCTAGCAACAAAATTGTTTTGCTTTGTGTATTTCCATTGCTGCCACAAAGTCATGAAATCCCTGCTGCTGTATCCAGGACTGCCGCTGGAGATTCTGGACCATGTGACAGCATATCATATTGGGCCCCCAACCCAGACCAATCCAGTTATGTTACATTTTTCTGGGGCCCCTGTCATTCAGGGGCCCTTGGAATCATCCTAATATCCCCCCCTTTACGGAGCCCCTGACTGTACTTTTAAGATCCCTCGTGTCAACTGCTTCAGCAAATACACACGTTGGTAAATGTCTAATCTTTATAGTCTCTTGGAATAAAATTGTCTTCCGAACATATGAATAATGTAACAGCAACATTTTGCCATCATTTCGTAGCAACGCATAGGAAGTTCTGCCATATATGATGCTGTCTGTCCTCCCTGCACCTAACATTGATTAGCTGTTTTTGAGACATGGAGGCAGGAATATCTTAATTTCAAGTGCTGGGTTAATGCTAGTAACAGTGTTCACAAAGGCACTCTTGAGATATCCAGTGGTGAGGCACTGCTCACATGGCCTGCTGAACTGTAGCAAGACTGTTTCCACTTAAAGCACTGGGGTTACACTGGTCACTGTGCCCCAGATTCACAAAGCCAGTCTTGAGATATCCCGCTGTGAGAGACTGCTGACATGGCAACCCCCAAGCTGGGGTTGCCAGGTTGTAAATTACCTCTGTGTAAATTTTCCAACTATGTTTAAAATGGAAAAAAACATCATTGTGCTGAACTGTGACAGAAAATCAAAGGGAAGCAGGAATGGAGCTTTTAAAAATACAAATGGAAGTAAACAGAGGAACGTGACGTTGATGGCTGGAATGTGCTTTTTGCTGAGTCTTTAAGAAACAACTCAGCTACGGATAATAGGCCCAAATAATGAATACGAAACTGTGAATTGACTTTAACCTCATTTCTTTAAATTTCTTTATCATACCTGAACATGGAATATGTTTACGTGCACATTTTCCTTTATCTACTGATAGTATTTTACATCTAATTACCAATATACAGATGTTTTATGAAGTTATATATTTAACTAGTATCTCTATTGTATGTCAGAGATGTCCATCAAACCCATGTGCCACCTCGTTTGGAAGACCATCAACTAATTATATTTCACTGCTTATATTTATTATATATTTTTTATATTTCTGATATTTAGATCAATTGATGTTGTATTTCTGATATTTTGTCATTGTAGCTTAACATTTTTAATGTGATTTTTACATGAATTGACTTTTTGAAATTCGCATTGATTATAGAAATTTAACTTACTTTCGTGACCATTACCAGACAACATCATTCTCAATGTAAAAATGGCCGATTGTTGACATGTGTTAGTAATAAATTTTTGATGACTAAAGTTTCTGTTGCCAGGAGAACATTACCTGCATTGCCTTCAGGAGCTGGGCTAGGCCCCTTAGTTCTGTGGAGTTCGGAATCACGCTTCTCTGTCTGGCAGTTTGATGGATGAGTCTGGGTGAGGCGGATCCCAGGAGAATGTTACCTGCCTGACTGTAAAGTTTGGTGGAGGAGGGATAATGGTATGGGGGTGTTTTTCAGGGGATGGGCTAGGCCCCTTAGTTCCAGTGAAGGGAATTCTTAATGCTTCAGCATACCACGACATTTTGGACCGTTCTGTGCTTTGCACTTTGTGAGGTGAGTTTGGGGAAGACCCTTTTCTGTTTCAGCATGACTTTGCCCCAGTGCACAAAGCAAGGTCCATAAAGTCATGGTTGGCTGAATTTGTTGTGGAACAACTTGACTGGCCCACACAGAGCCCTGACTGGACGAAAAGGCAAAAATTACCCAAGACACACTTCATAAATTTGTGGAAAACCTTCCCAGAAGAGTGGCAGTTGTTATAGCTGCAAAGGGGGGACAAACTCCATATTGATGCCTATGGATTTAGAATGGGACGTCATAAAAGTTCCTGTAGGTGTAATGGCCTGGTGTCCCAATACTTTTGTCCATAGAGTGTATGTTATACATGTCTTAAAGGAGTGTTTGCAAAGCATCTGTGCATAAGATCCATTTCATCGCTGTCCAATGAAAAACTCATGTTTCCAAAACACCATCATTTCAGGAGAGCAAAAAAAAAACACTAAAACTACTTTACGAAATAAAACAATGTATTAAAATACCCTAGGCACCACAAATAGAAATCTCTGAAATGTGTGGTTTGACTGGTGGTAAACACCCCTGCGGGACATTTCTTACTATTTTATGTGCTTATGAAAATACATAACGCTGGCAACTCTGAGATCCTCCAAGCCTAAGAATCTAAGTGTGAGTAACATGTGATTGGAGGCATCTCCAGAAGTTTCCCTCTCGCACGGCAACCTGCCAGCATCTGCTCATCATTCCTGTAGGCTAAAGAATCTGAGAACTGCCACTGCAGTTTATGCCTCCCGTCCAGGAATCACAGCAGGGCATAATGCAACCTGAAAGCACTCTGAATGCGTAAACAAATCATTTTAACATTGATTTCTGAAGCCTAAAAGCACTCCGTCTGCCCTCCTAATGACTCGATCAATAGCGCATTACTGTCTTTACCGATGACTCGTGTTGAGGTATCTGTTTGAAGAAATGGAGAGTGATGGAATGTGATATGGAATGTGATATGGAATGTGATATGCTGCTACCAGAGGGCAACAAGTTTGGAAATGGGCTTGGGAGGGAGATGGAGGCAGGTGTGTGTCAGGAAACATCTGTAAGGACTGATGAAACAGCTGCAAGACCAGCTGATGTTGTCATACAATTGCCAGAATGTGACCATAGACTCAATAACCAAATAGGTTTTTACCAACCAGATTAACCTGATATTTAATCTGATAATTGCAAAAGTTTCTGTTAAATCGTGTACTTAAACTTACTGAAATATAAATAGGATGACTTAAATGATTTGTAATATGCAAGTGAATTTAAATCACATTGGGACATAAACTTATGCTGGAGCACAATTTGGAAGTTGTCGGTAAATGTGCATATATGTTGACATTTTCATGTTTATTCTAGGCATGGGTGGAATGTCCTCCAACCTGCGACTAAATGTGGCCCAACACGCATTTACATCAGGGGGGACCTGTACGATTACAATAAGTATATAACTGCACATATTTCCGCCTTTTTGGTACCGCATGGTACTGCACATCAAACAAGTATTGCAGTTATCAGGGGGCACATTTTTGTAAGCCGTCTCTGCCTTGCATTCATTCCACACAGCTGCCGTGTTCACTTAGCTGTTAAATGAACACTGAGTCATTTTCCTTTAAGCTCTCTGCATCCAGAACTGTCCGTTCCAGCCCAAGGCTGGGGGGAGGTGTTCATGACGTCTGTGTGCTTTATATGGCCCCTCACCTGCCCCCCCTCCCGTCAGCGCCGCAAGGCGTGCGATAGTCATACTGAGTCTCCTGATGTTTATATACGCACAAGACCAGGTCAGGGCCCTCTTGAACTCTGCTGGGTTCAAAGGCAGCCAGAGGGAGGCTTCACTCGCACAAGCCCCCTCCCACCTCACCGTAGGGGTGTCAGGTGCCTCCTGCCCCCTGCTCCCTACTGCTCCTGCTCTTTGAGCCCACGTGGTGTAAACGATTATATGTGCTTAGCACAGGTGCCTGCCTGCATTATGTCTAAAGCCTGGAAAACCCAATTGGATCAGAAGAAGAACCAGAACGTGTCTGGAATCTTAAGACATGGAAACCTGAGCAATGAGTTGCTGGTTCCAGGACCAGAGGAGGCAGAGCATTTGGTCAACTCAACTCCTGAGATTGAGGCTGCAGCTTCAGAGTCCTGCTGTTGTACGTGTGAGCATAGGACTTAAACTGAATTACTCCTTTAACCTCCCTGCTCTGTAAATCAGGCATTACTGCATTACTATAACAGGATCAACAGCAAGCACAGATGTCTAAAGTGATATTTGAGACCCTGTAGTGTTCATTTTTAATTTCATTTGAAATCTGGGTCAACTCACTTAAAGCTGACACCATCTATGACTAGACCGCTACAGCGGGAAAGCTGGGTTTGCCCATGTTGCACCTGTACCCAATCCTGTCATCCCTGCAACATTGCAGAGGTGGGCATCGTCGAAGATTCCCCCCACACTATCTGATCACAAAGGCCAATTCAGCATTTCTGGTCTTCCCATTGTTTAAGGAACTACCTCCCAGGGAGCCGTTACTCAGCTCTGATACATTACCTATTTACACAGCTGGGTACTGTACTTCCTACAGTAACATTCTGAAACTGTGTGTGAGTCCACGGGGACCCACAGTCGGTCCATGTTTTTGCTCCCACCCAGCTCCCTACCAGACAGTCCACTGGGAGCTGGGAGGGAACGAAAACGTGGACTGTCTGTGGGTCCCTGAGGACTGGATTGGGAAACACTGCTCTAAAAACTTACATTCATGCTGGTCCAGAAGGCTATTGCAGAAACAAATGAGGGGGTTCAGACCCTGTCCCTCACTATGTGTGTGTGCTGTGATGGACTGGCGTCCTGTTCATGGTGCCCCCTGCTGTGATGGACTGGCGTCCTGTCCATGGTGCCCCCTGCTGTGATGGACTGGCGTCCTGTCCATGGTGCCCCCTGCTGTTATGGACTGGCGTCCTGTCCATGGTGCCCCCAGCTGTGATGGACTGGCGTCCTGTCCATGGTGCCCCCTGCTGTTATGGACTGGCGTCCTGTTCATGGTGCCCCCTGCTGTTATGGACTGGCGTCCTGTTCATGGTGCCCCCTGCTGTTATGGACTGGCGTCCTGTCCATGGTGCCCCCTGCTGTTATGGACTGGCGTCCTGTC
>JAODKF010000001.1:18970219-19003918 GCA_026779585.1 Mormyrus proboscirostris
GTAGCGGGAGTATGTGGCCTGGTTTTGTTTTATACGACATGTCCAAATGGCATAGAGGATCATGGGTAGGACGACACCACTGGCTGTAAGTATTCAGGCACGACCTCACTTCCCCAAAATAATCCTCTCAAAGCATGAGGCTGGGCTCCATGATGTCACTTTCAGACTTCAGGAAGGGTCCACCCTCTTGTCCGGGGGAAGACCCCAAGAAGCTTGGCAGGGTTTTGCAGATGAGGGGGGCCAGACTCACACCCTTGTCCAGCCTGACCTTTGGCACGCTAGCGGGTGTTAATGACACAGCACCACAATTCCCTGTAAACATTGAAGGGTTTACCTCATGCTGGAGGCAACTGAACTTTTTAGAGCATGTTAGTGTTTGACTGCTGTGATTGGACAGTAAACAATTGGACAGTGGCTGGTTATCTATGTGGTCTACGCAACTAAATGTCATCTAGCTTTAAATCTCATTTATCCTCAAACTAGTGTAGTTTTGTGTGTGCTAGTTTTAAATGTGTTTTTAAAAGGAATTAATGAAAGACCCTGGAGGTTCTGCTGATGCACAGGTTTTATTAAACTGTAATCCTCTGGTTTTGCTCTTCCTGGGTTCTATTAATTGCCCCAACCAATTGTCACATGACCATTTTATTTTTTCTTCATCCACAATAACCCCTCCCAAACTTGAGTACCAGAATCAGCTGCCTTGTTAGAAGGGTGGAGACAGGATGGCATCACAGTGACACTGGTCACATGATCTCATGAAGGTCAGGCCTTGGTGTCCTTTCTGGTGGTATGATGTGGAACACTTGAGAAGAGACAATGGAAAGTGGCCTTTGGGAAATATTACTGACCTCCCTGTGTGGTGACAGTGGTATGGACAAAACTGAGAGGCACCGTCTCTCTCTCACCTACCCCCCAAAGTGACAAAGACGATTTCAGTCAGGGTCACTATTGAAATCATTATTTCAGCACCTCCCTGTAGTGTGCGTGTACATTCAGTAAATGTAGTGTGTTACACAGAGTCAATAAAACCATCCATCCAACCATTTTATGTACCTGCACAGTTGTGGGGGTCTGGAGCCCGTCCCAGTAGCTATGGGCACATGGCAGGGAATAACCCAGGACTGGGTACCAACCTATCGCAGGGCACACACACCATTTAATCGCACATTCACACTTACGGACAATTTGGTAACTCAACACACGGTAAAATATCAAAGCTTTCTTCTTCACTTTGAACATAATCAAAATAGCAATTATTTTTATTTGTCGTGATGTTTGAAACGAAAGACTTGACAGCAGGCGTTGTGGTAAAACAAAAAGGGGTTTTATTGAACTCAACGGAACAAAGATTGGAAGGAAACTGGATTATGAAGGATCAAAACAGGAACTGGAACATGCGAGTGCGCACGCTAAGAGAAGGTTCAACTTCAAAGACCAGACTAACTTCAATTCAATTCAATTCAATTTTATTTATATAGCGCTTTTAACAACAGTCATTGTCACAAAGCACTTTACATTCAACTGGCCAGAACCCCACCAAGGAAGCCTGTGGTGACAGTGGCAAGGAAAATCTCCCTCTGGCAGGAAGAAACCTTGAGAGGAACCTATACTCGGAAGGGGACTAACGAAAACAGAACAAACAGGTACTTTTATACATAGACTAATAAGGGGTAACAAGTATCAGGCGTAGCCCTTCAGAGCCACGTGATGGAGTAGACAGGAGGGTCAGGTGGACACGGCGGGTAGGACTTGACATTATTATTATAATAAAAATAAGGATTATTATTATTAGTTTAAAATTTGTGACTGGACTATGCTTATATAATGAAATGAGCATGGAAAAAGTCTAATTCAGTTATTCAGCAGCAGGGAACATAAAGGACAGCAGGATAACTCAAGTGTTTTGTCCCAGAAAAGCATACTGAAGCGTATTTAAAAGAATAAATAATGCGGTCTCCTGTATATTTTCAAAGGGCTTTCCGTATTTCCGATTTAATTATGAATGTATACATCAAAGCGAGTTAAAATTATGAAATCAATCACCGCTAGAATAATGCCTTCAAGCACACCTCATCAAATGCAAATAAATCCTGTGAATGTCTACAGCAAAACTGTCCATTCATTTAACCTCCACATAAACTGACAGATTGCTTATTTTTTTAAGACTCAATGAACTTTTTGTGTTTTTTAATTTTTCATTTTTTTTAATTGCCCGCTCAAGGTTTGATACATATTTATGCTCTTTGTTTTATATTGTTTCTTTTTGAAATGTTACTGCACTCCTGGTCTCTCCTTCCTCTGCTGTGATTTTACCATGTTGCCGGGTGACTTATCTTAAATTTTGACAGCAGGACTTATTGTTTTAAGGAAGTTGCCTGTGTGATATCTGTGTGTTAATTGAAATGCTGTGATTGCATGTCAGCCCTAGTGTTTGTTAATTAATATACGCAGGTAATATAATTCTTATCTCATCCATGGTGTGTGCTGTGCATCTTTTCTCCCATTGACCCTGTACTGGATAAGCAGTTATGGAAACTGGTAATATCACTCACTGCCATGTCCCAGATACCTGATCTTTACAGAGCTCATTCATCTTCTCTCGCCCTGAGGCATTCTATTGTGTCTATTGTACTGTTTTTAAGGATACCGTTTCTTCTGCCATTTTTTCCCCACGTCACCTCTGATGTCCTTGCTTCAGCTTCCTCTGGCAGCCAGGGGTGACGTGTGCACCCTGGTGGTGAGAACTCAGCTCATACACCACAAGCCTGCGCCTATGTCTGCCCCAGCCAAGATGGATGCTGCTTCTATACCCTTCAGATGGCCTGACACACTTGCCCTTCATGCCAATAAGCCAACATCTGTTTGGCTCAAGATTAACAACCCTCAGATGAGGCCAGCCACTAACTGAAAGTCCCACTTAAACGGTAACCTGTCCAGCCTCTGAAAAATTGGGTATCTGCCAATCTTCGGATGAAGCAGACAACCACAGCTGGTCTATCTGTCAGCTTGAATAGTCTCGGGGATGTGAAGACTGACCCAAGGTTTATGACAGAATGATGACAGTCTCAGTTACATCAGAACATCTCACCAACATGTAAACTGATGCCTTCAATAGATATTTAAGTATATTACAGAAATCAGGCTATACCCTCATCTCCCATTGTAGATCTTGTAGTCAGTAAGAACATTCTAGAAGCTCTTCCTGTATTTTGTTGTTTATTCATATGTTGGTGCTTTTAAACTGCTGAGTTTATGTATAGCAATCACAACACACATGTACTGTACAGGTAAATGTGGTGGATATATGATGCTAACTTTTGGAAGCATGTAAACAAGCACGTTGGGTTTGTTCTGTTCCACTAATGCCTACATGCGCTTTTGACAAACAGCAAGTGGGAACAAGCATTATTTTAAAAGCCACTACAATGCACAAAGTGGGCTGCGTGGGCTTCGGATGGCAGTCAGGCTTCACCCAGCAGGTCCACTCGAACCTGGATGGGATAATCACCCTGCTTAAAAGCGCCTGACTTCTCTGAATCACATCACTGGTGCCCGTAAAGTTTTCCCATGTGTCAGGAGCGGACAGTCAGCGACTCCCGGTAAGAATAGCATAATCTGTTAGAACATGAGGCAAACGTTTTGATGTGATCTTGGCCATAAAGGTTATTTTAAAGTATTATTGTTATTGATGATAATGATGTTTTTAACTAATTTTATTTATATGTTTAAGACTTCATAGTTTATGATTCAGACCATAGCTTGATAAAAAAAACTCTGTATTACACAGAATAATAGGAAAAATCAAGAAATATAATACTCTCAGAAATATGACATAAAGCGAATAATACTGCAGGTTATGGTGGGAAAATGATTTGAATGGTGTATTCTATGCTGGAGAATGCAGATAGTATATTCTATGCCGTAGATGGTATATGCCATATTGTAGATGGTGTATACTGTGCAGTAGGACTGTAGGTGGTATATTCCATGCCATTGATGGCATATGCCTAGCTGTAGTTGGGATAGTCCATGCTGTACTGTAGATGGTATGCTCCATGCTGTAGATAGTGTATGCCACGATGTAGATGGTATATTCCATGCTGTTGATGGTATGTTCCATGCTGTAGATAGTATATGTTGTGATGTAGATGGTATATTCCATTAATTCAAATCACGGAAATGCATTCTAAATGGCTGTTGGAACTGAGAAACAATGAAAACAGTGACTGCTTTGTGTGACTGTATTTTATATAGGTTTTAAAATACATTTTTGTCGAAATTTATTAAAGATAATAGTTATTGACCTACTTTAGAAGAAAACAGTTACATATTACCACTGCAAAAAAACATAATGACTAATGATTGTAACCGAATGGTTTATTGCCGCACTGGAGTGCCTGAGGCCATGCCATTCATGTTTTGCTACTTAACGGACCTGCTTTGGCAGAACAGATCTTATTGTGGTCAGTTATAATCTATATTATAATGGCAGTGAAATGCTGACGAGCTGATAAATGTTAGATTTATTAATAAGTTTTAACTGTGGGGGAAAATCAGTACTTGTTATAAATTAGTTGTTCCTATGAAATCGTAACCCAGGTAAAATACACCTTTAGTTCAAAGTTCAAAGAAGGCTTGAAAGAAATGTTTACACTGCCATTTAATCATTCAAAATAATGACTAATTGTGTTAGTCACATAGGCCTACCAGTAGTTGATCTTCTTTTATCTACGTAGTGTTTTACATAACTTATAAATCTCAAGTAATACCACATATCAGCTGGAACTCCATCCATACTCAATCCATACTCCTTACTGAGTCTTTATATACCGCTGCAGCTTTCAGCGAGGGCGACATCCCTGACCTGACATATAATGACATCATCAGCTAGCCTGTTCACGCCAAGGCTCGACTCAGCTTTTAAAGCTTTTAAAAGTTTATATGCATAAAAGTATTTTCTGGCTGGTCATGTCACGGGAATGGTGTATGGGAAATTTCTGGAAAAGATTGCTTAATTCCTAATTGTACCGAAGGTGAGACTTTTATTCTTATATTATTAATGCTGCAATGTTTAATGACAGACAAAGAGTTCGTAAAACAATTATGTGTAAATGAGATTTGATATCAGCTTTGGGTTGGGCGATCTGGTAAAATATGTTATGATTGGTTTTTCCTTATCAAACCTATCAGGAGATGAAAAAACCAACAAATTAAATCGACTGCAAACTGAAATTTATTTTTAATGAATAAATCATACAAAAACATACATAATTCATTCATATAAATACTACACAGACCCATGTATTCAGTGGGCTGCCAATTTTTCAGTCTGACTGCCGCAATCCACTTTACTACATCTTTCTGGGATTTCTTTTCCCAGTGAACATAAAATTGCCTTTATTTTTTGACTCAAAAAACTCACTCACAAAACACAATATAACTTCAATGCTTTTGTATAAAATACCTTTATTCCAGGTAAAACACAAACATACATCTTGTTAGTTGTTACTTAAATTAAACAGTTGTAATTTAATTAAAGCAAAGACCACAATTTAAAGTAGTTTTAACAAGAAGCAAAGTATTTAAAGAATTTGGAGTCCATATGAAATTAGAATACAAACAATATAATAACAATCACCTTGATTTTTTAAATAGTGAAAGTGATTAATTGTTATTGGTGACACACCACAGCAGGCAGTGCAAAACAACAAAATGTATCCTCTGCATTTATCCCATAGGTGACATAGCAGTGGGCAGCTATTATTTAGCACCTGGGGAGCAGGGTATGGGGGCGGTACCTTGCTGGTCAGGGATTTGAACCAGCAACCTTTGAATCACAAGCATGATTCGCTAATAGTTAGGGAAATATCAACAACATAGCAATGAATATCAAGAAAATATGAATAGCATTTGAGATAAATCATGTTAACATGCAAGGGTAGCAAAACTTTTCAGACTTTGTAGACATATGATGTAATTTTGATTTACACATGTGCTGTAGCACTAGGTAGCAATTTTTGATGGGTAGGAGAAAAGGGCTGAACACCTGTTCTAAAAGAGCAGACCAAGCCATTTTTGTATTATAGGGAGGGAAAGAAATTGTTTTAAAGCACTATGTCAAGGAAAATTAGCAAGATAAAAGATAACAAGCTTTTATATGTTTCACAGATAAAGTTTTCACAAATATGTATTTTTTGACAAATTATTCCAGCAGATTGTTTAAAGGTTAGAGAGCGATTTGGGCCGCCCTGGACCGTTGGCATGAACATAAACAGGGAAATAAGAGCATATTATAAGTTTTTTGGTCATTGTACAATGACTTTTGACAAGAAAAGGTCAACAGAGGTTCCTCTGAAGGATCCTGAATAGTAACAGATCAAGCTTTATGAATGAGTAAAGGCTGAAAATAAATTTTTAGATAGAGACATTAGCTAAGGATGTAAATGTAAGCGTCACCTTGCAGGACACCTTGAGTCCAGTCTGGGATAAAAGAACAGACACTCCATAAACATGGGAATAAAGCTGGAAGCGTGAGGCTTCATCGCTCCCCATCGAGTCTCTGTGCCGCCCATGATAAAAATGGCAGCAACATTTTAGGGTGAATTATTAGATTGTCCTCTCTTGGTGTGTCGCCATGGCAGCCCGGCCATGCCTGGCTGGGCAGCTGGTGATTAGGGCCCCGCTGTTGTCGTGCCCATGGCCCCACGCAGCCAGGAGTGACTCCTGCCATTTGTAAATCACTGGAGCAGGAAATTGCCTCGTTTGCACCGGTAACAGAAGCTTGGGGGTCCGGTTGTGAGAACTCAGTGCACAAGCTTCAATTGAACCAGGACCCCATTCAAAAGGGCACAGGAAAACAAAGCTGCTGGGTCATTTCGGTCTGAGTTCCCCAAACGGCTATAATGTGTACATAATGTGCTTATTTTCCTGTCTGTGATCTCACCAGGGTTGGGTTAGAAGTTTCCTGTGGGTGACGCGCTCAGGGGACGTGTGAATGACTGCTGGAAGTGCCCGAAACGTTATGAAAGGCTACCAGGACCATGAAGAAGCAAGCCAGCACTATTGAAGAACAAAAAGAACACAGAGGTCGCTGCCTCATCCTGACAGAAGTAGTGGTCTGAGACATCTCCTTTATGGTTCACGAGGTGGTACAGAAAGGGAGAGTGTAATTCACAGGCAGTGAGGACCGGAAGCCACTTAATGTACAGCACAGTGAGAAATGTAATGTACAGTGCCCTGTGAGAAAGGAGATGGTATCAATGCAGGTCCTTGCTGTAGGTTAAAAGGACACCAGGGAGACGTAATCGGGACCAGGACAATGGCATAACTTCAGGTTGAGCACTGGGGGGAGTTAATGGGTCTCCACCTATTTAAGGGGGTCCAGGATATTGTATTGGCTGATTTTGATTGTTGTGGGGGGGGGGGGGAGTGCACCCCTCATCCCCCCATAATTTATGTCTATGGACCAGGAAGAGATAAATCCTTGAAACATGGAGTAAGGCAATACAGACCTCTCTACTGAGTACATTTCCTAGGGTGAATGAATAATGAAGATGGGCAAAACTGCCGCTGGGTCCTTCACTAGTCTGGGAGCGGACAACTCCTGGGAGGAGACCGACTCAGCTCTACCCGTGCCGTCCCAGGATGTGCTGCTTTTTGGAGGACACCGACTCAGCACTACCTGTGCCATCCCAGGATGTGCAGCTCCTCAGAGGAGACCGACTCAGCCCTACCTGTGCTGTCCCAGAATGTGCAGCTCCTCAGAGGCGACCGACTCAGCCCTACCTGTGCCATCCCAGGATGTGCAGCTCCTCGCAGGAGCCCGACTCAGCCCTACCTGTGCTGTCCCAGGATGTGCAGCTCCTGCTTGCCCCTACCTGATCTGGATTTTCAGATGAATAAAAAAAAAAAAGAAAAACAACGAGACAAGACACAGACAGGCTGTCATTTGGATTAGATAGATTTGCTCCAGGGACTGTCTGACCTCGCTTTCTCAATAATGTATGTCACTTTGGATAAAAAAAGTCTTATAAATAGGTTAAATGTAAATGCAAATAGACTAGATAGATTGATAGATAGACAGATGGATGGACTGACTGACTGACAGACAGACAGAGAGAGACTTTATTGATCTCTGCTGAGAAATTCTGCATGGCTGACCAGCTGTGAGTGATGTGCTTCTGCTTCTGTCCGCAGTGTATAAAAAAAGCTCTTGGCTTGGCAGGGGTGTCTATCAGAGGTGGGGGTGTGGCAGATAGGCCAGGTGTCAGATTCAGGATTAGAAACGACTGGAAAAAAATATTTAAATATCCATCAAGTGTATTGTTCTGGGTTTGCACAGTTGGGCTGATTTAGATGTGTGAAATGGCTGAGATGGTCGGCGGAAGTCACCTTCCTTCGATGAGGATCATTACCAGCAGGCCTCGTCGCACATTCTGTGCAAGGAATGTTCCAGGCACCATCTGCCACTTTGATGGAATCATTAAGAGGTGAATTTAAACAGAATCGCTGCCAGATGAGGAGAAAAATAAGCCAGCCTCTGAAAGGAACCCAAACGGGCTAAACAGGGTTGAAACCGGACCCGCTGGCCAGTGGTGCCTTCCTTCCTTTGTCTTGCTGCCGCATCGTAAGTCGACACGTCTTCCACTCCGTTCAGGCGTTTGAACGATGCCCACACAAGGCTCCAAGCTCGGTCACCTGAGAGCACTTGGCATTGTTCCTAGGCCTACTTGAAGTCCACGTCATATTTTGTCCACCCATCAGGCCACTGGCCAGCACAGCACCTCCGCTGACCATTACAATGATTGGCAGCGTAAATATTTCAACGTGTTCTGTAGCGTTGTGTTACCGTCACTGATGAATAATGCATGGAGGAAAGAGGCCAGTCCATGGTCCTGGGAAGCAAACTCTGTGCCGACAGAGACAGATATGAAGGAATGGTAGCCAACCATGTAGTTCTACAAAACATCAAGACCTGTAGGTAATCCACTTGCTTGGTACTTGCTGTGTTCAGAATATTTGCAAGGAGATTGAATATTAGCAAGGTTACCAACCTATGACATCCCTTCTCGGAAGATGGAATGGGGACAAAAGTCAAGGCAGACGTATTGTAAAAGATTGAGCTGAAGGTCAATTTAGCACTGTTGGAAGATCTTGCGGATTTTGACTGCTTTTAGTACATTTTGTTGATCTATCTGGACAAGCTGCCCAAGGCTATGCAAAGACTGCGAGACTGAGCAGGTGTGGTTTCTGAGGAGTAAGGCCATCGCCCTCTACCAGTGCTGCTTAGCTGCTGGTTTTGATTCTTATTTGCAAGACACCGCCAGGGGAGTTGGTCATAAGCTGAGCAGAGGTCTCCTTAGCTGGAGTAGTCGTGGTGGCCCTGAGGGACACCTTTCCATCCGCGGGCTTCTTGCCTCAAGTACAGGTCAGTGTCTCGCTTGGAAACCAACCCTCAAATGTGCATCGTGGCTCGAACCTTAGCCAGTCACCTGTAAAGTAATTATACGCATTTGTGCAGGTCTTGAGGGTACTGCTAACTCAGCTGATAGCTACTTTCCCTCAAGGATGCGTATTGGCCAGTTTATGATGAGAAATACACCACATCTAAGTGTCCGTTTAGCCGGGCATGTGTCAATGAGTGAGGAAACTGAGCAGTTTGAGGGGGAGAACTCAGTAGTCGGAGGCAGAATATGTTTGATTGCATGTTTTCATAAGAAGATGGCAAGTGATTGCTGGAGCTTTTATAGGTTAATATGTTTTAACATTGTCAGCATCTCGCACTTTGTTGAGACTTGCGATTTTGCCATAACATGATACTCTGTGTATAACAGGTGTCAGGGACAAATTTAAGAGATGAATTAATTATGAGTATAATGGATACGCTTGTACCATGAAGTAGAGCGTAAAGAAGACTTTGACAGGTTCTCATTCGGACTTTTGGTACGTGCGTTTTTCTGTCACGTGAGCTGCTTGGTTGTTAAATTAATTAGTGGGGCTCTGATGGATCTCCATTATATTTAATCACCATCGCTCTGGAAGTAAACGGCTGGAACTCATTTTTGAGGTTACAGGAACATCTTCTGAAGGTTGCTGACCTTTTTGAAGTGAGGTTCAGCATGTGGCAAAGGATCAGCTGTCCAGATAACATCAACATGTCAATATTGGTCTCCTACAGCAGTAATCCCTGAACCTCTACTTAAGCTTCCTCATCCATACCATACATTTCTTTTGATCCTTCACCAGACCATCTCATTAAATGAATCAGCTTGAATTCCATAAGTTGAACCAATTCTGTTGGAGATGAAATGTAAGATATATATAGAAGGAGGTATCTCAAGGAGAGAACCACTGTCCTAGAAGTTATATGCAGCAGTTAGCCATGCTTGCCTTCAGGGTAAGTTGAAAGTGAATCCATTTTCAAGAACCTCTACGACAAATCTAGGAACTTATTGGGAAAAAAACATGTCAGGTATCTATTGCCCCTATAAAATATTTCGTGTGATACATCTTGGATCAGGTTCTTCCTCCTGCCCCCAACGGTGCCCTTAGTTAAGAAGAGGAAAGGTTCCAGAAGTGAAACTATTAAAGGTACTCTTGTATCCTATGTTTGATAAATGTGATTCTCTCCTCGTTGTGCAACAGGTTGCCATCGATGTGTTTGGCACTTAAATCCAGTTCCCCCCCGCCCCCCGCCCCCCTCCCCCAGAGCCAAAGAGCCGTATTGTGCTGCTTGGTTACCCTAATCACCACATCCACATACGCGTTCGTGGCCAGTAGTTCTTCCGGTTCTCTGTCAGCACACGGGCAGCCCCAGCTCACATCTCACCGCATTTAGTGCCACGTCACCTAATCCTATAATGAGCCCTCCAGGTGGAATCCATTAAACCCCTCCCCACAGGAACCCCCCCTATTGTTTTTGTTTCGTGTGACCAACCATCTCGAGGAGTGCTGCCCAATGCACAGGCTATGAAGTTTGCCTGTTGCATTGTGGGTAGTAGAATGATGACTCCCATTGAGCAGTGACCCCTCCTACAAAGGGAAGGTCATGACATGATGTTTGACAGGGCTGTATTTTAGTCTATGTTAGCCAAGTTTGGTGGGAATGAAAGGAGGCTATCAGGGATAAGACCCATGGCACAACCTCAGCTAATTCCCTTAATCAGAATATAGCTACTGCTGATTAGCTTAGCTTCCAAAGCCATCAAGGGGATTGCTGCCAAGATTAGCAACAAGGCTCCTCCTGGAGCTGTTTACAATTTCGTCAGCACTCCGCACCCACTGTGACCCCTCTGCACACCTTTATGGACGGCCGCATGAAAAATGTCCAGAGGCCATTTGAAAAAACAATGTAAGTAGGACCTAGTTTTGTTTTTTTTTTAATAAAATCAATTTTACGTCTAGGTTTGTGTCAGTTAAGACACAGTGTAGTCAGGTTTCTACTGGATGGTGAAATGTATTTGCAAACTCGGCTAGTTTAGTAACAGATACCTGCCACAACAACAGCCATGCATAAAGGAGGGGTCATAGGAGAGGGTGCCATCCTTTGTTTGATGCTTATCATTGATATTTTAGACCCACTTGATAGTTACTCAGCATGTTTCATCTATCGCTGCCAAAGTTCCAGGGGATAGTTTATTTGTTTTATTTTCTGGGTCACAGTAAATGAAAGCCGTTCATCTATGTCACTGTATGCTGCGGCTCTGAAAGGCATCACATGTTAAATGGGAGCGATGTACTGGGGGAAATTTGTTGCCGGGGCGATATCCATGGCTGTAAACTGGACGCTGGCCAAGGGTGTTAATGCATGTCATTCTGCTGCCATTGTAACTGCTAATGTTATTGCTCCTGCTATTGGCTCTGCCGCTGCTAATGCTAATGCTCCAGCTTTTACCACTGCCGGCGCTGATGCTACTGCTCCAGCTATTACCACAGTCAGTGCTAATGTTATGCATCTGCTACCGCTAATGTTGCTACTGCTGCTTCTCCACCACTGATAGCTTTGCCCCTGCTATATCTGAAATGGCACCTCCAGCTGCCAGAGGATTGTGCTTGAATAAAAGCATGTCTGTCCTCCTGTCCAAATCTTAAAGCCTGGTTCCGCTCGGTAAAATGGAGAAAATTATTTGTCTCTATTAATGCTAATATTTGTAATAATAATAGACCTTTGCAGGTGCAGCTTTCATTGGTCAGATCTGGAGAGTTCAGTCAGCTCAGGCGTGCAGGGGTGGTGCAGGGGTGTCTCTGTGACTGTGGTTGTCATCAGACAACAAGCAGTAATGGGGCTGCTGTGGTTCAGATCTGCGGGATTCTCAGCTGGAACAGAAACTGACAGTGGTTGAGCATCCAATCCGAGACTGCAGAGACGATAAATGCTCCACACTTTGGATGCGTTTCAGTTCGAGTGCTCACATTTGCATGCAAGCCATGAAATTTGTTTACGGTGGTCTGCATGACTGCAATTTCCAAAGGGGTGGGGGGGCTGCACGCACACTGTTTTCTGAAAAGGATAAAAATGGGGGAGACAAGGGAAGGTAGAGGAAAGTGAGTGTGAGAGAGAGAGAGAAGGAAAGAAACTGGGAGAAAAACATACATAATAGCCTATTCTGTTGGTCTCATAAAACCCTCTCTTGTAGTGGGCCTCCTTTTTGCGGAAATTAAAGAGGTTGTGTTGTCTTCCACTGGTAACGTCTGTCACAAAGATCTCTGTTGGGCTGCACAAGAGAGCAGAGATAGACCTCTGATTGTCACAGGGATTGTGAGGTCTTTCCGTGGTTTCGCTTTTTTCACGGAACGTTATTGACAAAAGCTAATAGCTATCATTTGACTCATTTAGCATGTGCAGCGTTTGATTAGCCCTTTATCCAGTTTACACTGGGACAGACGGTTTAGCACCTTAACTCTGGCAGCAAGGATTCAAAAGGTTAACCATATACCTTCCCCGAACAGCCCCTATAAGTATATCCATCTCTACAAAAGCGTGAACATGAAAAGTCACTTTAGATGAAAGATAAGATACTTTCGTTTATCACACAGGGGTATTGCAGTTTTGCACAGCTTTGTTCAAAAATTAGCTCACATGTCACTCTTTTTAATTGTTCACTCAAGTTCCTAATTATTTGAATATTAAGTTTTTAACCTCAGTCTGAAAACAAAGAAAGACAACCAGGTTTGGGGCAAAACCTTTTTGGGTTAAATCCTCCAAATTTTTTGAAAGCAGTTGATTGTCCTGATCAATCAGCGCAGATCCTGACCATTCAGCGAGAAAAGATATATCTGGATCTCAATTTTTGAAACTGTGACATGCCCAGAAAAGCATAGTCCTTAAAGTCTTAAATGCTAAAATAAAGGCTTTAGGTTGCCTTATACATACAGAACAGAATACATATTGGATGTCACTTTTCGCTGTGTGATTGTTTATTGATATGCAGCATTTTTTACTATTACACAACAATGAGGTTGCCTGAAATGGCCAGGCCGTGAAGCTCTGCCATCTTCTCCTGCTCCTCCTGGTGTTTTTTTGTGTTTCCGTTCACTTCGGCGCCATCTCAGATGTCGTTTCTGTTTTATAGGATTATTGATTTTTGGTAAGCAGTCTCTGATTACTGTAGCTCAGTGACTCTTTCCAGTGTCAAAATCATAGCATGTGGTGAAGCTGGCTCCTGAGCATTGGACCCCCAGAAGGGAGCCCCCTCACACCATCCTGTTTACCCCTCCTCTGCTACAGAGGCTCGCCTGCTATTTCTACGTCTGAAGCCTTTGATCGTGTAATTGACCAATTATATGTGGCGAGACATTTCTCTGCCAGGGTAGCCAGCCATTGACGCGTCACACTTCAGTGCAATGTCTCAGTTTTCAGCTGTCTCCGATAGCCTTCTAGGGCTCCAGCTTTTGTTGCTAGTCTGGAAAAATTGCATCTTGGGTATTTTGGAACATTCTCAGGACCTTAAACACTGGGAAAGGCCTAATAACTATTAGCAGTTCTTATAAGCCACTCCTGAACCACACAGTAACCATTCAAACACACAGTGAGGATTTGCCTATTCTCTGAAACATTTGGCCTAGGGCAGGGCACACACTGAGTGGGATTTCAGATGATTACAGAGCCTCCATTATACACACACACTTTAATTGTTTTTGAAATGTGGGAGTGATCACAGCACCTCAAAGACAACTACTGACACACTGGGGCTATGGATGTCCAGCTCCTCTTACTCAGTGCTGTCCTCTATCTTTTTACTCCATCACTCACCAAATATCACCTCAAAACTGTGTTGTAATGTTTCTTTAAGACTTTTCCTACAATTGAATTGATTACTGTTTATAACCCCGTTACCAAGATGACACCATAAAGCAAAGGTCCTAAAATATAAGCAATCAGTGGCCATCTGCGTTGAATACCTGGAATGAAAGGATTCAAAAGCTTTATTTTTTTTTATAAATACAGTGAAAGAATTGCCGGTCTGCCTCCCTGCAGACTTATACAATACACAATGGTTAGCAATAACAGAATATTGAACAATAACATACAATATACAAAATATACAATATACCAGATTTTTAAGAATGCATAGATTGTTACATGGGCGTCGTTAAGTCTGATCACTTGTGGCTATAGCCACGAGTATTTTAACCCTGATGCCAGTGTTCCTTCAAAAAGACAAGTCAAGCCCCTGAAGTCAAGACTTAGCCCCTGACTTTTTTCAATAGCTAGAGACGCTCCTAGATTGTCAGCTTCTTTTACGTATCGTGGTTCAATGACGTATGGTGGCGTCTAGACCAGAATCGCATGAGCTACTGACAGCCATCTTTTACTGTACATCGACAGGAGGTCTCTTGTGAAGATGTTTCCCAAGTCGGGAAAGTCCATAGTCTTCGACCACTTTCCTGACCCCTCCGACACCTGGGAGATCATTGAGACCATCGGGAAGGGGACTTATGGGAAAGTGTACAAAGTGCTCAACAAGGCCAGCGGGAGCAAGGCCGCCGTCAAAATCCTCGACCCAATCCATGTGAGTAGGAGGCCTGCTTCAAGCTATCCATACTGTGGAAATAAAAACCCATCGTGATACTGAAATACTAGGCATTTCTATTACACACAGTAACTGTCTTCTCATAAAACAATCAGACAAGATTGATAGAGACTTTATTTAGTCTTTCTAGAGTTATCATTAATATAGTAAATGTGTGTGAGAGTCTTAGCTTGTGTACCTGATACAGGTTCGGCATTAACAAATTTAGCTATGTTTGATTATCATTATTATATGCTTGGTGTTCTCAAATCACAGGTGATAAAATTTGCTACACTTTAGGCCAGAGGTGCCCAATTCCAGTCCTGGAGGGCCGGAGCCCTGCACATTTTTGGGAATCCCCTCATTTAACACACCTGATTCAACTCCTTATGCTACAGTAATTCCCACACAGCTCTTGAGCTGAATCATTTACGGTGGAACAGGGAAAGAACTAAGCTACACAGGGCTTCAGCCATCCAGAACTGGAGTTGGACTCCCCTGCTTTAGGCAATCTCTAACCCCCTGCTCAGTTAGACTTACCTGTATTCTGAAGGGGTCAGCCTGCATTCCCTCTTCCATCCAGCAGTTTCCATTCGTTTTATCACCCTTAATATTGCCCCAGTAGGCTCCAATATTGTGTGTTACAGCCTTAGCTGAACTGCATTTCAAAGAAGAAAGAGATCTATTATGGTTCTGAGTGGATGAATAATTACATGATGTAACAGGAGCCCATCCTGCCCCCCCAGCTCAAACAGCACCCTCACTCTCATCACAGGGCTATTCACAAAGAGTTTCCTTGTGGAGGGCTGTTACTCCGTTTTATAGCTGGAGGCTTCTCCATACCCATTTTTTAAAGGATCTCTAATTTTTCCATGTCTTCCTCTTCCATGTCAGTACATTTTCTGGTTTCATTTGAGTTTTTCACTTGGTTCCCTGCTTCTCCATTACCATGAATCACACGACACTGAGGCATAAACCTTGAGTTATAACCTAACATCTCAACCACATAAATATGGCATTTCTGCATGCTGTTGTTCCATTAGCTTGCATTACTGCTCTACAGGCTGAGTATTTTATTTCTGTTTTTTTTTTGTTTTGAGAAAGCAGAGTCAGCCAGGCAATTTGCAGGGGGGGAAGGAGGGTGTTATCAGCCTCACTCAGGAGCCTAACAGTAGAACCACCTGGGTGGTCTTGGAATTTGAACCAGCAACCTTCTGAACACAGACACAGCACCCTACCTTGCTGAGCTACACACCACTGCTCTACGTGCTGCTAACAAACAGTTCCCACTCCATTTTTCAGGCCCATTTCAATTAGTTTTTCTAATTTTCCCTCTCAGCAATTAAGCAATTGCACCATTAATCAAGCAATATAGCATTAGAATAAATGTCCACTGCCATTTTAACTGATGTATTTATTTCTGAGGGAAGATGGCAGCCTTTAGATGGGTAGCTGTGATGCTGTATTTGCTGATGATGTCACAGACTGGTTTAGCTGTCTACCAGTGATTACTTTATTGGTTCCCATAGAATTAAACTGGTTAGCACATGGTCACTCTTATCTCCCTGGTTACAGAGTCCCAGATTCTTCCATCACTGTCTATTGTGCCTTTGTCACACTGAACAGATGTACTAGTATAATATAGTATAGTACAGTATAGCATAGCATAGCATAGTATAGTATAACTATCCACTCACCTTCATGTTGGGTTGCCGCTAGAGATTTAGGACCCTATGAAAACACATTATGTTGAGCCCCCAATCCAGACCAGGCCTGTTATGTTTAGGGCCCTTGTGACCCAGGGTAGTGCATACAGGTATTCCTGCCATTGGTGGACTTGGCTCTGAGTGCAATTTTGTTTCCAAATGCAGGACATAGATGAGGAGATAGAGGCCGAGTACAGCATCCTCAAGGGCCTGTCGGACCACCCCAACGTCGTCAAGTTCTTTGGGATGTTCTACAAGAAGGACGTGAAGGATGGGGACCAGCTTTGGCTGGTGTTGGAGGTACTGGGGACTTGCGTCTCGCTCCCTTTTTCACAGTGGGCCAGAAGCTATAGCTGCTGTTCCAGGTTGGAACAAAGAGGGAAAATAAGCAGGTAGAATTCTAGCCTGATACCTCCAGAGTTGTGGTTTTTGATTCCTACACCTAGCTGTGTGTATGGAATTTACATGTTCTCCCTGAGTTTGTGTGGGGTTCAAAACCATCCCTACACTGTCTGTAGTATGTGTCTCCAGGGTATGGCCTTGGGCCCCGTGCTCACGTTGGGGTCGGGGGGTGTAAATTTGTTCATCAGAGTTAGTGACCATGTTACAACAACTGGGTTGTGTTGCATGTTCCGTGGCCGCAGAGGTCAGCACACTGATACATTTCCTGTAATTGCTGACTAAATGCAGTTTCTCAGAGTGTTTTGACGTCAATCCTTCCCAGGGGCTCCAGATTTCTCACAGGAAAAAATGCATAAAACGTTTCACACACATGGTAAAACACATGCAGGTAGTTTCCTTATAAATATTGTTCTTGAAATTTATGGTACTGAAGAGAACTGAGTAATTTTCTTATTTGAGCTGCCTGTGTATGATTATATACAAGCCTCAACAATTGAGGTGTCCCAGTTAAATTTTGAAAGACAGTGGAAAAACTGTGGTTCTTCATGAGCCCTCGGACATCTATACGCAAATACCAAGGAAAAAAAGAAGAGATAGACAGCCAAAATCCGGGAGGCTAATCCTGACGCTGAAAATCAGCACCTGCCACAGTGATTTGACAATCGCCATGGTTACCGTTCCTCCCTCCAGCTTTGGGGCCCATGGAGGGGGGGGGAGGGTTCCATGCAGCCTCCCCACTCCCTCCCAGCGGTCGCCTGTACGCTCTGCATGCTGCACCATGCCTGGTCGCCTAGATAACCACGCGGTTTGGGCATAATTAACCGCAGAGATTGTGGCCATATTTTGGAAGGTATCGAGGGCACAGGGGCTGTACTCCCCATGCAGTTACGTAACACCTAAACACGCACGACTGCATGCCGCATGGGTGACAAATATGAACTTGCTTTAAATGAACTGTTATCAGCCACAGTGGCTACAGTTTTTTTTATTGCGTCTAACACTGATTTCATTCTTTCTCTGTTTTTCTTGTATTGTTTTACTGCCTGCTTGATCTACATGCAATTTTATTATGGGCCTATTCATGTATATGAAAGGCCCATATTACTATTCATTTTTTATTGTAATCTGTCTTTTTCATTTTAATACTGTGTAGCGCATTGGGTATGAGAAATGCGAGTAGAAATTACTATTATTATTAGAAATATTATTATTAATAATAGTGATAATATTAACAGTAGGAGTAGTAGTAGTAGAGGTGGTGGTAGATTTCCTTATTAATTTAAAACAAACCATTTTAATATTCAGTTCAGTTTGTTTTGTATGTTTTTACTGAATAAGGAGCATTGCTACCAAGCACATATGCGAGGTGCCCAGAGAGAGCTTGAGGTGACAGTGGCAGGGAGAAGCCCAGTCAGGGACAGAAAATGGCCTAGGGAGGAAGCAGACATGGGGGGAGCTTCATCCTCCCCTGGCAGTACGAGTTTATATCGTAGTAGTAAATACTTTATAGCTGCATATTAATAAAGGAGAAGCGTAGCAGCAGATGAGAGGCGTTGGATGAAAACATTTGTACAGCATTATTCAAACCCACACTACTTTCATCCCATTTTTAGTTGTTTTTAGATTCCGTCGTTCATTGTTGTGGTTCCATTAAACACAAGTTAATGGCTTATTTTCCCTTCCGTGGACTGAAAATAATCATCATAAATTGATATTGCAGGCCGAATCAGTCAAATATTCAATCTGCCTAATTTAATTTAAATTAATGAACACTGCAACTCTCAGAAAAGGATTCCAAACAAATTAATATAGCTGCATTTTCTGTTTGGCAAAAAAATATGTGTTCCTTCTCACATGAGCTTAAGGGCCCAATGATGAAATCACTTGGTTCTATCCTTGTGAAACGTGCTATGAGGTGTGCTGTGTGACCATTAACAACAAAACAGGAAGGTCTCCTTTCTGTGTGCTTCATGTATCAATAGTCAAGCGTGATGACCCATGACTTTTTCCTATATGTGTCCCCTAACCAAATCGTTCAGGTTTCATACGGCACAACTACTACAGTTTTTTGGTCCTCACATCGTTGAAGTCTATTTTCACACAACACCCATTTCGCTACAATTCCACTCTTCTGCATTTATTTGATTCTGGTCCATGTCCATCCGCTCTGTTCGAGTTTTAGCCCATCCATTTGGTTACAGTCCAAATCCCCCATCTTAATTTAATCCTGATTTTGTCCATTCATCCTGGTTAAGTTTTAGCCCATCCATTTGGTCACGGTCCAGTCGGTTGCCAGCAACAAGTAGGACTGTAATGGCAGACACTTCCACCTGCTTGGATCTTCTCCCAGACACCCATCTCTCTTTTCCCAGTGAACTGGGCAGCACATTTTCTCTGTGCCCTGCATTAATCTGTGGAGCTCTTCACTAGTAGAAAAATGCACGCTTTTATTAAAGCCATAGACCACAGAACGTGCCGGTAACATGCAGGGCTGCGTCTCGTGAAAGCCCGTTACAAGTCCTTCGGCATAACACTGCTTTGAAAGCAAACAGGCCAGTGCTAGACTGAAAAATTAAGTACTCTCTGAGTTTTGGAGATGATGAAATTACGTCCCCAAATTACTCTGATCGCACAGGAAACTATATCCCTTGTTTTCTTGTTGTGTGATTATAGTTTGTGTTTCTTTAACAGAGCCTGTCATTTTGTTTGTGAAGTTGAGCTGTTGACATAATCCGTTTCATATACAACTATACCTTCATTGATTCCTAGACTTTGCAAAATGGCCCATGACCCAAACAACTTGAATTGAATTGAATTGAAAATGTATTTGCCTTTTGCACAGATACAAATGTATAAATATGCTGGAATTCTTGTACGCTTGATAGACAGACAAATGAGTGTCAAAGGTCATTGTCTTTTGTGGTGAAATCAATTAACAATGAGGTTTGTGTTTCGGCCCTCTAACCCGAATGTCAGTAAAATGTGGACAGTGGCTGTTTGTCGTGTAGATGATTTGGGGGGGGGGGGGGTCGTCTGCAACTGGCAACTCGAGGGCGACCATTTATCACAAGTCTCCAAGATTTTCACCGACATATCACTACAAAAGAAAGGCTGACTTGAGAGATGTTCGATAAAACATCCTCACAGAGGTACAGGGGGTGTCAACACTATTTATTTCTCTCCTTAGCAGTTTGAGTACGCATTAAATTCCTGATTAATGTCATCTTCAGGGAAACTTCAGCAGATGCTAAGCGGTATTTATGACAGACTGTGTATTTTAAAACAAATGCAGTCTAAGCTGCTGTATGTATCCTGAAACCTTTTTCTTCCATGTCTGATGTGTCAGGTCTGAGAGCTATGATATGTAATCGATTTACTGTAAACACACAGATTTTAAAGGTCAAACACGCAATAAAATTAGCTTCCGCTGAAGCTGCAGGGGAGCTGCAAGGGAGGAAAGACCATTGATGGTGGCTCCATTTTGATCTTTCGCTTCCTTTGATGTGCCTGTCATAATGTGTTCATTTCTACCACCTGCATTTGTGAGGCAATGAGGCGGTTTTCAATAGCAAATGGTCCCGTCGCTGAAAATTTAATTTCCAAGCAGTCTGCTGAAACCCTATGATGGACTTTGTTTGTAGGTCCCATATTATTAGTTTTCGTGCAATAAATATACAGTTATCGATACCGAATTTGACCTTGATATGTAAAATACGGAAAATGCTTAGTGACAGCTTGCGTGGAGCTCATGGTGCCTGGGGAGATTTTAAGAAAACAGGAGGAATTAAAGTGATGGGTTGACATTAATAACATGCCCCCAGCAAAGTGAAGGTAATTGGAAATGATAAGCGTGAGGACCAAAAATAAACCAGCATCAGTCACAGATACATACATGTCAGCGTTAGTTTACTCTTTGCCAGGGCTGTAGTACTCGAGTCAGGTCTCAAGATGTTCTTCTATTGTCTTCGACTCGTTGGTGCTTGCACTTGGGCTTGTCGCGGACTTGGCTATTGGAAGACTTGGTGTTGACGTAGTCCAGCTGCCTTTATTTTTTTTTCTCAAGCTTACATTTACATATTGTTTGCATTTACAGCAAACTGCCACAGTTGCTTTGTTGTTTATCTGTAAAAGACGGCATATTAGAGACCTCAGTCAGCATGTAGTACCAATCAACAATAAGCACAAAAGGGGGCTTTAGCTCTGGTTGTCTTTTCACATTCCGTTAAGTAGTAGAACTGTATGCTTTTGTACAGGTATAGTTACAGACTTTCCACCTAATTAAACTTGTATTTTTGTATAATTCATTTGCCAATAAGAGACAAAACACACAATAAACAAATCTAAATATGAATTTGATTGATAGCATTATTATTATTTTGTTAAAATTTTCTACAGACATTGCAATAATATCTTAATTATTATATTATTATATATAAAAACCTGCATACACACTGGCGGATGATGTTGGCCACCCCTGTTCTAAACTAAAAGGTTTTAGCAGGTAATGGTTGTTCTGTATGTTTATTGTAAGACTGTTAATGTCAGAAACACTAAAGGGTGGAACTAAAGTTAAGCGTTTTGTTTCCCATCCTCGGTTTAAGTGTTGCAAACTGCGAGACTCGCTACCTTTCCTCTTTTCCTTGTAATGTGTATTGAATGCTGTGAGGCTCACCGTTTGTTGTCCTTTACGTGCGTTCATGGAAAGAAAGTTATTTATGTTAAAAGCGCTTATTACCTTGCTTGTATACTTACTTTCTGACTGTCTTTCACTGATTATTAGACTTAAGGTTGTGCAGTAAGAAACCGACATTTATGCAGTTTGCCGGTTACCATTCACCTAGCATTACGCAAGCAGTATTTAATAAGTAAAGTTGATTAAACTTACCGTCGTAGTTTTCCTATTTCTATAAATAGTGATGCAGCTGATACGTAGATAACATGCTTTAATAGTATCGTTGTAGTACTTGTTCTGACGTGGTAATATCTTGTAACCTCGTTAATACTAACGTAAACTTTATTTCTGTTCCCATAGACCACACATACATACACACATTTGCATCTCACATCCTGCACAACCATCTGTCACCTACAAACAATTCATCATTTCAAGGCTAATTAAAGTTCAGTAAAATTTAAGAAGACCTCCAGTCCATATGTTCATATGTTGGCCGCTTCAGCCAGTGTTCATTCAGTGTATAAGTGCTAAGCTACAGCTAATCAGTATGTTTACTGCATATACGTCATAATCTTGGGCCTACTGTATAAAGGATCAGCACAAATATGGTACATCACCCTTTTTTAACACAGTAATAACTTTCCTTATTGTTTTATCTTCATGAATTACTTAGATCTTATTATTGAATATACTAGAAATACAAATCTAAACTACTTCAGCTATCTATCTTTGTAAAGTAAGCTCTATCCTATTAACTAACAGTGGAGAATCATATAATCCAACAATTCTAACCTTAGAACGGTATTAACTAAACAACAATACTAGCAACTCAACCAGGGAGCTTTCCCTGCCCCTTTTCCTCTCTACATGTATTATGTCATGATGGGGAAGTGTCAGGCAAGAATACACCGTTTGAGATAAGCCGATGTTCTGAGAGCTCATGCCTAGAAGGGTGAAGAGTCCCAAGGGTGGGAAAGAACACTGCATGTTGATTTGCAGCAGTGCCAGGTAACTGCGCAGGTGACATGAGTGTGGCAGATCCATGTTGGATTCCGCTAAATGAAGAACTGACTCCTGACTCCTCATCAACCTGTGACAAGCCACTAGTATCAGTAGGCAGATCATAATCTCCCCCGAATCCACTCTGATCCTCAACATCGTCCGTGGCATGAATCTGCAATTGTAGGGAGTGGGCATTATCGCCATCTGTCTCTGGGGACACCGACACCAGCGCCCAGAGGAGACTGACGGTGGGAGCCATTATCATCATCTCCGTTGTCATCGTCGTGATGAGGTCCTCTGCCAAATCCTGATGGACGAGGAGGGCCCTGAGGATGAGGCCTATCATCATCATCATCATCATCCTCAAGTGGCTGCTGGTCTTCAGGAGGATTATCTGGGAGGTGTCCTGTCATTGACATGGCTACTCCTGAATTCGCAGGATAGTCTCTAACCAACTCCCTAAGCTCCTCAGGGTCCACTGGGGTGTCGAAATCAGCAACTTCCAGCCCTCGATAGTAAGATGATACCAAATTTTCCACAACCTCTTTACGCTGACAGTCAACTACAAAACCTGTGTAATTTCCAAGGGTCTGGTTGCCACCCATAATTAAGATTCTACCGCATGCCTAGCATAGGTTCTTAAAATGGGTTGATCTGACATGTTGGAGATCCCCACAGTATCCGTAGTAAGAGTTGTTACCCACATGACGCATGGCGTTGACGGCTCTTTCCCACTCCATCGGGTACATACGCATTAGAGAGTGCCAAGGAAATTTGGGGTGTTCGTAAGGCGCTTGTGCAATAATATCTAGGGATATTAAGCTGGATGCTGCTGCCTGTGCTACAACCACTCGGATACGAATAGCAGGAGCTGGTAAGTATGGGAGCCATCGGTGGAACACAGTGGCCATGTTGCGAACATCCACCAAACCTCCAAAGTTTCTTCATGCTAAGGCAATGTCTGCAGGTGTTATTTGATCGGCAACTGTAGGCATGATTTGCAACAATTCCTGTTGAATTCTGGCAAGCTTCTGCTGGGTAATTTCACCCCGTAGAGCAAATGCAAGAGTGTATGACAGAATAGGATATAGACAACGCCCTCTCGCTCGTGGGTTCAGATGTTGCATGATTAGCTGCATGAACTGCATTTACTCATCTAAAGTCACATCTACTCCCCATGTACGTGTGTTCATACCCCAGTATTTCAAAAATTTCAAGAATTGCTATACGGGTGTGCAGATTAGCTATTGTGTCTGTGAACCAAATCTGGTCATTTGACCCTCGAGTATTATTCAATAGGTCATCAAGCTGCTGGCGGACCTCTCCCTGTCCATAAGCCTGATCATGCGATAAATAAGGTGCCAACATCTCATCTATGACTTGTTGCTGATGGTGCTCCCTAGACTGGACTCTGAGTCAGGGACGGATTATGGGTTGTGTGGGCCCCTGGGCAAAACGTTCAAACGTTTTATCTTCCCTTCATGTTTCCATCAGAGGCCCTATAGGGTCAGGGGCCCTTGTAGGCAGAGGATCAAAGAATGTAGGCCCTCTAAAATAGACAAACGAAAATACATTGTTGATAAGTGTTGCAAATTGTTTTGGGCTAGGGGTCCCACGGGCCCCCTGCACCCCAAGGGCCCCTGGGCAGCGGCCCCGCTGGCCCGGTCCGTAATCCGTCCCTGCTCTGAGTGAACACAAACATGAGGCTAGAATAAGGCCTTCTAGAGTGAAGGCTGATGCTATAACAGCTTCCCTAGTGAAAGGTGTAGTTTCCTACACCAAGAATCCCGATAGGGTCCATGAAGTGGGTTCACTAAAGCCTTCTATTGTTGTCGTCTTGCTGTTGGAAGTCGCTGGAGGAAAGCTCCAGCTGACACAGTGTCAATGCCTATTGCTAGGTGATCGTGATGAGGTGGATCTCCCTGGGGTTCTTGTCGCTGAGCAATGAATTACTCGTCTGTTAATACAGATCCACAACCAAAGTGGAGTTTTTAAAGAATCTGTGATTGGTTTCCTGTTAGGATCGGTACTCGCACCAAGTACAGTACTTTTGGTGCTTTCGCTTTTCCATTGACCAAAAGTTCAGTACCAAAAGATCCAGTACGGAAAGTGCCAAACCAGCTGGGGTACTTCTTTGGTACTTTGATACTTTGGGGTGGGACTTGAAATGCTTTCTTTGTCGATCGGTCATGCAGATAGCCTGCATCTGAAACACAATAAAAACACTACATTGAAAACTCAGGAAATGATGAAAATGATAAATGAAGTAAAAAAAAAATAAAAAATGTGATTTGGTCGTAAGAACAAATACAACAAAAAGATCCGGATGGCAAGACAAGAAATTAAAAAGTATTTTGTTGGCTATACTAATACAGTAGGCATATAGTGTGTTGTCCTAGTGATGTGATTTTGTTATAAATATACTGATGCGATTTTGTTGTAATAAATATTAGGGTATTTCATAAAGAGTTCATAAATTTGTCACAAAGCTATCTTTGCATGATTTAAATAGCAAGGATGAAAATAATTACAAATCTCTTTGAACACATGCAGTGCTGATGCTAAAGCAGAGGAGGTAAATCTTTAAACTGATTTAAACATATAAGAATCTATAAATGGAATAATAATGAAAATTGTAAAGCTTGCTAAGTTCATTTTCCTATGACAGAGTAAGAGTAAAAATATTTTAGTAAAATTTTAACCCATGTGCTATAATGTCCGTATAGAATTGAAAACATGAAAAAGCCTTTCTAATATCATTTTTAATGTAGCTGACTAGCGATGGAAGAATCGTATGTGCATAACATGCAATGTTGGTATTAATTTTGCGCATCACCAAGCCATATAATATACTACAGCCATATTTCGAATTCAATACAAAATAACCTCACCTTGAGTTGTGATGTCATTCTGAGCTGGTACCAGTTTTTACGTCAGTGGAAAACCAACACCCTGAAGTACCATATTTTTGGTACTTTCTCAAAGTACCAATTATATAACACCAAGTACGGTGCAAAAATGCCCCTAAGGTTTTGAATTTGTGAATTTGATTGTGATTAACCTCACCTGTCCCTTGTTATTTAAATTCCCAGTGTTTAGACAATTGTCCATGGCCCACACCTGTTCCTCCTCCTGCCTCATTGGTTGTTAGTTAATAAGCCATATTTGTTGAGAACCGCTACATGGATTGTCCCTCTTTTTTCAAGCCCCACCTTGACAGTTTTCTGGGTGGGGGGGGGTTATGTGCCGTTTTGTCTCTAGATGGTTTTGAGTTTGATATCAAGTAAAGTGGCAAAACTTAAAGTAAATAATATGGCCTAATTTGACCCTACAGTGCATTATACATAACAAATAATAGTGAAAAATTATCATCTTAAAATTGAAGATATACCATGTCTCTAGCATCACACAAAAATTATAAACAAAAAGTGGTCTGGAAGAGGAACATTTGGACTCGGTCTTGAGCTGGAATCAATTAGTCCTAGTCTTGGACCTGTCTTTGACTGGACAACGGCAGTCTTGACTACACTGCTCTGCCCTTCGTTTACATTTGTCCGTAAGGAAACACAGTAACTGGGACTTCGCCATGAATCAGTAAAGTGTCATTTTAGTGGTTCGTGTGCTTATCTTACTGTGAAATATTTTTAGGTCCGCCGGAACATCTTTTCCGTACGGATTTCACGGTTATCTCCATTAAAATGAGTGAGATATTTACTAACTTGTGCAGAGCGATTAAACGTGGGACATAAATTATCCCCTGGCGGACATTAAAATACAGTCTGACCGTAAGTTCTCTGATCTCTAAGTTCAGTTGCTGTCCTACATAAAAATACCATAACCAGAAAAACGCAAGTTAATAAATGTACCTTAAACGCGAAAATACGGCGTGTCATGACGTCAGTACAAAGATTAAGAAGTGTTTAGTGCGTTTTATCGCTGTGAATTATTTGTTTGTACAGTACGCCAGGGACAATTCAGAACTCCCTGTGGTTTGCTAAATTAAATGGTGTAAATGGCCCGGGAAGCATAAAGAAAAGAGCACGCCTGAGAGTCATGATAAGCCCCGGGGGCATGCTTGTAATGAGCTTTCCGGTATCTGAGAATTCAACCTAAAATGGCCCAGAGACACCCAGCTTTTCATGTTGCACAGTCTGTACACCAGACCTTTCATCTTATACGAATTGTATGCATTTAGATATCATGTTTTTCGCCAATATACGCTTAATCATTTTGATGGAGTGATGTACTTGTTCCCTGGAGATCTGTTCAATTTTATTCTTATTAAAACTATACTTTTATTGCAATAATAGAAGAAAGTTCATAAGCGAGATCTTTTATATGTATTATGATAAACATAATTCAATAATAATTCAAAATATCGTATGTGGAATTAAACGCATGTGCTTATTATTGATCAATTGCATTGTAATCGCATCCCCGAAAATTTCTTGTTTTGCTGGACAAGCTGCATAATGTCATGTTATGATCTTTAGAGGAAAAATAACTGCTTATTTTAAACGATAAGCAAAAGTAAAGCTAATTTCCCCAAAGGCGTGTTTCATTCACCTTAAGTCAATATAAGTTTCATTTAAGTATTTTAGACTCTACAGAACTAAATAAATAAACAATTACTGAATATTAGACCGTAATCTTTTTCTCGTGCACATTATACCTTATGCGCTTAACTCATCAATTTTTCGAGCCTAAAATTACGAACACATGCAATGACTTCTCAGGCACGTCTTATGAGAATGCAATTATTTCACAGCTGATAATTTGAATATAATGCATTAACTCTATTTGTGAAATCGGAGTGATGGTTTAAGCGGAAACGAAGATCATTTTCGGTACGTTTGGATTTAGGTTCAGTATATACACATACGTTTAGGTGGCTTTTTGTGTGTGATCCGGTAATCGTTCTGTATCAGAGCTGGGTCTCATTATATGGCATTTACGTCTCACTTCTTTTGGGGCAGGCAGCACAAAATTGCTGGTTATCGTTGTTGCCTTGACAACATGCCAGACCATTTCATGCAATTTTCTTAAAAGGCTTTCGGCACACTACAAAGTTTAGTATGTCTTTCATAACCACAAAAATACTGCTTGTGGTGCTGCTTCTGTTTACTTCATGACAGCACAACAAAGACAGAGCAAATGTGATTTCGTAGTATTAAAATAATTAATTTTCAGTGCAGCTCAGTTAATCCAAACAGAGATAATTGACTGCAAATTCTCTGAAAAGAAATATTTCTACATTTTTTTTCAGTTTTATTGAATGGTATGAGGGCTCACTGGTATATTTGGGTGTTTTGTTGTGATCTGAACCAAATTATATTTTGCAAAAAATGATCACAATCCTTAGTTGATTCCTGTAAAACAATGGCATGTTGTAATACACTGCTTTACCCCCTGTACATAGGGAAATATTTGCTAGCTTGGCTAAAATGCAAGACAAGAAAAAAAAACATAAAAATGCAGTTTTTTAGGTTTGAAACAATGGTCATATTAAATTCGAAATTCAAATTTCCTATCATAATGGTGTTTTTTTAAATATGAAAGATATAAGATTAAATAAAATGGGAACATGATGGCCAGAGATTATCCCTACTCAGACGTTGTGTATTTATACCTCTCTAACAATGAAGCTAATTTTAAACCAGCATTTATCTTAGTGTTGTTCATGATGTTCACTGCATCCATTGCTTAGCTGACAAGCCTCCTCTTACAATGTAGTCTGAGTTATTACCTGTGATTTCTGTAAAAGACGTCAGAGAGCTGGATTCATGTGACGACGAAACGAATAATCCAACTTCAAATTACAAAACCTTTGGTTTAGTTATTATTAAAAAATATTCATGTTAATTCTGTGTTCTGGCACCCTATGGTAAAATAGCACAAAGCCTGGTGAATTAACAGGGTGGTTAATTCAAAGATACAGATAAGATTTGTCATCCAAAATCTGAGCAAATCCTTCATATGGAATATTTATTTATTTTTTTTTTTTTTTGAAGACACATTTTTTCACATTCCCTGGTTGTTTTTGAAAGATAAGCTCTTTAAAAGGTTGAACAATATATGGAATGTTTTTAGAATACGGTTTCGCCTGACATCATGGAAGGTTCACAATAAGATCTAAAATGCTGTTAGAGATGAATGAGATACTGCTGCTCCAGATTTAACTGCTCTGACTTTTCATCTTGTGTTGAATCGTTCCCCTCCTCTCCATTTCCTCCGTAATCCCAGCTCTGCAACGGCGGCTCTGTCACAGACCTTGCGAAAGGCTTGCTGAAGAGGGGTGACAGAATGGACGAGGCTGTAATTGCCTACATCTTGCATGAAGCTCTCATGGTAAGGAGACTGGAGTGGGAGGGGGCATGAGTGCTGTCCACCTGGCAGCTGGCTCCTCAGTGCCACCCCCCACAACCCCCCCCCCCACCCAATGTACACATTCTACACATGATCTGTATGTGTTCTCTTCCAAACCCAACATCTTCTTTTTGGTGCAGTTTGTAGACTTACTGCAGTGGTTCTGTGTCTTTCCCCTGTACGGTATATAAAAATGACAAAAATTTGGATATGAGCTTCCATGACAGGTAAGGCCTCATGACATCCGCAGGGGAGCTGAGTGGAGGTGTTTGGCAAGCGCCCGTGGCCCCTGGTGCTAATTGCTAACTTGGTTGTCCAAAAAATAAGGTGGAATGCTCTGCTCCTGAGTGCGCTCTTCAGGACACCGCAGGCATTATCTGAGAACCACAGACTTGCCTCGTAAGTTGCTTTCACACTGACCGGAACTTTTTTTCTGGAACTTGAACCTTTTTCTGGAGCCAGGGACTTTTGTTGTGTTTATACCGCTGGAACTCGGCCAGATTGTAGCTCCTCGGAGGTATTCAAACACAAACTACTGGATACCTTGATGATTATCCGCAAGCACCAGTGCTGACTTGGAAGTTACGTGGAAGTGTAAAAAAATAAATGTAGTGGAGCAAAAATTGAGCAGATAGAATTATTTTTGTGCCCCAATTACATTTGATGCATTAATTAATACATTTTTTGCTTATGTCTCCATATCTCTTCATCAAAAAATTTGATCAATAACCAATATAACTATATATTCTCTGATATTGTTGGTACCGGCAGTGAAACTTGTTACATAACTTTTTTATTCTGTGATAAACGAAAGATTGATCTGCTGGTCAGATTTAATAAGAATCATGAGCATGTATAAGTAAAATAAAACAAAAGGCTGCGTCCCATTTTGATTATGATCAATCCCTCCATAAATAACAAAACGACTTATTTATCCTTCATTGTTTTGGTGCGGTGGTGTAGTTTCGTATGAAATTCTGTGTGAAGTGTAACCTTTTGAGTCTTCCAAACTTATTAAGTTCCTGTTGTGTGGTGTGAAAGTGACGCACAAAAGTGGCCAAGAACTACAATAGTTCCCGGTCGAGCCCAGGGACTTGTAAACCGGGACCAGGCTCCGGAACTTCGATGTGAAAGTGCTTATGGTTTAGAGGTCATGACCCCCCATAGTATTCTTTGGTTTCACCCCTCTATTAAAACCTACAGGGACTCCAGCACCTGCATGTCAACAAGACAATCCATCGTGATGTGAAGGGGAACAACATCCTAGTGACGACTCAGGGGGGCATCAAGTTGGTGGACTTCGGTATGTGTCGGCTGCCGTCCGTCCCTGCCCCTGTCGGGGGGGGGGGCAATGTACCATCGCTGCCTCGTGAGGCTAATGGCCACTAAGAAGAGTCCAGGGACCCTCACTGATGAAATGCGGCCAGTTCCTTTGCTGAGGGACGCGGTGCTTCGTGGTTCAGATCTGCTGGACGTGCCTTGAAAGTTCAAATACTCTCTCTGGAACTGCTGCTGAAATCGGCTATCTAATAGGGAACGATTGCGTTGAGTCACAGATTTTCCTGCTGACACTAGTTCCTAATGCCTCTTCTCTTCCCAGCAGGAAGGCTGAACGTTCATGAAAACTCCATGAAGGGATTCAGGCTCTGTCAATCAGTAGTAGCTATAAAAAAGTCAGCGCAGCGTCACATACTGCGTGCGTACAGCATACACGGTGTGATCGAAAGCAGCTAATTATTCTGTTTCCGAGGTTACACATTTTTTGGTTTAATGTAGCTGATATGAACTGTGCTTATTAGAGAGTTGATTAATATGATTCTGATGCATGGGATGGACAGCCTGATAAAGTATTTAATTTGTGAAATCACAGGTAGCGGAGAGATGAAAGGAATTCTGAGGATTCGTGTGTGGATTCTCTGCCGTGAGGATAGCAAGAGTGAGGAACATAGAGAGAGAGAGAGAGAGAGAAAATGAAAGAAGCGATGAGTCATAACATTTAAGCTTATCTGTAAGAGTCAGCTGAGTGATTGTCTCTGTCCGAGGCTCTTCATAATGGGCCAGACATTTTTTTTTCTTGACGCTATTGCAGAAACATTGGGCCGAGTTATCAGAGACCCCGCCAGAGGAGCTTCTCGTTGCCAGCGCGGGCAATTTGTGTGAAAGAGCTTTTGTGTTTGCAAGATCAGCTGCAGCCACGTGCCGCAATTTGGGTTGTGGGAAGCCTTCCCTTTGCTTCCTGCGATGAATATGCACATCCACATTATGACATCGTGTAGCGTTTTCACGCGGTAATTTGATGTTAATTTTGGCAAAGTGCGTATTTCAACTCTGCCAGCTCTGGCACTTTTGTGCTGGACAATATCCGTCAGACACTTGCATTTTAGGATCACAGTAGTAGTGTGCTGGGAGTGCTGTGTGGTTCTGTGGCTTGCACTGCTGTGTCTATAATGGTCACCAGTTCTAATCTCCTGATTGGCAGAGTAATTTTACCATTGGGTTCTTGAGTAAGACTCAGGGACTGTCTGGCCCTGCTTTCTCAGTTGGGTCTTGCTTTGGAAAAATGCATCAGCTAAAATGAATAAATGTACTTTCCTTTCATTTATCAGGGGAATTCGAACCTTTCCCGTACAATAAATAGAGCACCAAGACTTCTGTATGTGTATCTGTTTTCAGATACAATGAAAATTAAATGAAATTAAATTAAAACAATTGAATTGATATTACTACAATTGAATGGTCATGCCATGATATCTTACACTGTCAGGGGCTGAATGAATATTCATTTTGACTGAAATATTAAATTTATTCCTCTCACAAATAAATACCTACATTATGTCATCATGCATCATTTCTTACAGTGTTTTGGGAAACTGGACCTCAAAACCTTATTAAAACCATTGCATTTTCTGAAAAGACAAATTCAGGTGGTAGTCACTGCGTTTGCTTGTGAATAAATATCTTTTTCTGCTAATCCCATTGATTGTGGGTATGGTATAATTAGCTGAAGTGCAGTAACGGCCGACAGCATCAGGTGGGGCAGACACCACCTTGTGGGGTTTGTCTCCTCCGGCTGCCCCCATGCCGAGCAGGTTGGGGGGGGGGTGCTCCTTCCTGACACGTGGCCCCTTGATAATCTCAAGCGTGAAGCTGGGTGTCTTTTTTTCATTGCGGAGGGAGTGTACGGATGGCTGCTCCGTGGAATTGATGAAGCCCCCGCAGTGACTCATCACAAGAGGAGAAAAAAGACATTATTTGGTGGGGGGAGAGAAGGGAATGGAAAGCTTTCCACTTGGCCCATGAATATTCTAATTGACAGTGTTATGTTGCTGATAATTGCTAGGCATTGTCCCAGGACCAGGCTAATCGCTAATGTGCTGCAAAGGCCTCAGCACATTGCTGGCAGATGGTATGTAAAGCAGTACATTTATGTGTATATATCCGACATATACGTATTTTTATCTGCAAAATGCTTGTTTTTGCCGGCATTCTTTCACAGAGAAGAACCAACTTTTGTAAGAACCCCCTGATTCTCTATAAGCTTATTTTACTATTGTTGCCATGTTATTTTAGAGTCCTGATGAGTGACTATGGACTGTTTGTGATTTCTGATTGGTCCCTGTTTGTGTTTCCCATGGTCTTTTGATTGCATTGACATTGTAGCCAGTCAGCTCTCCATTTAGTTCCCATAAATGCTATCCTGTAGTTGCCACGGTAATTGAGAACTTTCGGCGATGTGAGTGATTTCACAGAAGAAACGCTAAAGGACCATCTTGGACAAAAACATCCACCACCTGTCTGATCACCCTGACATCTTGGCATATTTACAATTTAAAAAAAATCCTCTGTGCTGCATTAATTTGAATGACTTTGCTCCCTTTTTTCAGTCATGTTTAAAGTAGCACAGAGGCCAAGCTTTGAAAAGCAAAGCACCTCCGTCCTTTGCATGAAAAGCAGCTGCTGTGTGGTCGGTATCTGCCAGACTGCTCGATGATGTCATCTGTAATTGCCGGGTTAAAGGGCCTGTGAATCCACAGCGACGACACACCAGTTTAATGGCTTGACCCAGCTACTTTTAGGCATTGACTCTGTGGATGTTGAGCTGGACCCCCTGAAATGCTGACTGTAGATCTCACAATACCTAGTCTTAGGTAATGTCACAGTTTTGTCACAGTTTTTTATCGTGAATGCTTATAATCCTGGATGTTAAAGAGATACAATTAATTTATATTAATTGATCAGTAAGCTTGAGGGCCACAGTAGCAAATCACACCTTATGCAGGAGTGAGTGTACAAATCAGAACTACTCAATGTCCCGTGTCTATTTTTGAATATCATCCCTATATAATTTGCCCGGCTCTCGCGCTCAGAATCTCACTGGGGTTCCTCACACAGGCGTTTCTGCCCAGCTGACGAACACCCGCCTTCGCCGGAACACATCGGTGGGGACCCCCTTCTGGATGGCCCCGGAGGTAGGTTCTGTCTCCATTGGGGGCCCCCTTCTGGATGGCCCCGGAGGTAGGTTCTGTCTCCATTGGGG
>JAODKF010000001.1:19023018-19036289 GCA_026779585.1 Mormyrus proboscirostris
TAAACCCCCGTTTCCTCGTGCTCCTGGCTCCTCTCCCTCCCTTCCTTGCCCGCTCGCCTGTGCTCCGAAACGTGACACTATGCGTGTGATATCTTTTATTTTTCACTTCCTTAGAAAAGTTTGAAGACAACTTGAAGTCTAAAAACTTTTGGAGGCCCAAAAGAGTAGAGTTGGCTTTTGGCATCCATCATTATGCAGGGAAGGTAACTACAATCACAGGCATCACAATAACAACTGCGGAAACATCACTTCTTATTGCAATCAAAGAGTGATGGCTTATATATGTGTATTTTACTGAAGCTCTGTTCTCCGCAGGTCATTTATAACGCAGATGGATTTCTGGCGAAGAACAGAGACGCGCTTCCGGCCGACATTGTTCTTCTGCTCCGTTCTTCCGAGAATGAACTGATCCGCAAGCTGGTCACACACCCTCTCACCAGAATAGGTAACACAAACTGCCAGAACAGACCACGTCCGTTATGTTCACAGACGGTCACAACACAGAGATCTTATATTCACATCCCCAGCATGAACCACGCATCCTGTGCTCCAGAATGTACCTCACTGTTCTGGATAATGTCATCAAATAAAGGATAACGTTATCAATTCGGCACCAAATTAGGCAGCAATGTCACATGACTGTGAGATTCTGTTCTTCAAGTTTTGTCATCACGTGTTTCGGGGAATGCAGTGAGATTCTTACGCTACAGTTGCAGGAGAGCTAACCGGTACTAGGCGGAATAATGAGACAGAGAGTGAAATAAGAGACAAACCAGCACGATTAGAAATGACAATAAATTTGCAATAAATAGGTGTTGCAATGGAAAAAGGAAAATTGGGAGGAAGCAGATCATTTTTTTGTTTTGTTTTTCATGCTGTAGTGAGTTGTGTTATTATTAAAATTACTACATTGTTTACTCAGGTTTTGAGGACAGAGCCTCTGGGGGGGGTATTGCGAACTGCTCTTGATTTTTTTCAGCGTGCCCGCCTTTGTCAGGAGGCCGTCGTTTTTTTGTGAGTGAGTACCCTTTGTGGGGGTAGGGGGACTGCAAATGTGCAACCAATCAAGTAGATAGCGATCACCCTTTCAAAAGCAAATCAGGCCGCAGATTTCTCTCCCTCCCTCTAAGTCACCCCATGTGACCCTGTGAAAGGAAAACAATCAAAGAAATTAATTGAAACAAGGGATAAAATAAAAACTGTTATGATACACTCTGCTCTGTTACCCTTCACTGGAAGAGTCAGCCGTGCATGGGGGCATTAATCACCCTGAGGCAGCTCACTGCTCCCCCAACCCCCAACCCCCCCCAGGCCAAGCTTGTGTCTGGATATGGGGGGCTGGTACTAAGCTATCGCTTTAAGCTAAATTTAAGGAAATGCTCATATAGTGTAAATTTGTCAATGATCTGTGTGAAATTTGTATGTTACCTCTTAAAATAGACTACAGCAGTATAGTAACAGATGATAGCTATAGGTTACTTACATTGGTATGTTTTTCTCAGCTTACACTTGGTGCATTATTTTATTTGTTTGTTTCCTCTTTTTGTCTGTTTATTTGTTCTTCATCCGTTTGTGTGTTTGTTTGTTTATTTGGGTGTCCTACCTGCTCCACCCGTCCAGTCCGCCCCCCCACGTCCTCATTCCTCTTCTTCCTCTTAATTAATTCCACATCGGCCAGCAGTCACCAGATATCCCCCCAAACTCTTATCTTGTGGACTTATCATGCCTGCTCCCGGCACACTCGGCCGCCTCTGCTGTCACGCCGTGTCGGGTTTGAACACGGTCCTGCCGAGTCAAGCACGTTGAGAACACTGGGACAAAAACAGTGAAAGAGTTCAAATTCTTTCCGAGTGAAAGTCTTGGTTAAACAAGGGAAAGAAGCTATTATTTTACAGTGGGTGTGTCACACACACAAAACACCATGACGTTAAGTGGCACCATTTTACAAACATAATTCCTCACACTCTAATGCTAGTGGCTTTACACCATTTAACAGAGGGTGATTTCCATGCATCCATTTTGGACGGCAATACCATTGTGTTTTTTTGTTGAGCAGATCCAGAGGCATCCACACAAATCACATATTTGGCAAATATATTCTGATATTCTGATTCTGAAATTAATACTAACTAAATAAAATTTAGTAAATAAAATAAATATAAAATTTACTAACATTTGTTTTTACATTATACTAGGTAGTTATTGTGATAGTTATGGTTATTTTCTGGTGTACCAATAGCATTGAAAACCTCCATGGATGACCACCCCCCTCTCTCTTAATATGGAAGTTCCCTGCTTTCTTTCAGGCAACCTGGCTCACACCAAGGGCAAAACAACGGGGGCCAGTCACACCCGCCCCTCCCAGCGCACCCTCAACTTCTCCAAGGTACCATCTCCCATGCTGCTATGGGAAAAACCACTGTCTCTCACTGAGACAGATTAACTCTCTATCCCCCCCTTCTATCCCTCTCTTGGTGTCCCCTCGCCATGACTGAAATGCTAATGTCATTTGGCTCATTATCTCCCATTGTATAGCATTTAACAATCCAAGTGCATTCGCCTCTCTGGCATTTGCATATGTATGGAGTGTGTGATTAATGAATGGGGTCCATCTGTGTTATTAACAGTGCAACCTGGTAATTCTTTATTTACGTTGAGGCGGACACAGGTGAGACTTCACATCATCCCAGAGAGACGACCAACATGAGAACGCAGACAGTAGCATCTTATTTCAGAGTAAGACACAAGTTTACTGCATTTTTTTGTAAAGGGGCATAGATTTTTTTGAGAAAGGGATCAGAGTCAGATAGTACCTAGAGCATTTGGGGATGAAGGGACCAGCTCAGGGACCCAAGGGTGAAATTTCCAACCTTGGGATTTGAACCGCGGACCTTCTGATTGCAGGCACAGAAGCCTAACCCAATGAGCCTCACTCTGCCTCCCACCGTGCTGTGCGACACTACAGTAGACGCTAGAAGCCCTAAAAGCACCACCTGATTGAATCATTGCATCTTTCCTTTGCTGAGAATCTTTTGTTCCCACCCTACCTGCCATGTGCCCCATCCCCCAGTACTCTCTCATGGACCTGCTTTCCAAAATGGTAGCTGGGCAGCCCCATTTTGTTCGCTGTATCAAACCGAACAACGATCGTCACGCCAACAAGTTTGACCGGGAGAAGGTCCTGGTCCAGCTTCGCTACACGGGCGTCCTGGAGACGGCGAAAATCCGCAGACAGGGCTACTCCCATCGCATTCTCTTCGCCAACTTCATCAAAAGGTGAGAACGCCAAAGACGCTTCTCCAAAGCCAAGCAGTCAGCGGGTCTTCAGAGGTTTGTTTTATGAGTCTCGAACGGTTCTGCTTAGACTGTTCTTGCTACAGGTACTCACTGCTGGCCTTCAAAGCAAATGAAGAGCCCACTTTGACCCCTGAAACATGTGCAGCCATTCTGGAGAAAATGAAACTGGAGAATTGGGTCCTGGGGAAAACAAAAGTAACACCCAAACCATTAACAAAAATGAATTTACCATCGTACAAAGTGACTGGTTGGAGAGCATACATCTGTGGTGTGTGTGGGTTTGTGTGTGTCTCCGTGGTGACCAGGTGTTCCTGAAGTACTACCATGTGGAGCAGCTGAACCTGGCCGTGAGGGTGGTGACGGACCGGGTGGTCCTCCTGCAGGCGTGCGTGAAGGGCTGGCTGGGAGCCCGGAGGTACCGGAAGATTCTGGAGAAGAGAGAACAGAGTGCTGTGGTCCTACAGTCTGGTGAGCTCACTATCCTGTGATGGGATCTGTGATACCGCCAGGTCAGCTCACTATCCTGTGATGGGATCTGTGATACCACCAGGTCTGCTTATTGCTGTGACCTGAAAATGATTTTACTTTGTTGTTCCCTGTAGGGAATGTCTCTTTTTGCCTACTCCATCTTGTACTCCATAGGTGAGAGCAAGCTTAGCAGCAAAGGACAGCCACCTGTAGTGGCACCCAGCAACCTGGGGGTTAAGGGCCTTGCTCAAGATCCCACGGATGTGCTGAGCATGGCCTTGACCTAGTTACCTTCCAATCATAGGCACAGAGGCTTAGCCCACTGAGCCACACACTGCCCCCAACTTATGCTGTAGATAATAAAATTACTTGACTCAATAATCTACTTGATAATCAATACTATTTGTCAGCCTGAAATCAGCAGAAAATATTAACACTAATTAGGTAATGACATCAACATTAATTCCGGCCTTGCTATTGTTTCCACCCTAATGATAGTAACAGTATAATGCTCCCTGCCTCCTAGAGAATAGCCCCTGACTTAGAGGGTCCTCAGTTACACTTTGATATTGAAACTTATTATGGCTATTTGGCTATTCACTAACGTCTTGAGTATCGTTTTGTCATTAGCTTACAGGGGATATAAACTCAGAAAGGAAGTCACCAGTGATAAGGATAAAGTAGAGGGCTTCATCATTAACTTCCAGGCAGGTAAGATGTTCCACGATCTTTTTTGTTGTCAGCAGAATCCATATATCTTTATGGTAGATGCTATGCGTAGGTCTTCACATCCACTTTATACAGAAGGTTGAATTTATTACATTTCTGTGTCAGTTTGCAGAGGGTACCTCGCCAGGCGCCTGTTGAAGGAGCTAATCGATGAGAAGAATAAAGCTGCAGCCAGGATTCAAGCCCATTACAGGGGCCACAAGGAGAGGAAAAGCTTTGAGAGGAAAAGGTACGTCATGCTATCAGAATGATTTGGACATTCTGTGACAACTGCTGCAAATTGGATGGTTTTGCCAAACGAGCCGGTGTTTTGTGATGGCAGCCCTCCTGTAGCTTTCTCTTGTCATACCATAAAAAACACGTCTTGTTTCCTTTGCAGCCTTTTTTTTTTTTAGCAATAACTGCAGTTGTTGAGTTGGGGTAGAGTGAGGTAAAATGGAAATGAAGCCCTGAGGTGCTTCAATAACCCAGCTATAAATGTCACCATACTGTTCTCCCTTTAGGGAGGCCATGCAGAAAGACAACCAAGCCAAGTCCGATATGGGAGAAGGTGCCCCATCGGAGACTGACATCTCAGAGGAGACCAGCCAACTAAACGGAAAAAACAAGAAAGAGGAAGCTGACCAGGAGGACTCACTAGGAGTGTCAGACAGCAAGCCCGTGGATGGTGCTAAGGAACCCCCCCACAATGGAAAGGGTGCAGGGGAGGAAGTTGACCTTGAACAGGAGGCCAAGGCTGCCACCGTCATCCAGAGCAACTTCCGAGGACAAAAGGAGCGGAAGAAGCTGAAGGAGGAGGGGAAGATCCCTCAGAGGGGCAAAGGAGATATGACATCTCAGCAGGACAGGCCCCCTTCTCCAGGGCCAGCTGAGTCTCCAGCAGAGAAGGTCCCAGAAGATGATGACCAAGAAGAGGAGACAAAAGCCGCCGTAGTCATCCAGAGCAACTTTCGTGGTCACAAGGAACGCAAGAGGCTGCAAGAGGAGGGGAAGGTGCCCAATAAGAAGAAGGAGGTCAAGCAGGAGCACCAGGCAAGAGATCAGGCCCTGGAGCCAGAGCCGCAGCCAGAGCCCGGACCAGAACCAGAGCCTAAACTGAACCCGGAAGAAGAGCTGGAACAAGAACAGGAACCAGAGCCAGAATCGGAACTGAAGCCAGGGTCACCCAGTGAGGACCTTGATATGGATGAGGAGAAAGCTGCTACAGTGCTCCAGAGCAACTTCAGGGGCCATAAGGAAAGGAAGCGGTTGAAAGAGGAGAAAGAAGTAAAAAAACAGCCTGAAAAAGCCATGGAAGATAGTGCGGAGCCACTTCAGGATGACTCAGTGGACGAGGAGAAAGCTGCAGTGAAAATCCAGAGCAACTTCCGGGGCTATAAAGACCGGAAGAACTTAAACATGACAGCACAGAAAGAGGCGGAGGAGCTGGAGCATTTTTCTAAGCAAGTAAGGAGTTGTTCTGAATTGTGTCCGAGGATGATTTCAGAATAGGTGTGGTGATGCTTTTACTGCAAGATGTTCTTCTAGCATTGATGGCAGCATTGGTTGGCCCCTTCTCCCCATCCTACCACAGATAACTGAAGCGTCTGAAGACTACATGGCTCTTCAGAGGAAACTGAATGAAATCATTCTGGCCCACCAGGTAAACCCAACTAGCAACGGTATGTTTATGAAAGGGAACCAGCTCAACCGTTATGCAACAAGTCAGCACCAAGCAGGTATGTAGCCCTGGTTGAAGGCCTGGTCCTTTTCATTCCTCTGTCCTGACTGTTTCATATGATGTCCATAATACTATGGCTGCCTCTGAGCACCAACACTAGTGAGACTTGCTTGGCACATATTCAGCGAGAAAACTCTTTGACATGCTCACTGTGATCGCGTGCACTGCGATCGCGTGCACTGTGATCGCGTGCACTGTGATCGTGCTTGCCGAAGTTTCCCTGCACACTCTTAAATGCACGTGGGATATGAGCTAAAGTCAGGCGAGTGCGCAAACATCCCTATGTGTTTTTAGATATGACTATTATACAGCTTGTGCAGAAAACATCACACAAAGCTTTAAGATACAAGAGATACAAGATACTTCATTTGTCACATACATGGTTATATATAACACAAATAACATGTAGTGAAACTCTGCTTTTCTACAGATGATGACTGACACTTGCCTGTCTCTGGTGGAGTAAGATATTACCAAAAAGACAGATTCAGTTCTGTCCATAATGTGTTTCACAACATCTTGGGGAGCTTGTGCTGTTTGTCCCGTTACGTAGCGTTTGTATGTCTTATATTGAACAAATAATGAATGAAAGAATCTGTTTGACATGACAGATGTACTAACATTTTTTCGGATCAGATTTCTGGGGAAACTGGAAACATTTCAGAGATCGGTTTACCATCCAAGCCCTTTTCTGATAATTTCTTAATTTAATCATGAGGTATTCGAGCCTTCCATTTTAATATTTAGTACCAGTCGCTGGGCATTGCTTCCCCTGAAGTTTGAATGTCAGTAACATTGTTATCTTTGCTGGAAGGTAATGAAATAATCATGTTTCATTTAAATGGTGACGATTATAATAACCAGTCCAAGTTTCCAATTGCCGTCCCGACGATTTGATATTTATGACGACCTTTTAAACGCCTCATTTGATAAATTTGCCCACCTTTCCTGTGGCCAGTTAGGTGTCGCGGACATTGACTGATGGTGTTTCATTATGGTGTAATGTCCACGTGACAAAGGGATATCGTGCAGGGGAAGCTTCCACATGTGTCTGTACTCTCAAAAACAAATACATATAAACACACGACACAACCATTACATCGGTCCATAAAGGTCAACGGATTTCACGAAACCCTTTTCAGGTGTATGCTCTGACTGACAGGAAGTGACATCCGGTTTTTGTCGCAGGATATAATGTGACCGGCCTGTGATTTCCTGTATGCTGAGCTATGTGTCGACTCCGAACCGTGTCCAGATTATTCTGCTTGTATTAAAAAGCTTGCATTTCTCTTGGGGCCGATGTTTGTGCTCTCACAAATGTGTTGATGGGGCAAATGACACATCACCTGCACGTTTGCAGCTGAGCAGAAGCAGACAAGGGCGCCACGCAGGACGCAGCAACCAAAGACCCTAAACACGCCCGAGGACTCCACATACTACAACCTCATCCATGTCAGTGGCTCCGACATTCTATTGGCCAGTTACATCTATAGACATCTGCTATAGACTCCATAAATTCCACTTTTTAAAACACTGTCTGTCCTAGGCTAAAGAGAGAGAGTGAGAGAGAGAGAGAGAGAGAGAGAGAGAGAATTTTCTTATTATAGCAGCAATAGCAACAACATGACAACATGTACTGTAACCTCATATAACATGCATCACATAACAGATATCAGAACAGACATGTTTATATAAAAAATTAAAATAACAATAAAAAAGATTAAATGATGTGTAAAACTACCCTAATGATGTGCAAATAATAAAGCCTATGGGCTCAGTTAAGATCAGAGCCCCCACTCACCTTGAGCGAAATGCAGTGATGACGTAAATTATCAACCCCTGAGTATCCATACTGATGTCATCTTAGGTCTCCCTGATAGGTTAATCTGCTGCTGCTTATGTTACATTAGCAAACTAGCGGGTACCTGGAAATCTTACCTCGCTAACAACAGGTTTCCCTCGCTGTGTTCTGTCTGTGTGCTTTCAGAGATCAGTCCAGGATGATAAACGGCGTCCAAGGAAGCAAAGGTACCGTGCATTTTTACATATGTTATGGCACTTACAGTCCATGGGGAATGAAAGGGAATGTTATTTACATTCTTAAAGATGGTGACGTCATGACCCATAGTTTATTGGTTAATCTAAATTCCGGGCCATAATGTCACCTTGGGTAACTAGGATAGATTCGGCCGTGCATGGGGGGGGCCAATAAAGTCCTGGCTCTCCAAATTTTCCAGGGTCTCCATGCCCCTCCCACGTCCCTGACTAAGAGCACAGGTTTATCCACAGGGCTGCTGAGCTCCATAACAGGTGATGAGACCTCAGTCAAGGGGAGTCAGCTGGGGGGGGGGGGGGTCAGGCTTCTTTTAAGGATTCCACCTGGTCAGTTCCCTAGGGAGGTGTTTGAGCATGTATGACCAGACAAACGCCCCCCAGGGGAGACCTGGGACATGCTGGAGCAATCATATCTCCTGGGCTTGTTTGGGAATCTCTGAGGGCCCTGTACAATGACCTGAAATCTGTGTGAAAGAGAATCCAGATGCATGGATGGTGGATGTAGCAAATGGCATGAAAAATTCAGAACAAATAGCTTGTTATTAGTATATTTGTGTTTAGATCACACTCATTGTGTAACTTATTTGTACTCATTGTGTAACTTATTTGTACTCATTGTAACTTATTTGTACTCATTGTGTAACTTGCACTAGTCACCTTCCCAGTCCTACTGCCTGGTCTGTTGCTTTACAGCACTGAAAAAGCATGGCTTTATGAGACAGAGGCAATTAAAGACAGTTACGAAGCTTTGCCATCCGTGTGATTCAGAAAATATAGGTGTGTCCCCGCCCATAGACTATCGTGCTGGGGGGGAAGGGGGGTTGGGCTTTTAAATGGGTCCGAGAAGATTGACAGTTGGATCTGGAGGAGAAGGGCGCAGACACTGAGAGCTTTATAGCAGCAGGATGAGAGGGCGACGCTTTACATCAAGGGTGATCGTTTGTTACTAGATAAATAAAGGTGGTGATGGGAAGGAGGAAATAGTTTACATGCATCATTAAGAGGGTGAAGGTCAGTGAAGAAGTGGCGTCTGCAACTGATGGTGACAGTATGGTTTGGATGAAATGTGTGATGTGTTGCGGGGGCGGGGGGGGGGATGGTGTCTGAAATGTGTTACAGTGATAGGCCAACAATGCAAACAGTCACTCTGGTAAAGCCGTAGGGGAGCATGGAGCACTATGGGTAAGAAGTCTTTACACAAATGCACCGTGTGGGGGTCGTCAAGTCCAAGGCACCGTAGATAACAGCAAAATGGATGCTGACCAAGAAAGACTGAACCCCCTGCCCTCCCATAATAATAAATCTGCCTGGGCAGCTTAAGAGCACTCCTATAGTCTGTAACCTTAAATATATGCTGATACTGATAGGTAGGATACTGATGGACGTTCTGTGATTTATTTGGGGAAATCACAAAGCATCAGTGCTCTCGTGGTCCTCCCTGAGTGTCCTGCATCCCAGGTTTGACGAGCTGTGAAGCTGTGATTGTTTGGTCAGGTCTGAGTGACGGAATTGTTTGTGCAGCCTGGGGGTACATACTGTAGACAATGGTGCAGCGATCTGAAGATGAGAGATAAATAAACATAGAAAGCAGAAAGAAATCGCTCAGTTTGGTTCCGCTAGCAGAAGAAGACATCTGGTTATCCTTCCCCCAAAAAGCGGATAACGGCAGCTTTCAGCTGAATGTTCTGATGCTGTTGATGTGCCACATGGGATACAGGCATTACCAGCTGATCACCGTGGTGGCACATGATTCCAGCACCATGGCTTCACACACATGCCTTTCTAAGGTTGACGTTCTGCTTTTTTATGGCATCAGCAAAGGGAAGCTCCTGGACGTGGATGATCCTTACTACCAGGAGCTGTGTACCAGCAAGTCCTCGCCCTCCATCTCCAGCGAAACGACATCTGCCGGCGAGAAGGCCGCCCCGAGGCCGGCCTCAGAGCCAGACACGCCCAAAGAAAAAAGGTGTGACATGCTTATGGCTAGTGTAACCGTAGGTTATGTGTGATTTGACCAGTTAGCATGTTGCATTTACATCTGGTGGGATACAAAGCACAGTGGTTTAGATGAGCAGATATCAGATGTAAACCAGTTATCCTGACATTACTTTTAGATGGCCTACCTGATGTGTTTGACAGTTTGACACTGGATATAAAGGGGAATAAGGAAGTGGTCCCTCAGTCTGGGTTCTTCCCTCCATCTCATTAATTTTTGGACCTACTTTACATTTTCTCCTCCTAATTTGTGCTGTTTATAGGCAATCTTTACCCAGAATGCCATCCGCAGACAGCCAGGCTGATGACAACCCCTACGACTACAGGAAACTCCTCAGGAAGACCTCTCAAAGACAAAGGCTCATAAAGCAGCACTAGTGCTGATCTAGGATCAGTGTCTGATGCTCCAGGTGGAGTTCATTCATCTGAAGTGTCTTATAAACACGTCCATGAGCCGTTTCAGCCTCCCGGGCTCTGTTGAGCACTTGATGTGAATCGGTAGTGGCTTCACTGACCTCGTTTGCATTGTCGCCGGCCTTGTTAGCATTGTCGCCGGCCTTGTTAGCACTGGCGCCCAAGGCAGGTGCTGACATCGCAACACCAGGCCCCACCATTGGGAGGTCACACAGCTGGAGTCAACTCACTGCCTCCCATCCAGGTCTGGAGGATGTTCACATGAGGGATGAGGTTCTTCATTTGGAATCTTCTGAAGCCGCTACGATAAACAGTGCGCGGGACTTTGCGAACACTTAACTAGGAAAACTACTGATTGAAAGTCTTTGAAGGCAGATATGTAAACCAGCTGTTTCGAAAGCGATTGAGTGTTAAACTTCCCAGTGCACCATGTAATTGCTTAAAGTGATGATGTCATAAAGTCTGGCTGACTTTTTGCATGAGCCAAAGTAGGCAGATCACTTTACACAGAGATCGAAAGACCTGGACTGCAATCACTGATTAAACTTTGTAGAAATGTGACCCTTATGGCTGTATGCTATAATGTGATTGTTTTATATTTTATTCTGGTATGCGTGTTACTACTGTGTGATCATACATTATGTATGCATATACTTTTTGCCATATGTAGGCCTGTTTTTGCTGTGTAATTGCATGTGCTGTTTCTTTGTATCACACAAATTACAGTGGTGGAATATATGTTTACATCCCAATTAGTAAATAATATTTTTATGACATAAAGAGGCAATAGAAGAAGCAGAAAATACGTTTTTGTGAGTATATGTCACAGAGTTAAACTAACGGCTGGGTTGTTGAACGCACTGTCCTGCATTGGATGTATGTAAACGCTGAAACGTGAAGTGTTTTGTCACATGTAGAACCTATTCGCTGGTTTAGAAATTTATAATCCGACGCAAATTTTCATGTATCACAGGTTTAACCCATTTTTCAACAGTTACGTGACGTATTCCGCTTCAAAAGCGTTTACTATGTCGTATACACTGCCGCACTATGTGTTACATCCTTTGTGCCATGTTTCGTTTTAATGACTCGTAATCAAACCTTTAAACGGGGATTAAATTAGTGTAGCTGAAGAGGAATTGCATTTTGCTGTGGTTTATATGTGTCTCCATTTGTCATCGGTCCCCACGCGTCCTAAACTAGTGATATAAAACCATTTGATCGCGATCAAAATGTGGGTCGCGCCATGTTCTGAAGGTGTCGCGAGACAATTTATAAACGTAAGCATTTTAAAACCAGCAAGTTCCTATGATGATCCACGATCGGACTTCCCCGCTCTATCGTAGAATTAACCTAGGCTATATAAACGGGTCTTGGATCTGCAAATGCTTAGGGCAAAACCGCATGGTGATCACTCAACCAATCCATGAAGCCAAACCACAGATCCTTAATTTAAAATTCACTGGCACATCCAATCAGAGTTGTGCAATAGGCATTGATTAACCTAAATTGCAGAGTGCGCTGTAATACTTGTTTGGTCGAGACTGAGCTGGCATGGTAAAAATTAGGTCGCAGAGCAATAAAGTTTGAAAAACACTAATCTAAACGGCATTTAGCTGTCTGGACATCGCCCAGTTTCTCCTTTCAGTAGGATTATAAATGTCAGAAATTCATTTTATGAAAAAAAGTTTTGTTCTTGGGAAATGTGTGGGACATTGTGGATTCATAATTTAAAAGTGTTCGGATTTTTCCCTGTAAATCTTCATGAGCTGTAGTCGAAATGATTTTGTGGTCAGGCAGGAACATGTTAATCCAGTTTCACATCAAATTAGTTTTGTCTGGTCATAAAATACATGTAAAAGATTCATTAAAGTTAATGTTTCTGCAGTTATTTAGACATTTCTTTGAATATGTTGTGTTCTAATTGATCTTCGTGCCTTAACTTTTTAAAGTATTATTTAAATTGTGAAGAAAAATAATAGGTCTATAACACGCTTGGTTAATAAGGATGAATTGAGGTATTTGAATACTAATACCTAACGACGCCCTGGGGTGGCACCAAATTTTGAACATAAATTTAGGAAGACATATTACGACTTCATTGTGTTACGTTCGTATTTGCAGAAGCATCATCCAAAACACTAATTCAAAACAGTTCACCCATTTTTGGTCATTTTAATACTGAAGCAATTTAGCAACCGTACTTTGCTCAAGACTACCGCGACACTGAGAAGCAGACAAGCTTAAGGAAATATTTCGAGTTGTTTAGCCATGCATTAAGATGGAGAGTATTTGAATGAGATGCACGCGTGAAGGTGACTAATTGTGATCTAGTTTATTTAGATTAATAGTAAAATGCAGCCGCTCTGCTTACATATGCCTACAACCACGGTACTACTTGGTACCGTATTGCCAGTACATCGACACGAGCTTCGTGTTCCCAGACACTACTAGTCCAAATACCTGACAATCAACTGCGAAAACGAGACTATTTAATTTATTCACGTATACAGCCCCATACCTTTTTTATAGTCAAAAATTGTACAAAAAATGCTGGAATACTTTAAAAGACTACCTAGCATGTGCAATATAT
>JAODKF010000001.1:19036389-19048753 GCA_026779585.1 Mormyrus proboscirostris
GCTATCGAAGCATCCTGGGCCTCCATAACACCTCAGCAGTGCCACAGGCTGATTGCCTCCATGCCACGCCGCATTGAAGCAGTCATTTCTGCAAAAGGATTCCCCACCAAGTATTGAGTGCATAACTGAACATAATTATTTGAAGGTTTTTTTTTTTTTTTTTGTATTAAAAACACTTTCCTTTTATTGGTCGGATGAAATATGCTAATTTTGGGTTTTCATGAGCTGTATGCCAAAATCATCATTATTAAAACAAAAGGCTTGAACTACTTCAGTTGTGTGTAATGAATCTAAAATATAAAAGTCTAATGTTTATCAGTACATTACAGAAAATAATGAACTTTATCACAATATGCTCCTTTTTTGAGAAGGACCTGTATATTAATTTGGTTCAGCAAATGCATTACATTTGGTTTATGACTCTATATCTGGTCGTTTGACGTTGCGCATTTCTTCTGGTTTGTGCCACCCAGGGTGAAAGGAAAAAACCCACACATCTGTCCTCACAAGACAATCCCCAAGCAGCGCACCGCGGAGGCTGCGGATCGGTTGCGGTGAGCATTGAATTTGCTCTGCCGCAAGCGCTCCTGCGTTATTAACAATGATGTCGAGTTATTTTCTCTACTGGAAGGACGTGCAACCTGACAGTTTAGGGGAAATCAACGGCGAAGTGTAGGTCTTAATCTCTTAGGACAACTTATCAGCCGAAGAAGTCAAGTGCACTTTCCTTCCAGTCGTGCACACGATGTTTTTCTCCAAAGTGGGGGACGGGAGAGAAAGAATAGGACAACTGGCGCAGATTTGCGGTCACGACTAAATACGCAATGCTGTCCGTCACGAAGCGAGTCACGCAAGAAAGTCCGCTGTGACGCGGAAATGGGTAAGCTCTACGCCGGCTACCGAGCTACTTATTAAACGCTAATTGTCGGTCCTTGTGAACTCGGGATAATTTCTAAGATGGATTCATCCAAAAACATTCCAAATATTCTTCCTCCCGGGAATATTTCTATTTTCAGCGCTGCGCGCACTTAACGCACGGCTGCAGAAAGTTGCATCTATGTTGATAAATCTAGGGGTACATCGTGACATACTGCTGCGTGGTTGCGTTCAGACATTAACCTCATTAGATGCAATAAATTGCCAGTGTTGAAAAAACGTCGTAAACGCATCCCTGCCTAAATGCGGGTCTCGCCAGGCTGTTTCAAGAGTATCTGGCTGAATCTGAATTTTGCGGGCAGTCGCTGCACAGCCACACCGCTGACGCTTTGTTTAATCGACTGTGTACCTGTGGGAATCTGACCGGATAGGAGTCCTTTGGTAAAGCAGCAGACTCAGTCACTAGGTTGGTGTTTTAGTTTTTTTCTTTTCCTTCCTCTTCTTTTTCGGTTTGTTGAAATCGTTTAGGCGCATCGCTGCCAGCGGGATAAACCAAGCGCTGGGATCAGCACCACGACTCGGAACAGCTCCGTTCTTTCCCCCCTCCCTTGGCGTGCTGCGGTCCGTCTGGATGGGCGCCTTTTGCCTCCGTCTCTGACTGCTGCTAAAACTGCTGCGACTATTTCCGATGGCATCGCACGGGTTTTGGTCTCTTAGACCTGACGACTCCTCTGATAACAGCAACCAGGTCCCCAGTGCGAGTAAGTGAAAGCCAGACCGTAGCGGCTGAAACATAACGGAAAACCGAACAATTACTGTTTGAATCTAATAACTATGACTCGTCTTTAGGGAATATAGTAAAATCTTGATAAGAATTACTAAACAAACAAAAGGCATGGACAACAATAGTGCATCAGTTATACAATATTTGCATATTTGCCTTGCATTTATTTTTATTTTTAAGGTAAGACATGTTATTAGATGATGCATTATCAGCATCAATGTGCATATATATTATAATTACTGTGTATTCATACCATCACTGTTTAAACCATTCCATGTTAAAATATTAAGCTGATTTTTTTGTCTTGATTTTTATTCAGTTTTTTCCCAGTTTTTTTATTCAGATTTTTTTTTTGTCTTGGTGGCAAATTTAATATTTTCTTTTCAATTTGTCTTTGTAGCAAGAGCATGGTGTCAGGCGGCTGCGCAGAAATTCACAGGCGGCATTGGGTCGAAGTTGTGCGGTATGTGTTTTAAATGTGGCATTTAACGATTGTGATCAGCTCTACAGATCGAGTATAATAATGTAATGTAATAATGTAAAATGTAGAAACAAAGATAATAATAATTGACTTCGTATTTAATTCGATTTACTGAAAGATAACTGAAAATCATCGCAGAAATGAATAGCTGTTTGCTTCGCTTTTGAATTGCTGCTTTAGCTCTGCTCAACGTTGGCGAGAGCGACAAGTCGGCCGAATCCCCCGCCAAAGAAGCCCAGTCCGCTGTAGAAACATGCGGCTGCAACCAGCCATGCAACTGTTCGAGAACAAACCAGGGATTCTCCGATCTGTATTCAACAGGTACGGGAAATATGCGGAAATACCCAAATAAAATTATACTAACACTAGCCTAATAATAATAATAATAATAATAATAATAATAATAATAATAATAATAATAAATACATCGCAAATCAGAAACTACAATATAAATGGGTTTCTAAAGATTTATTTACATCTCAAGACTGACTACCCAAAATTGCTGTTTACCGTATTTTTGTAAAATTAAACGATGTTACTATATTAAATGGTACCATACGATATCAGTTTTTTTCCTCATAAAATACATATTTTGAGGACACAGTAATAGCCTACATACGTTTTGTAAAAGCACTCATTTTAATTTAATTGTAGGTCTATTTAGCAATAATTTCACGTTTTATGTATAATTGATATAGAATCAAAATTTGGCACTTAATAAAATCGATGCACAAAATTCATAGGCAGATTAAATAATACATATAGATTCATATATCTATAATATTTTTTAGCATATATTCAGATGTCTAACTGGCTCAATTTGTTCCGCAGATTTACTGCCTGCGACGAATGGGGACATGAAGACAATGACCTTCTTGCAAGAAGTTGTGGACATTTTGTTGTCGTATATACTGGAGTCGTTTGACAGGTCAACGAAAGTAATAGATTTTCATTACCCAAATGAATTGCTTCAGACCAACAACTGGGAGCTTTCAGACGAGCCGGAAACGCTGAATGAAATCCTGCTGAGCTGCCGCGCGACGCTGAAATATGCCATCAAGACAGGTAGAGTTGTTTATGTATTTATTAATTTGTTTTTATTTTAAAATGGCTTTTTAATTTTCCTGATTATTATTTACATTTTATCACCAAAAACTACACCATGTTTAAGCTTTAATTCCAAGTCATTACTGATTAGATTTAAAAATTAAGTGAAGGAGGGAAAATTGAGAGGATACGGTCTTTCGAATTTACAACTGCGAGTTTAAAATTTCAGTAGTGATAAGTAAAAAAATAGTTTTATTGGTAATAATAACGAAATTCGGCTTTGAAATTTGTCTCCAAACAGCAGTGACGATAACCTACTAGCAATTGCCGTACAAGGTTGCAAATCAAATGGAGCAAAACGTAGGCCTAAATGAAAATGAGTTACATTACAATTAATCGGAAAAATACATTTTTATTTAGCGATCAGGCGGTCAAGTTCATTCTACACTATTTATTACGTGAGCAGCATACTGAAAATAAAAGGTCGGCACGACATCTTCCATAACCCGCGTTACCGGAGCACAGATAAAGGCACGAGGGCAGGGGCGTAGGAACCGGGGGGAGCGTGTGCCCCCCATATTTAATCTGGCTCCCCCCCGAAAAAAAGCATTTATGTTAATAAGTTGGGTCCCCCCGTATCAAACTCTCTCCTACAAGGGCGTAGTCATCATCGCATATTTACCTGTACATTACATAAATGTACATGCATAAAAAAAGGTAAAAAGGTGGAACCTTTCGCTCACTACTTTCAAACACCTGCGAATTAAAATCACACACATAAAATATTAAATGGTCTGCATCCGGAACACTGGAACTGTACCAAAAACCCCTAGAACGGCGAGCACCGTACCGTAAATGCGTCCTGGTTTGTAATGAAGCGGCAGGTGCGCTTTCAGGCCCGCATTGTGCCCGGCCCACGGCTTTGGGCACTGAATGGATAAAGCTATGAATAAACTCAAGAGGCCAGGCCGTCGTGAGAGCTCTTGTTAATAAGAGCGTTTTATAATTCAGTCATTAGAGTTCTGTCGTTTTTTCATATCCTAGCGCACCCCAGGTATTTCAACCAGCTTTCCACCGGACTCGATATGGTGGGACTGGCGGCCGACTGGCTGACTTCTACCGCCAATACCAATATGTGAGTACGGCCAGCACCCGCTTGCCAAAGCAGAGCTTCAGGAGACAGGGCATTTCCTCTCTTACCTGTCTGTTAAAGAGTGTAAAGCTGCAACAGCAGGAAGTAGGAAGAGAGGCTTTCTATAATTTGGTGATGATGAGTGCAGAGGTGACGTGAAAATGTTACTATTTATTAGAACGGTGTTTAGAAAAATCAGACAAATAACTTGTAACAAAATTTAGTGGTATATTGACTCATTCAGGTCAAAGATATACATTTTTTATTATACTTTAAATAGATATAAATACAGCCACTGTTTAAATTTTAGGGCTGACATTTCTTATTATTTCTTAACACGTAACCATCTCAGAACAAATATCAGCAGCATCCATAGAGAAACGTGACCACGATGGGAAGGGAGTGGATTAAGTTTTGTGGTGTAACCATTATCCAACATTTCCTTAACGTTTGAGGAACGTACATCGGGCAGCGTGAACAGGAGGTGCAGGTCATGACCGGCATCTAGCTTTGCCGGTTCCTGTCATGCAGTCATGGACTTTGCATCCGCAGGTTCACCTACGAGGTGGCGCCCGTTTTCGTGCTGTTGGAGTATGTCACGCTGCGGAAAATGAGAGAGATTATTGGCTGGCCAGAGGGGAGGGGCGATGGCATTTTCTCACCAGGTAGGTGACCCCCCTCCTCCTGTTTTCCCTCTGCTTGGTCCTCAGCTGTCACCACTGCTTTTTGTTTTGCAGTGGGATTGACGATGTCCCCCAGGCAATGGGGATGGCATTGTTTTTTTTTTTCCCAAATCATGTTTCAGAACATTATTGTCATCTTTTCCAGGTTTTGCAACCTAACATTTTTAGGAGAATAGCATTTTCACACAACACCTCTGGGCATTTGAGTCCTATCGCATGTGCTCTTCCTGCTTATGTGACTTTAATACATACATATATAGCTCTGGAAGAAATTAAGAGACCACTGCAACATTTTTTTGTTTCATTTATTTTTCAATTTATGGGCATGTATATATATATTCCATGCTTTGTGGGACTTCATTCCTGCTTGTAGGATCCTCTTATGAATTGCCCTAGCAGTGCACTTCACGCCACTTAATGTTCCCCAGTCCTTTTGAAGGTCACTTGATGTCATCCTCCCATTCATGAGAAACTGTCGGATAAGTTGACAATTGTTTCTGGCATTGGAGAGTAGCTTCCTCCCCTTTACCTGGCTGGTTTCTGCTTCACCTTGTATTTGTGTACTGCTGTCTTAGGAACCTTGAGCCTGGAAGCAACATGCTGCTCAACCAAGCCTTTTTACAACAGAACCACAGTTAAGCCAGTATTCAAAAATGCAGATTTGTTTTAAAAAAAAAATAGCGTGGTCTTTTAATTGTCGGCTATATGTCCAGTTTGCTCCCACATGACATCCCGCTGAGTTGGTGACCTTAAATTGCCCTTGAAGGCTAGGAGAGTACAGGTATACATGACCAACCATGTCTGGGCCCTACGATTGCTGGGATAGGTCTCTCGCCATAGGAGAAGCAGCTAATCGGAATAGACGGGAGGAATGATGCGACTTCCTCTAAGCATAAAAGCTCCATCAACCACACATGGCACCGTGGAAACTAAGAGGTCCTGTTTAATCATCCGTCAGTGCATCTCACATAATTGCCTATATGTGGTTGCAAGTATTCTGGAGCCAGTCGCCGGCTGGGGACACCCTGGACAGGATGCTAATCAATCACAGCATACACACTATGGAGGACTTAATGACAGCAGCCCACTTCTATAGACCATGAGGGGAAATGACACTACGCAAAGGAAGCCCTCCAAGGATTGAAGCTTTGACCCCAAAGGCTTGGGACAGTGATGTCACTCAATGCCCTGTAATGCACCTTCTCATCTTCTCTGTCATTGTCTTCCCTCCAGGTGGCTCCATCTCTAACATGTACGCCATGCTGCTGGCTCGATTCAAGATGTTCCCGGAGGTGAAGGAGAAAGGGATGTCGTCGATCCCGAGGCTGGCTGCCTTCACGTCCGAGCACGTAGGCCCTGCTTCTCCCGCGCACTTTTTCCGAGCGCTCGCCTCGCAAAACGGCCGAAGCTAAAAGCAAGCACACAGGGGCACTGTGCAGAAGATATTCATCACACGGTGCATCGTGTGATAAATCAGACAGATAGGTGCCCTGTATTTCCACCATGCCTCTATACATTACAGGGGTGTTCTAGCCTCTAATTTCTCCTGCAAATGTGGTTCTGTCATTCCATCCTCAGAATGTTCTATAATATTCCATGGCAGGCAATAAACAGGAGAACAGGAACATTTTGGGAAATTATTTAATTTAGTTGGATATCACACCAATCAAATTTCAGAGACCAAAATAATCTTTATATTAAATATTTGAAGGATGTTCCCCATTTATATACATTTATATACAGGAAAATAGTTAATTCCTTCAACATTCCTTCTCTATTATTGCATATATGCACAATCCACTATTAGGTGTTTCCACAGAAATAATTAACAATATTCAGAGTAGATAGCTTGCATTTATTGGTCAGTTCCTTTATCAGGATCAGACTTTACCCTTCTCCTTCAGAGCCATTTTTCAATAAAGAAGGGAGCTGCCGCCCTGGGAATTGGCACAGAGAGCGTCATCTGCATCAAGGTAGACGAGAGGTGCGAGGAAACTGTCGCCCGGCACCCACCGGCACGTCACATTGGCGCGGCCCATTTTCATGTCAAAAGTATACCTGCGGTAAAAACCTTTTTCCCCTTCACAGGGGAAAAATGATACCATCTGACCTTGAGAGACGATTGGTCGAGGCCAAGCAAAAGGTAGGGGGCTGCCTGAGGGGAAAAAAAGCACACACAGATGGTATAACGCTTCCACTGGCCGTGCGACTCATTTCAGTCTTTTCCGTTGCTGCCCCTAAGGCTCACATGAGTCCATTTGTTCTTCATAGTCTGGAGTTTAACCAAAACCACATCACAGCCTCTGCTGTTTTACTCTGTAATTTTTCACGAAGGCACACTCCCCCCGCTCGTGTTTAAGTCACTGCCGGAAATGAATCATTTTCTCTGTCTCATGTGATCAGAAACAGGTTAATACATGTTGCAGATTGTTTAACATAGTGAATATTCATCAGCCCTTCGCCTGTCAACTGTGAATCGCCAAGGAAACCGCCGACACGTTAATATAAACAGCCGTGGCGTCTGTCAAAGAGGGCGCAGAGCCTTATTGTTTATGTTGGCGCCCCCTACCCATTGATGGCGTGACCACATGTTTTCTGTGACAATGCCATTGGATGTTTGCCCAGGGCTTGGTGCCCTTCTTTGTGAGCGCCACGGCCGGCACCACCGTCTATGGCGCCTTCGACCCCCTTATCGCCATCGCCGACATCTGCAAGAAGCACGGCGTCTGGATGCACGTGGACGTGAGTTTGCCACCCCACCACCCCAAGTAGGAAAACACACTGTCCAGCACTTCACCCTAAAACCAATACAGATGCTCTTCGCTTTGTAGAGGTTTGACTTACAGCTTTTCGACTTTATGACGAATTTTTTTTTTTTGTCAAATAAGTTTTATTTAGTCATCGAATAACCTTGCAATAATTACAAATTCCAGGATTAATTTTCTGATATACACAAAAACTTACAAAACAAATAAAAACAGAGCACACATTAAATAGACACCCCTTCCCCAGCCTGCAAGTATACAATACAGTGACAATCAAAGCAACTTTATAGTTACGATGCATTGCCTTAAGGAACAGAAGAAAGGGTCTCAAATCCTGTGAAATTGTCCAATGTTGCCTTTTAACAGATGTCTGGCTCGTTCCAGGTACAAAGTAGATATCAGTTCCTCAAGCCATAATTTAGCAGTAGGAGGATTAACCTTTTTCCAGAACAGTAATAGCAGCTTCTTGGCTGTTATCAAGCAGTATGTAAGGAATTTCTGTTGAGCATTATTCAAAAAATGTGTAAGATTGGAATGTCCTAATATAATGAGCGCTGGGTATGAATCCAAGTTTACGTCAAGGACATCCGAAATCGCTTTAAAAACCTTAGTACTTTATGATGAATTTCAATCTGCTCCTGGGCAGCGATATACCGTATGATGCTCTCTACCGATGCCAGGTGATGGCAGAATCCACGCAGCCCCACCTCCAGTCTCTGTAGCAATCGGCAGATTAAACATCACGTACAGTGTTTAATGACTCAACTTTTCAATTACTGATATTCAGTTACACTAAATATTTATTTATTTAGTCAGTGACCGTATATCTTCAGTTAGTCATTTTTTTAATCATATTGTACTCATATTTGACTAACAATATTTTTCACTTATGATGGGTTCATCCGAATCTAATCCCTTCGTAAGTCGAGAAGCACCTGTATTCTGCTGCTAGCTTGGGAATATCTCAGTATATCTTACTTCTGACCCGGAAGAACAGGGAAAGTATATTAATGATGTTAGTGGATCATGTGGGAGTGGAGAGTGGATAGCACATGCTAATGTTTGCATGCTAAATGCCTCTCACTGTGCAGGGCGCTTGGGGCGGAAGCCTTCTCATGTCCAGGAAGCACAGGTGGAAGCTGAATGGAGTGGAAAGGTGATTATGCTCAAAATCGTACTATCTGCGCCAGAATTACTATCCGACCTGTTCCGTTTGCATACGTTAGTTTACTTTACTTGTACCACATTTTTCTGTATTTGCTTAACCTGGAAGTAATAACCTGTCAGTCAACAGTATCAAATTCTTTGGGAATAATAAAAGTAATAGTTATGTAATAATGGTGGTCTTTTCAATTTAGTTATGGAATAAACATGTTATGGAATAAACATGTTATGGAATAAACATGACAAATGGTAGAGAGATACAGCTGGAAGGGAGATTCATGGGAATGATGGTTGAATGTTGATGTTGCTGGTTACAGGGCCGATTCTGTGACCTGGAACCCCCACAAGATGATGTCAGTTCCCCTGCAATGCTCTGCGCTGCTCGTCAAGGAGGAGGTAAGCTTAGCACACATTTAAAGTCTAGCCTTCAAGTTATCATGCTTCCTTAGTTAATTGGAGCTAGCTGCTTTAACCATAGCGACTATTTGTCTTTGAAGATATTAAAAATCTCCACGGTGTGTATTTTAACAGAATGAAAAGCTTTTAAATAATTTTTGCACCTGAGTACCGGCTGGAAGTAATAGTTGGAGGAGTCATCACCTCTTCCATTAAATGTTCCATTTATCCATCCATTTCCTGTACCCGCTTGTCCTGTGTCAGGTTCATGACCTTGTTTTTTAAAGAAATATTACTAAAGGAGAGTTTGGTCTGTAGCCTTACTGTTTGCTGTGGTTAACAGAAGCATTTGACTGAAAAAAGAATGTGCAGAGCTGAAGTGCGCTGTAAAGTCTCCTTCACGCTGCTCTTCAATGGCCCCTGCAGGGACTGATGGCAAACTGCAACCAGATGCACGCCTGCTACCTCTTCCAGCAAGACAAGCAGTATGACCTATCATACGATACAGGAGACAAGGCTCTGCAGTGCGGCCGGCACGTCGACATCTTCAAGCTGTGGCTCATGTGGAGGGCTAAGGTGGGTCATGTTTGAAAATAATTGGGGTTCATTTAGCCAGTAGCCACCCCTTAGCCAATCAGCCAATGGCAGCGAAGAATATGTCAATTGCTGAATTCTTATAGGATGACCCAAAACATTAGTGCCTTGAAAGATTCAATGCTCAGTGATATTTATCGACCAAGTTTCCCTTAACATGGTGACAGTAGGGATGGGCTGATTCACATTTTTTCATTTCCGATTCGATTCTGATACACAACTGCCGATACAGATTCCGATACAAGAGCTCTTTTTACTTTGTTATACTTTATATATTTTTTTAAGCTAGTAAATACAGATGGAAATGATGTATGACAAAAAATATTCCTCCTACAAACATACATAACGTTCTGTTCCACCTCGTTTGTATGTCTTGTTTTAAGCGTTTTTGAAGCATTTGCAGTTCAATGTGAAGCATGTATACTTGAGTGGCGAATGCTTAAAATTTTAATACAATTTTTCTCCCATTGGCGTCAACTCAGTTACAATTTGTTGCGATGGCAGCCCCTCTTGTATCACAAGCTGTAGCGAGTTCACAAAACAGTCCAAGTTAGTGACTCCCAAATCATCCACTGCTTTGTTGTCTCGCAGTTGCGTGTGCTTTGTTAAGTGGGATTGTCCAATAAACGCTATTCCCACCTCTCAAAACTTTATTTTACATAGATTGCAAATTGCTGTGCTACTGCTTTCTATTAAAAGCGTAAAATACTCCCAGATCGTCACGTCTTATCTTATCCTCCACATATTGCGCAGGGTCTGCATATGACGTCACAGCAGGCGGAAGTCACTGTACTCACACCCACTGAGTAGCAAAAAATGACTGAGGGGCAGCGATAGCGTTCGATTTGAATGCCGCAAAAAAACACATGTAAAATGGGAAAGAGCTGTCGTGCGATTGATTGTACAAATAGATTTAACACGAAATAGGAGCCATCTTTTTAGAGATTGCCAAAAACTAAATAAGTAAGTGTAGGACGTGGATTGGTCACGCATGGGCGATACCCCATCCATCTAATAGGTCTGGATCGGTGCATCTCTACCTGACAGTGTAGTTTAGCATTAAGTCACAAATGATCTGATCTCCCAGGCAGAGAACTTGGCAGGCAGCCGTAAGGGAGGCTTCATTGTAATGGGTCTCCCTTAGACAAAGTGCAAATGACAGTATATATAGTGCAAATAAGAAAAACAAATACCTATCTGTGCTTCATTTATTCATCCCACAACTAATCAATCATTTGCTCTGGTTCCTTTGCTCATTTGAAACATTCCATCATTGTTTGTCGTTACATTGTGTGTTGATATTGTTAATATGTCGTGTCCCCCCCACACACTTACCTTGTCCATTTATGTACAGTATACTGTATATGTGTCTCCACAGTCTGGGGAACGTTGTTTCGCGTCACTGTATGCAGTGTACTGAATGTAGCCTGGTGTGACAATGAAGCCCCTTTTGACTTGACGAGAGAGAATAAGGAAAATGCAGACAGTGTCGTAGCCCAAACTCCGACAGACAGACAGACACCCCAGGAACCTCAGATGGGCAAACAATGTTGTGTAGCTGGTCCCTGTTATTTCTAGCATTGTTTCTCTAATCTCTTCATATCACACCTTTCCTCCTTCTCCCAGGGAACCATCGGGTTTGAGGCTCAGATCGACAAGTGCCTGGAGCTTTCCGAGTACCTGTACAACCGCATCAGGAACAGGGAGGGATACGAGATGGTGTTCGATGGAAAAGTGAGTCTCCTGTTACGGCCCCACCCCACGGTGGTTGACGGTAACGCAGGTTTACCATTCTGGAACCTGAGGCCGGGGATGTAACGGACAGCTAGCGCGACACCCCAGTGTGTTTCCTTCGAGCAGGATTCATATTTTGGGACTATGGCACACTTTGCTGCTGCTTTGTGTGAGAGCCTATCGTCTGCTTTTATTCCGACGGCCCGCAATTATGCATAACGAGGCATAATTACTCCGTGCTGATATAATGAGCGGAGTGGCATCCGTGCCAAGCGAACACACAGTGTGCACTAAATGTGTAGGAGAAGAAAAGCAAAATACTCCAGAGCAAGCATTTAGTTTAGTGTATATTGTTGCTTTTTTTTGGGTGTTATTTCCCCGCTTTAAATCACGATTGGAATTAGAATCTTACAAAAATTGTAGGCTTCAGGAAAAATATAAACAGCGCCCCCTGCCCCCCCCCCCCCCCCTTCCGAAACGTCCGTGGGTTGCAGTGGGGCTGGGAGGCAGGGTGCTGCTCTCCCCGCTCTCCATGCCTTTCAGCTGCCAGAAGCACCACCTACCACTCCCACTTCATCCAGTTGGTTGACATCGCCTGGGGGGGCAGGCTGATGGTCTAACACAAAGCCACCACAGCACTACCAGGTGCATCAGAGCCCCCCACCCCCACCCCCTCAACACACACACAGGTTTGTAATTATATCTTTG
>JAODKF010000001.1:19048853-19082365 GCA_026779585.1 Mormyrus proboscirostris
CTACCAGGTGCATCAGAGCCCCCCACCCCCACCCCCCTCAACACACACACAGGTTTGTAATTATATCTTTGTGGGGACTTTCCATTCATTTCTATGGGGAAAACCCTAATCCCAACATGAAGACCTTAACCCCCACCCAACCCTAACCTTAACCTTAAGTAGCCAAACAATATACAAGACTTTTGGCATTTTTGCATTCACAGTTCTGCGTGGGTACCTGAAAAATGGTCCCCACAATGTCAAAATAACAGGGTTTTATCACATTGTGAGGAACATTTATTGCCCACAATGTAATATAAACGAGATCCACACACACACACATGCCCACACACACACACACATACACACACACTAAACTGTTGCTGTTAGTTATTGCTCTGAATAAACAGGAATATTATGCTGTAGGAGAGCAGCATCATGCTGTCTGGGGAGGTTAGGAATGACCTGCTGTGGCAGGCATGTAACACTCCGCCGGTTCCTCATGCAGCCCGCTGGGGCGGGTTCGACACGTCAGTCAGCGCTCTCTTTCTGTCTCTTTCTGTCTCTTTTTGTCTTTGTGTCATGCGTATCCCCTCCACCACAGCCTCAGCACACCAATGTTTGCTTCTGGTACCTTCCGCCTGGCATCCGCTACCTGGAGGACAAGGAGGAGAAGATGCGGCGCCTGCATAAGGTAGGACACGCCACCGGGCACAAGAGGGGCCCCTCAAGGGGGCCATGGTCCCGCCCCTATATATATATGCCTCTGCAGCCCCTCCCACCCCATTCGCTCCTGCAAAATGGCGGAGCCTCCAGAGAGGTTCTTAGGCGAGATGGACCACGTTCAGGCGAAAGCTCGACACGGACGGCGGCGGCGGGAGGAGGGACCTCTGATCTGCAATTAGGGGAGCAGACGGCGATACGTGCCAGTCATACAAAGGGGGCCCTTCTCCACAGCCCCTCCACCCTTGAAAAATGGCCTAAAAATAAACGGTCACGCTCTACCTGCTGTAGACACGCCAATGTGCTGCTGTACTCGTTCAACCAAGCAGGCTGAAATTAACCGGCATTTGGCCCCATTAAACTCTGGGGAAAATGTTATGCGCTGCAAAACCTCTTTGGCATCTCTGTAAGGATGGAAAATGAGGTGTGTTACGCTTTTCTTTTGCTGTAGTGCGATGAAAATTACCCTTTTTAACAGGACACCTTTGCAAGGTGTTTAGATGCATTTACTCAGTTACACATTTATTGGTGTGTTTGTGTGTGCAAAGGTGCTTGTATTTTATTGTGTGTTTGGATGCATGGAGGGGGGGTTGTTTCAGAGGGGGTAGGACTTGGAATCATCTGCGTTATTCACATTTTCAATTTACTTAGTACAAAATAGCAGAGAACTAATTGTATAGTATAAGATAGCTTTGTTTCCATGGGAATGCACATCCTACGTGTTAGCATAAAGTTAACATTATAGCTCTATAGAGATATTTGTGTATCTGTGTGCCTAATTAGATTTACTTTTTTGCTTTTTTGGTCTTTATCCGGTTTCATGCTTCTGAAAATGCTGAACCAGCTAAATCAAACAGAAATGGAACAAAATTTGAATGAAATGAAGAAATTTTCAAAGGTTTCAGTGTAATCTGGGCTCTGGTAATTAGTGTATCAGAAGGTGCCGGAATGTTTTTTTTCATTACAGAATTTGTCTTTTGATCTGTGATAATTGTTAGGCACATTGGGCATTTCTTCGCATTATCTGTGCTTTTAATCCTGTACAGTGGGAATCGAAAAGCTTATCAGAGTATAAGAGCAAAACCAATTTAAAATACTTTGACCTGAATGCATTGGAAGATTCCGAAGGATGAAAGGCTGCAGAACATCTGAACAGAGACAGTTAATTTCAAACATCACAATGGAAAGTCTTTAGATGGATGGAAGAGTCTCCTTGGCCAGTCTGGCGCTTCTCTTTGGCTTTCAGAGAGATAACGTCAATGGCAGGAAACTCAGGTCACCTATTACAGCAGCTTCCGTGCAAGAGTGATGATGTCACCGGTTCCTTTCACAAAGTCCCTTAGACCATAATCGAATTGGCCCCCATGGCGATTCGACCAGAAAATAAATTGCTTTGCTCCGATTCCCCCAAGATAAAACATCAATGATGCTGTGAAATCTTGGTCAACCTGGCCAGATACTGCCCTAAGCATCTTCTGCAGCTTCACAGAGATATCTGACGTTAATTTGCACCTCAAGACATACTTACTGAAAGATGTTTTTTTGACAGTGACAATCAGATTAAAACCATAACTTTATTCACCAGTTCGATTTGTGATGAGCATTAGAGGCAGGTATTTAAGACTGAAATTCCTGGACTGATATTCTTGGTTTTATACTCAAACCTACAATATTTACAATAAAAAGGAGAGGTTAACCATTTTCCCTTCTCTCCCTCCTGCAGGTGGCACCAGTCATCAAGGCCAGGATGATGGAATATGGGACTACGATGGTAAGCTACCAGCCGCAAGGAGATAAAGTCAACTTCTTCCGCATGGTCATCTCGAACCCGGCAGCCAGTGTGGAGGATATCGACTTTCTCATCGAGGAGATCGAGCGTCTCGGACAAGACTTATGAGTGATGCACTGCTTTGTGAGAAACTTGAAAATTGAAGCGTTTGTTGTGAATGTACCAGTCTGTCATGGTTATAACTCCAAATCCAGACATATAAATTATGAAAAACACAGATTATATGTATATTTCCATATGGTAGTGTTGATGTTGGCAACGTTGTCTCAAGCCGTTTTTGATGCTTTTGTCTAGCTTTCATGTCTAATTTAGAATTTGCGATGTTTTGTCATGAATAGTCAAGGAAATATTATACTCTCAGTACAAGTCAGCTGCTCCACATTGGTGCAATTGGTTAAAAACTAAAAAAAAAGAAAAACAAAAGAAATATTAATTAGGAGCGATCCTTGATCTTATTCAGAAACAAACAGAACCATGCAAAGCGCATAGATTAAGAGACCACCACAGGTCTACTTTTGCTCTGTCCGTCGATGTTTGTAGAATGATGCCCTTGCAGGGATGAGAAAATCCTATTTCAGAAAGCACCGGTATAAACCTTAAATAGATTCTGCATATATTACAGTAGATTGTACCTGGAGGATAAAGGATGAGGTGCCTTGCTGTGTTGTGAAACTTAAAAACCAGTGCAGGGATTCAGCATCCCTGTCCTCTGAGCAAACATTGCTGGTCGTTCCAGTGCCGGCAAGGTTCCAAGCAAACTGTGCCCATCGTGTATGGCCGTGCCGATGTAGTATGAGGGACCCGGGAAGTAGTAAGTGTCTAGATACTGTGTAGAATGAACTGGAAGATGCGGACAGTTTTAATGTAAAGTGTAGTGCATAAAATCACTCACCGAGTTGCAAGAGGTATTCTGGGAAAAAAGTTGCAGGCAGTTTCCTTTTCTGAACACCATGAGCGCTGGAGCTGCAGACAGATCACAGACGTGCCAATATCGGCTGGGCCTATTGCACGGCGCTCAAGGGGAAAACCGACTTAACTTGCACTAAATCTGAGAGGAATGACGGGCAGTGCCCCGCAGATTTTTATACTCCTGCATCAAGCAATACGGCTCGACAGGCGTAGCGAAGGCTTCTCCATCTGACCCTGTGAGGTCGCTTCCATCTGAAGTTCAAAAAGAAGCACAATTAGTCTATAAGTGTATGTTAAGATGCCATTATTGTCTACTGTAAATATGATTTTAATCACATATCCAAGAGTCTATACATATATGTACATATATATATTTCATATTATGAGAGAATTTTGTGTGGTACTGATATTTTCTCTACTCGGTATAAATACTTGAGTTTTCCTTTTAAGCATGTCACGCTGTAGCGGTAGGTTCAGACATCCAAGCGTGTCCATTGTCCGCTTGAGTTATCTGGAAGGGAAGGACTCAGAGTTTCTAGATGCTTCCAAGGGCATCAAACCTGACCTGAAGAAAGCAGTGTACAAGGTCACACCCTGCACTGCATGTTTCCAGGCACGCGCTCGAAGCCATTCCTTGAAAAGGCCGGTAATACTCGCCAAAAGTTGTATGTGTAATCCGTGTTCTGTGTGTTTGTGACCGCCTGTTGCCTTCGTTACCGTTGCCGGTGTAATGTCGTCCTTTTTTCTCTGGGATCGTGCACTTTAGAGTTCTGATGCGTAAGTGGTTATGTATGATGTCCATGGTCAGTCAGCGTTTGATGTAAAATTAATAGTAATCTGTGATTAGTAAAAATCCCCACTTCAGCTTCTATTGAAGATGGAAGCCTGGATTTTATTTAAAGCCTCGTGTTTGTTGTTCCGTTGCTTTTGTAGTCTGTTGGAGTAATTTGTAGATAAAAAGTCACTTTATAAAGGCGAATATATACATTATATATATATATATATAAATGCTGGTTGTCCTCTTCTGTTTCCAAAGTGAACATGCTTGCAGTTTTCTATGCTAGATTGGCAATCTCACTTTGACACGTGTAGCTTTGCAGTAAAAATGGCCGGTGATCTTCTATTTTTTGTTTTGCTGCTGCTGCTGCTTGACTTTGCTCGTTTTGCACCTGCATGAATGCCGCCACCCTGCCAGCTTCAAATTAAAGACGCCGCTTTTGCCAGCTTCAGCCAAACGCCATGCCACTAGATCCCTTTAGAGCCCGTCCTTTTGACCGATGCCATGCATGCCTGCCTGCCCGCCGGCCTGCCCAGCTCTGCCTCAGCCTCTCCTTTCTGCTTCCTTTAGCAGGCCTCCGCTCTGAACGTAGAAATCCATCTGTCTCTAGATCATAGGCGTAGCTCTCTTTCCGTCACCTTCTTGGCTCTCGCTCAGTGTTGTGACCTCTGCCCTTTCGCGGCTTCAAGGCAGTGGAGCTGTTCCTTGCCACTCTAGTCCCCCTTGGCTGCCCGTTTGCTGAAGGCCGTGACGTATAAACGCAGACTTTATTGCATGAAGACAGTATGTCCCTTGTAATCATCCATCACCTGCTTCTCCGCGCTGTGTGACAGGGTAAGATTAGGACCAAAATTTTAAACAATATGCTGGCTGATGTTAGATATTTAGTTGGTTAAATCTTACTTTTCAATTCAGGGAGGATCTTCAGCTTGAATAGCGCTGACGTACAGGCCAGCCCCTTTGTGAAATGGTGTTTTTATTTTTCAATAGCTGTGTTAAATCTCTGGGGAACCAATAAAAGGAATAAATAATAAATATCTACTTGATGAACACTGGGCCAGCTGTCTTGTGGTACTCCTTGTGTCCTTCCCAGAGTGCACTGCGTCTAAGTTGAGCCAAGCAACGCTGCGTTTGAAAAACAATATATTGCGTCCCTTGGATATCGCAATATACACTCCAGCACCTGCTCTTAAGAAGCCATATTCATTAAGGACAGACTGAAGTCATTTTGTAGCCCTTTTCACTCTGTTGACCTTCCCAAAATGCAAGAAGTCACTTAGCAGAAACAAATTTAATTTCTTGCCAATTTTGGAGCCAAAAAGAGATGAAAACACTTTCAGTTAACTGAGATTGTGAGGTCTGTTCCCCTTCCCCCACATTAACAACAGACAGAGCAGCGCGTGGGCATGACTGAGTGCATTAGAGCATAAAAGGGGCTCTCTAAGCGGCAGCAAAGACCATCAAACGGAGAAGGGTTACATAAGACCCCAGATCAACGGATGTGAGTAAACCTCTCCTCAATTGGAGTGGATCTTCGAGTGCCTGTTCAGGAAAGCAGAAAGGTTTAAAAAAAAGGTCTAAAAACATCCACAGAGAAGCACTCATCATTGTGTATTGCTTCTCTACCAACCACTTCTAAGTTTTGGGCACTTAACAGCACGGCTGTAACTATTGTATGCGGTGTGTTTTCAGAGCTGCTTAGCCGATCTGTGAATCATTCCATGCTGTATTTAAAGTGTTCTGTTTGGGCTCAGATCTCCTGCTGGTACAGATCTCCAGCTTCCATTACTACATCTAGCCATGAAAATGTGCTCCGCCGTGTGTAAATTTGGAAATTCAGTACTGCAGGTGAAGCTTAGCAAGTAACAAAGAAACAGCAAACCTTTTTAATGACGTGAAAGATCTAAAGTGCTGTGCTCATCTTCTGCTGTTCCACTGATTCACTTCTGATTTCTGCTGAAGTTGTGATTCATTAGAAGTCAGGTAATTATGACTGAAACCTGCTGATATTACTGAGAAAACTTCATGTGGTTTTGAGGCTGGATTCGGTTTCTTTGTAGGGACAATGAAATATTTGTCAATCATTATAAAGCATTTTTCTTTCCCTGAGCTGTAGGACTTGGCTTTCCCATGAATGTGGAGGGAATTCATTGCAGGAAACTTTCTAGGCTGCAAATATAACATATTTTTATCAGTTCATTTCACCCCCTTTTGGACTTTCTCTTGGCCTCTCCCTAATGTAGACATTGCAGGTACACAGCATGTAGGTTCCCCCCTTGGAGGCACACATTATGTAGGTACACACCATGTGGGTACACTCTTTTTAGTTGTACCCTGTGTGGATATACACCATGTAGGTACACATCGTTTGTCTGCAGACACTTGACAAGGGTGAATTTTCAGATAAAATTCAGGAGAAGTTGGAGTTCTGTAGGTAAAAAATGATTTACGATTGCTGCTGCAACGCTGAAGGCAGATAGTCTATGAACAAGGGTGGAGGTTTGGTTTCAACATTGGTAGGGACCAAATCAGCCCCTAACCCCCATCCTCACAGACTCACATGGTACTCCCACAGTATTGGTAGAGGCATGTCCCTACTGTCAATACCCCAATCTACACCCTTTCCTATGAGTAATATTCTGTCCCTGCACGGGGACGTCATCCTAATTTGTGCCTCTAGGTGTCACTGTTTCCACACCCGTAAAACCTTAAAAAAGCGTAAACCTGTAAAAACGTTTCTCTCTCTCTCTCTCTCTCTCTCGCTCTCTCTCCTGCTAGGTCCATTCTAATGTCATATAGTTTATGGTCCTGCCTTAATTGGTTGGCTCACAGAAAAAATGTTAGTTTGTTTATTTGCTAATTTCTCTTCAGGTCACTGACTTCCATTGCATATTCTTATTTCCATAAACTCCACCCACCCCCCCAGCCGAAGTGCCTTTTCATGTGCTGGAATGCCTTTGGTGGAGAACCAGAGCCAGCTTTAAGCAGACCCTTCACTCCTCAAAAGGCCGGGAAGCACTTCCAGATGTTGTGCCTCCTTTGGAACTGCGCTCCAGCTCCTCGCTTTTCCGTTAGGCAAGGGGGGCGTCAATCGTTCGATCGAGGTGCAGCTTTGGGGCACGGTGGTTATGGTTTTCATTGTGGGGGAGGCTATATTTATTTTCTGAAATTTGGAGCAGCGCTGCTGATCACGTCACCGAGGCTGCCAAGAACAACGTAGGCCACCCCCCTACTCTCACTCACAAGCTTTGGTGGGGGGGCAGGGGCAAGGAGTGTTTGCCCCTAGGTGGCCTTCCTGCATTACAATAAACACTGTGTTCCATTAATAAGAACAGCGTGATTCTGCCAGACAGTGGTTTCGATGTAATTACACAAAGGAGGCGCTGTGCTCCAATGGCTGAATTTATTTCCATTATGTTAGGTTAAGTTTGAAGGCATTCGTACTGTCTGACTTTGAGTTGTGTCTGCTTCACAGGGATCAATAAAGACTTAAATGGGTGTAGGGGCCTGTGCGTTGTGTAAGACATGTTGCGTGCCCATTTTCAGAACAGGATCGCATGACAGAAACACCTCGAGAATGAACCATCAATGCTCCCAGGACCTGACCATCGTGTCCTAGTGATCAGAATTTATAAAGCACTCAGAACTCTCTTCTTTCCACATTTTTCCCACTCCACTTATACATGTTCATATTGTGAATATGCCCCGACATGATTAATAAGCTCCAAATGAATCTGAACAAACCCCAAAATATTTGTTTAGCTCATGTGTTTTATCAACCATGCCTTTTGAGAACCCTCATACACATTAGGTCTCTATGCTAAATTTGATAATGGTTCGACAAATGAAATCTGTCAAAGCTGATGACTTATAGGGACCAATTTCATTATTATTTCATTTCAAGTAGCTGTATGTAATAAATATTAAAGGACAGCTTTGTTGGAGAAGTAAAAGTCAAGGATGAAGAGTAAGCATGTATGATGGACATCTGAACTTTGGCGCCCCCCATTGGCTGATCCCAGAGATGCATTCTCCTGGACCATGTGGAAGAAGTGTGTCCCGTTGGCTTTAGTATAGTCAGAGGACGACCCTGGTGGATTTCAGATTTGGTGCAGATACAGGCTCTCCTGGACCTTTTGGTCTGAAACGAAGCGTCTGAGACCCAAAGCACATGCACATGTGTTTTTGGTTACCATTTCTGGGGTTACACTGTAATTTGGGCACGGAAACAAAAAACGGACTATACCATTAACCTGTGTGCACCTGGGACACTGTAAACTGCATTCATTGCATTTTTAGCACCCCTTATTATGCAGAAATGCCCATGATCCACACAGACCTTTGCTATATTTCATAACTGTGCAGGATCTCCGAATTTCTAATTTTCCATGCTGTCCAGACCTTACAGTATATGATATTTTCAAATCCACACTATTCCGTAATTTTTAAAATCCTGACCATTAAATTTACTGAGCAATGGGGCGAATAATTTTGTCACAAGGATTTCAGAATACCGTCGTATGCCATATTACATTACATTAGTAGCAGCTTCCAAACTTCATAAAAGTTTACACTGCTTGTATTTCTGTTAGTTACTATATTTCTGCCCTCTGCTGGTTTGGTGGAATATCACTGCTGTACGCATGCGTCGGCCGCTACCATCTGCGCCTACGGACAAACGTAGTATGAGTACGATTCTGCGCAGTTAAGTATGATCTAGGTTTTATTGAATCTTGAAATTGGAAAATATCCTAAGCAGTATGTGGCACCAAGCATTGGTAGACTCTTGACGGGATGTTGGTCCATGGCAGGGCACAAGCACACGCTATGAGTAATGAACAGAGATTCCAATTAGCCTAGTCTCATGCATTCGGACTGCGGGAGGGAACCTACACAACGCATATAAACTCCACACACAGTCTATTAAATCTGTTAATAAATGTAGCGTAGATGCACAAACCAGAACTGGAGAAGTGGAGTGGAAGACTATTTAAATTCTAAATTTCATCTTAAAATTCGTATTTATCATCCTTGGTTTCATTTCGCGTCACTTTGTTTCCCTTTACTCATTATAAGTTCTCCCCAAACGAGCTCGATGGGTCGAATGGCCCCTTCTCGTTTGTAAATTGCTTAGGTTCCAGTATCATACTGTTATGTGACGCTCATTCATCCGTCGTTGAGTATATTAGCAAAATAACGCCAGATAAATGGGAAAAAGTTCCTAGGCATTCAAGCCATTAATACCACCATAAAAATGCAGTTGCTAGCCTTAACGTAACTGTCTATAACTTGACGATCTCCAAATTGTATTCGACAGTTGTGCTTGCGATCCGTAAATGGCAAATGCGCCAGGGCGTTCTGGGGTTTGATTTTAGTGGTTGTTTTTCCCGGAGTATTTCGAATTATGCTGCAAACCGTTTGTATGTTTTTCATTTGTTCTTATTTAAATTTAGGTTCAGAGTAGACATTATTTAATTTTCGCTTGGAGACCTCACACCGTTTTTAAGCTACACATGGAACTGGAACCCACCATGGTTATTTATGCGATAAAAAAACTATGTTCAGGCCAAGCATCTGATTTTCACTAAACCCATGGCTAATGGTGAAGGCAGCATCACGTAATCATAAGGGAAAAAAACGCATTCATGAGCGGTTGTTAAATGAAGCGATTATCATCAACGCTGAGAGCTTGTTCACTTTAAACTATAAAGAAAATAATAATGGCTGTAAAGGCCGTATCTGTCAGCCCTACTGGAACATGAAATCATGCACGCTTACAAAAAATAATGACTCGACATTGTTTTTGTCTGATGGTCTTTATTGCCTTTCATATTAAACAGAAAGTGTTCGTGTTCTGAAAAATTTTGTAACCATTTATCTAGAAAAAAATTATCACGCATCATGGAATACGGGCTGTGCATATTATTTACTTTGTTGTGTGCGCTGCGTAATTTTAACCAGCTGAATGTATTCAAGGCAACATGTGAGGATGCATCAGGAGGCCTTTTATCTCCGAGCCTGAGAGGGAAAGTAATTAACCTCGCAGCTCTTGCCGGCGCGGTTTAAAAATACACAGAGGATCTGCATCCTTACCGCCTGGAAAGTTTCGCACTGTCAGCGTTTTAAATGATCTGGACCGCAGACAAGGCTCCCATTTAACTGTCTTTTACTTTAGTGCTTCATGAAACCTTAAAGATGAGATCTGCTTTTGTCTTTTTCCTATCCATATCCACTCATCGTAGGCCAATTACTAAAACATGCATACCTGTACATGTAGCTTACTGTTCTGCATAAAATAGGTCTGTTAAAATATTATTCTATTTGTACCCGCTCAATAAAGATGTGGAATTCCAGTGTGAAATGAGAGTCAGGTGTTTCAGTTGTATGCTCCAACGCAATGAGCTTTACATTCCCCGTTTTGATTAAAGTAAGTTTTGTTGAAGGCGGCCGTGTTTATTTTTCACCAGGGTAGGGGATTGTAGTTAGGCTTATGTTAATGTTTAGCTGAGGTTTTGATTGTGAATGTAATTGTTAAGAATTAATCCAAAACTTTCTCTTAACTGCAGTTAAAGCGTGGGATGGTTCTGCTTGGGCGGGGGGTGGGGTTGGGGGCATCGCCATAGTCTTGCATATCTTCTGGGGCACATCTTTGGAAGAGAGTCCATTTTCAGTCTGTGTGGTGAACAAAATAAAATGCGTACTTTGAACATGCAAGCTATTATGAACCTGTTATATTGGAGAGGATTCATGTGCTTAGGTAAATGTGTACTGCTTTAATTTAAACGTAACAAGACTCTTTAAGTTTATGTGTGTAACTACACATAAGCTACACAAGTTTTTCTAACTCTTAAACAAGGGCCAACTTCAAATCATTCAACAATCAGTCTATCCATGATTGTAGTCTATGAGTCATACCCCTCTGACGCACCCCCAATGTCAATGAAGCAAAAAGGAGTTCAAAATAAATACATTTCTCACAAATGCATCTCTGAGTGATTTAAACAGCAAGGATGAAAAAGATTATGACTCCAACCATATGCAGAGCTCATGCAGAAGTAGCAACAGTAAATTTTAAACTCATTTTAAACATATAAGCCTATCAGATAAAACTGCAAATCTTGCTAAATTTTGGCTGTTATAACAAAATAGGAATGTTCCATCGAAACATAAATCCCCTGCTCTCAGCAAATTTTTTCATCAAGATTTCTAAATATTGGAACTGTATTGAAAAATAGCGTCGCTTACGAAAATACCTTATACCTCGGTATAATGTCCGTATAGTATGAAGGTATGCAAAAGCCTGATCTCAGCCCAGCTGCATTGTGAGAGCTGCATGTGCGTAACTTTAGATGCCAATGTTAATATCACACATCACCCAGCCCTATTTAGTGCTTTTTGTAATGTAACATTACACTGTCCTGTTAATTGTCTGCAGTCTGTGGAGAAGACATTCGAGTAAGAATTTCATCATACTTTGTGCACTGTATTTGGTACATATCACACTGCTGTCTTAGCTCAGATTAAACTGGGAAGCAGAAGAAACTTAAACTGCCATTACATTTTGAAGGCACTGTACACAGAGGTAAACTGTAGTTTTCTGAATATTTTTTCTTTTGCCTCTGAAAATGTTCACTTTTTAACATCTTCTGGTCACTCATTCTAAAAAAAATCGGAGGCTCCTTTAACAATAACTTTGTCATATAAACACATACTTCTGTGATGAAAGGGAACCATACTGCCCCCGACATGTTTGGTGGTGCTGCGTCTCACATACGCGTACCCTTAATTCCACACGCAGGTGAACAATGAACAGAATACGAAATCAACAGAATACAATTCCATACAGCATGAAGAAATGCATTCGACTGAGCGACTGCTTAATAATTTGGACCACAGTGTTACCAGATACTCTGAAATCCCACAATGCTTTTTGAAACATTTTACTATATGGGTTTGAAATGCCTGGGATGTCCTGTTAAAATAAGCAGGTTTTCAGCTATTACAGTTAGACAGTGATGATAAACGGGGTTTATATTTACATCCAGACTGAGGTCACAGAGATGAACTGAAATCGGCCCGATTGGCGAATCGTTCACAGATGCTGTCACTATTCACTGAGTGTACGAGTATCGGGGCAGGTGTGTTTCTGGAAAGCACCCCCATTCCTGCTGTCCCCCGGAAGCAGCTGGTTGCATTTCGAGCTCCAGCCGACGTTTAACGGCGCGACATGAGCCTTTGAACGCCGTCTCATAATGTAATCCGAAACGGTGGATTTTCATGAATAGATGTCTGGGAATGTCCTGTGTTTCACCGAAAGCGAGCTACCGATCTGCTAGCTAGAGACAAATGGGCAAAGCAGCTACAGTTTAATTTAGGGTTTAGGTCTGGCAAAATTATAGCAGTGCTGTATATAGTCAAAACCAGTATAGTTGCAGCGATGTGTTATATGATATGCTTTGTCAGGTAATTTAGAATGAATAATTTATGACTATATGATTATGTTAAAGGAATCGGACAAAAAATGATGCAAAGCCCCCTGGGATACTGGAAGACCTATACCCCCATCATTTTTCATATACAACGGTCGCTGGTGCTTGGCGAGATCCTGCAGCAGATGATTGAGATACAGTGTAAACAGAGTTTGAATTTATGCTACAGAGTTCACCATCAGGAACCATGGCTAGATGTCTGGGGGGGAGTTACCAGTGCATGTGTCTCATGGTTTGTTCCGAAATTCTCCCCAAACAAATACAAAGACAAAACTCAGTCCATGAGATACATGTGGACTTAGTGAGTTTTGGAAATGTAAGAAAAGTTCTTCATTGAAGTGCATGAGGACTGAGTGAGTTTCAGTTCCGAGTAAATGTAACATCTGATGAGGAAGGCTAACTTTCGGTCAGATACAGCAAATATTTTGACCACTTTATGCAAATACCAGTGTCTCTTCTGCGCAAGCTGATGTCAGCCCAAACTAGTAACTGGGAGCTTGTACAATATGATCTGTGGGAGAGAAAAAGCAGATGGTTTCCTGCTGTAACAGCGTGCCTACAAAGCCTTTGAGCTCATCCCCCATTTGCTGGCCTGCTCAGTCACACTCTGCATTTGCACCTAGCTGGCAGATGTAAATAAAGGGCCTTTGGCTAAACGCTCCCGCGTGCCCTTCAGCGGGGTAACACCACTGTGACGTGTGTTCAGCCACTTCTTTTCCCAGGGTGCCTCTCCCACTCTCTCCTTCTGTTTTCTCTCCGTCCCTCTCTCTGGGATCTTGCTCTATCCATCTGGCATATCCCACACCTGCTTCTAATCTGGAAATGTGGCCTGAACTTTTCTCTACCTTATGCAGTACGCAATAACGGAAACTATTTTCCAACACATGAAACACAGGGTTTGTTTTTCATTCTAGATGAATATGAGAAATTGACTGTAGGTCAACACCTTTACCTTCCCTAAGGGTCAGCATTGTTTCATATATTGCATATTACTATGCTCAAATAGCCCTCTTTGCTTAAAACCGTTAGTGTACCTAGAAATTATAGCTCACCTGGCAAAATGTTACCTTGTCAGGGAGGGGAGGGGGGGGGATGGAGGATAGGTTTTGGGGGCCCTACAAAGTGCTGCCCCCCCTCTGCTTAGCACCTTATATATTCCTGGTTCCAATGTACAATCATTTTTAAAACTATAAAAAATAATGAACCAATTAGAACATCAAGTTCATATTGTTGTGTGAGGGAAGAAAAGAGGGAATCTTAATTAGTAAATAACCAGGGACAAATTTGGCATTGCCATAATGAAAATAAATAATACAGTAATCGTTTTATATCTGTCAAAATAAATGTGAATTTTATTAGCTGCAAAAGGGATATAAACACTAATTACATATAGAGGTAAATAATATCCAGACATTGACAATAAAATACTTACCATGTGTTTCAAGTCTCATAAGATGCAGTTTATTTCTGTCCGGTACAAGCTGATAAATAAGGTTTTAATGAGGTTGTATGGGGTGAAATCTCACGCCACTGAGAGGGAGCATAGCACCAGGTAACACTATTAAACTGCCAATACCTAACCACAGGGCGCCACAAATGTAAACATGCATGTAACTGCACATTCCAGCTGCAGAAAAGCTTTGAAAACTAGAGTGACATTTGTCATTGTTAAATGTCTTTTATCTGTGAAGCAACGGTGTGGATTGAATATCACGCCTTTAAATTACCTTATTTGAATTACATGTGATGCATTTTTCTAATCAACTACTGTACTGTACGCTTACAGTAAATTACAGGAAGAAAATATTTTCTCGAATGAAAACATTTTACATAGTTCTTCTTAAAACATGCACACACAAAATAATGAAAACAGTTCTCAGATTTTGGTCAGTCATCAACCAGCCTACAAGTGTAGAGAAAAGAGCCCTTATGAAAGACATTCACTTGTGAAAGAAAATGGAGAATCAGTGTTATAAAATACTGAAGTGTTATAAAATACTGAAGTTTTGAAGCATTGTACATTAGCTTTAGATAAAACACTACACCCATCCACAAGTCGCAAAAACTTGACAACATAAACTGAAGAAAGTCACATGATGCACGCTAAAAATGCATTTTCTGCCACATGCTGTGGTCCCAAGGACCATAAATGTGTTTCACAGCATCTTTCCGGAACCAGTTGCTGTGAATCACGCAGCCACCCAGAGGATGGAGATATTGGTGGCCCCTTCGTGAGCGATCTGGTTGACACGTCCACGCACACAGTCAAGAGTCACGAAGACCACAGTGCCATTCTGGACGACGAAGGAGGTCCTTAGGCTCACGCTGGTCCACTCAGTACCCTCGGGCATGTGTCCGCCCACCTGCTGGACCAGTGACGCCGGCTGAAGCTGATCACTGCCTTGCCGGTGAAGCGTGAGCTTCACCACGTTGCAGGAATGGATCAACTTGAGGCTGAGGCTGATGCTGGCTGTGCCAGTCTCCCGAAAGACGAAGTTTCTACTCGCCCACTGGCCGGAAGACACCAGCTGCACCTGTGCCACTCCAGGCGTCACCTGGCGGAAAAGCAGCGCCTTGTTGCGCACGGCCCCTGACGGCAGGCCCGTCTTAGAGACAGTGGCCGACAGGGCAACGGAGATAGCAGAGGGCATCCAGACAAGGCTCATCGTGCTGATGCCAGAGTTGTCGCCAAAGTAGCGGACGTTGCACTGTGCCGGGGAGTGGATCTCGAAGCTTAATGTGTCACCAGCATCGACCACGCTGGCCCCGGACACGGAGACGGATGTGTCCCGGTAGTTCACCCCCGACTTGAACGCCTGTGTGATCTCTGAATTGGTCCCATTGGAGTTCAAGTAGGCTGCTACTGAGAAGCCGTCCCGGATGCAGGTATGTCCCATGGAGTAGACAGCCTGCTGGAAAACGAACTTCACCACCCCTCTGTCAGTGAACCTCACAGCCCGGCCGTCATGCGACAGACTGACCATGTAGGGGTCTGAGATGGATGTCACCTTAAAGGTGGGCCGGTAGGTTGTCTGGTACTGCACTGACATGGACGTCTGGGCCGTCATGGCCACAGCACCTGTGTCGTGAGACAGCCAGAAGAGGCTGAAGGGTGTGATGAGCTCGTAGACGTGAACGTCCTTGCTTTGGTTGCAGTACTGGTTGGGGCTCTTCAGGGACAGGGACAGCATGTGCTCCGGCTCCACTTCTGCCGTGCCGCTCACACTCACGCTCTGGTAGTACTTCCCTTCTGGTTGCTCGACCCGTGCCCCGCTGAGCTCCAGGCCCTCCTCGCTGTTGTTCATCTTTATGGAGACCTGGAGGAAGTTCCTGCAACTATGTCTCAGGGCAAAGTTAAAGTCACCCCACAGCAGGCCATGCTGCTGGAAGACAAGGCTTCCGTCCGTGTTGGATAGCAGGCCGTGACCCTCCTCCTTCCCCTGGATGCTAAGCTGCATGCCGGGGTAGATGTGCCCGGCAGACTCCTTAGCCAAGGGCAGGAGGACCGCCGCGGCCCAGGCCCGGGACAGCCTGTTCTCAGAGGGGGAGCCGCACACAGTGTCGCTGGCCGCTGAGCAGGCCAAGGCTACCGACTCCCCGTCGCAATCGGAACACGCCTGGCACTCCTGGAGCTCCATGTTGTAGAAGTAGTCGTGTCCGCATAAACCGGAACTGGCATCCCTCTCGGAGACACCCAGGCACCTGAATCCACCTGTTCAACACACCCCAACCAAGAGGTCAGTCATGGTTCAATGCTGCTCAAATTCCACATGGCGCCCTAGGCAAGCTTCCCAATCCAGGACAAAGAGAATTTGGCTTGATAAGTCGGCACTGAAGATGATGTCCTAGGCAGCCGCCTATGTAAACTAATGTGTTGACCAGCACTGGTGCAGTTCTGTTTTCCTTATAAGAAGGTCGTATAAGACCTTCTTTTACAGAGAGCTGTCTCTTTGCCCTTTCTGAAGCCCACACACCTGTACCTGCATGTGAGACGTACCTGGAGTGTTGAGGCATTTGACTCGTTCGCCACAGAGGTTCGGTAATTCAAGGCATTCGTCTCTATCCTGCAGAGAAAAGTAGCTCGGTTACAGTTGCCAATGTGTCACCTAACAATGGAAAATCAGGAAAGTAAACTCGGAAATTCGGAGAGCTGGAAAAACAGAAAGGAGGTAGGATCTCTTCCCCCAACTCAGGACATGGACGGGATTACCTGGCATATGCGGTCAGCGTTCAGTGAACATTGCGACACCAGGAAGAAGCCAGGGGGGCACATGGTGCACCTCGCGCACTGGGGGGGCTCCCTCTGAAAGTTGCAGTACTCCTCTGGCTCGCAGGCTCCACAGTGCCGCGGTGCTGATGGTAGGGGCCCGATATCCATCGCCTTGGCGTCCACGTCCACCTTGTGCACGGCGTAGGACTTCTGCAGGTGGCTCCCGAAGTAGCCCTGGATGTCGCCTTGGAGACCCTGCGGTGACACCTGCTTCAGCATCTCAGCCAGCGTCCCATATTGCGCCTTGACCGCTGCCAGCTGCTCCAGCATCTCCTGCTGCTGCTGCAGGATCTCACGCTGCTGGCCAATCAGAGAGCTCTGCTGCTCTGCCAGCCGCTGCTGCAGCTCCCGGATCGCAGTGGTCTGGCTCCGCAGTGCCTCCACCAACTGCTCCTGCCCTTTAGCTAGCTGCAGCTGCAGGACCAGGGCATCCTCTGAGGGCACCTCATTCTCCCCTGCAAAGACATGGGACAATGGTGACTTAGGACCTCCGTCTAGAGGTCTGCAGTGTCGGTAGCAATGAAATGTGGCAGTTTGCCTTTAAAAAGATATTACAGCTTGCTGTAAAAGTTAGCAAAGATACTTTATTGTATTAACTCAGAGAAAATCAAAAATTTGCAGACTGGGGTAAGGTCCCCTTTGTAAAATTCGAAGAGGGGCATTCATAACTTAAGTGGGAGACACATTCAATCTCTCGTGAAAAAGGTGCAGTCCCCGCCCACAAACACGTAACAAGGAGCTGCGTTTTGGTGGGCGCAGGGTAATAATTGTTGATCTGAGAGGAACGTGAAAGTTTTTCCCGTTGAAATGAAGTCCAGTTATTCTTCCTGTTCCAACAGTGAAACGCAAAACCCAAGGCGGAATCGGAGACGATTCAACACGCAAGCCAGCCGCCATCAAGCCGCTTCGCCTGTCAAATGTGTTTCTAGTTCAGATGCCCCTCTTACAGATGGGGGTGGGGATGAGGATGGGATGGGGGGCGGACACATTTTGGACGGGCTGTCAAAGCATTCGCTGCACATGTTAGCAATCTGTTTTTTTTCTTTATATTGGCAGTCTTACTTTTGCTGAAGGTTATTTATCGATAATTTTCTATTGAAATAGAATACTTTCTTCTGGATTGCTAGTATATTTCGATGTGTATGAGGTGAAGAATAATTATGTGTTATGGAGTAATTGGCGAGTCACTTAGTTATTGTTATAAGCAGGTTATACTTTGACACAACGCGCTGAGAGGTTAACCTGGTTTAATGTCGCACGTAAGCTGAACTCCGAGGGGGGCACCGCCAAAATCCGACGCTGGGTATCCGAAGTCTGGAAACTCCCCCAAGAACTGGGCAGCCCTATCCGGCATGTGGGGCAGAGGAGCCTGACTCTCTGCGTGGTCGGAACTGGCGGAGCATCCCTCTCCTGTGCACGGTCGTGGTCTGGGCTTCGGCCGTATCCTGAGCGGCAGTTTGCACTCAATCCCTCTGCAATCGGTTGTGATGTTGCTCCCTTGTCGGTGCGGGGTGGCGCAGTCCACCCCGACACAACCCGCACCCAATCCGTCGGTGGGTCTTCCCCGTGCGCCCTGCTTCCCCATGTCTCCGGTTCCACGATGAGGATTTACGATCGTAAACGGCTCTGAATGCACCCTGGTGTGGCTGCTCGGATGGCCGCTGTGGTGGCTGGGAGCGACGTGAACTGACCAGCCCTGAGTCCCTGCTGGGAACTGCCGAATGGGTCTGACAAGTCGCCCCGAGCATTGGGTCCCGGAGCAGGGCTTTGGGTCCGCGGTCCCTGCGCCGAAGCAGTGCGTTCCTCTGCATGTTTCATCAAAGCTTGTTGTTAAAGCGGTCCAGCAGAAGAGCAAAAGCCAGATTTTTAATGTTGTCATTTTGAAGGTGTTTCCTCCTACAATTCATGGCAAAAGTGAAGGAAAATGACTAACGCATAAATGGAAACTGGTAACTTATTATTAAGAATAATACAATAAAAGGAATAATTTAATGAAACAAAAACTTGCAGATTTGTTTTCAATGTCTGGCAATTTATTATTATACTCAAATAATCTGTAATCATTACAAGCTAAAAAAAAAAAAAAAAGTCTATTTCAATACTTAGAAGAAACACAGAACCGTTTGAATAATTCACCAGAAAATAAGATGATAACTAAATGTAATAAAAAAATAATAATAACAGTAGACTATAAACAAGGGAACAAGGGAGACTTACCTTGAGCCCTTGGGTTACAGTTCGTGAGTCCCGCGGACGTCAGTAAGGATTCAAATAACGGGACATGTCCATGTCCCGCCGCTCGCAGTCGTATCCAGGGCTTCTGACCGAGCCTGGATGATTCCGCACGGGAATGTCAAGATGTGGCATTCCAGGGACTTAATTAGCATCAGGTTTCCCGGTCTCTACATTAACCCTCTACCTTCCTACAGGCTCGCTTGTTAAGGCTGCAGCTGGCACTGGAGCTGGGGGGTCTGGATGCTCGTTTCACCATTTGCAGGTTCACTCCGTCAGTCATTTAAAAGAGGGTTTTGCATGAAACGCACCGACATTTTTGCCAGTCCCGTCAATTTCCCAGCTAAGTTAAATCAATTCGAAACGTTCTTTTGAACATGTGCAAACCTTTTCACTTTAATCTCAGTTGCGTAGATTGGCATTGCTGTACTTTTCTTTGCGCACGAGTATTGGTCCGTGGTGTGGGACGTGCCAAACTTCAACCGTAAGTTTATTGATACAGCTGTATTCTTTTAGTTTGTGTCCTTCGTGTAGGACGTATCCTGTCAGCATGGAGCCAAGGCTCACGGATGTCACTGACCTAAGCAGGTCACCAGAGACCACGGGTGAAGCTCAGGAATTTGCACGGGGCTGTTGAAAGATCACCGTTTAGCAATGCATTATATGAATGCACGTTGGTAATATAATTTTAAAGGACTGTCTGCCATTCACGTTTTGATTCCATAGCATGGATGTGATGTTTGGGATCCCATCCATGCTTTAATGGAATAAATCTGGATTAAGTAATGACGATTTCAGATGGTACTGATCATTATCTTAAGATAAATCACTGTAAAGCCTCTCTTCCTTCAAGGATTTCCAGTAATTTCTACTAGTCTAGTTGACGTTTCCCTATACAGTCCAGGATTATTCCATGGAGGATGAAGAAGAGACACATCCACTTCGAGGTTACGTGGAGCCACCGCTGCCCAAAATGGGTAACACACCTGTCAAAGTTTTCCTCTCAAGTATACCACATTTTAACAGCTCAAGTATTCCGTCATTTTTGTCATTTCTCTATGATTTTGGCAGCAGTGCCCCCGCCACCCACTGCAGATTCTACGCGAATCAGACATTGTGAATGTGGTAGCGGGTCACTAGAGGGCGCCGCCATATTTCGGCACAATAAGGGCCACAATATACTTCACGCAAAGCGACGCATACGTAACGGGTACGCAACGCAAGCAGTGTATCGTGGAACTCCAAGAAGGTTAAAAACACGTCAGTTTTTTTTTACCACACTTACGTGACTTGTTAACATGTATTCTCCGCGTCAATTTTCCACGCGTTGAAAAATTTGTTGTTATAGTGTATTCTGTATTATACACATTAAAATTCACGTTTTTTTTTTTTTTACCTGTTTGACGTTACATACACCTACGACGCATGGAATGAACGCTGAAATGATGCGTATGTGCATGTGTTTTGAACATATAACACATGCTCAAATGACAATAAGTAAATTTATTCTATTCTATTCTAGTTTTTCCTGGGTTTAGCAAAAACCATGCAGAAGTTCTTTGCCACGGATTTTATTTTGAAAGCCTTTGGTCTTTTAATTTGGGCCTTATCCATGGATGCATACATCCATCCATCCAGCTTTTTATCCATTACAGAGCCATGGGGAACCTGGATTTTTTCCCAGGGAACAGAAAGTAAACTAAAACAAGAATTTTCTGACAACATTTAGTTTTTATCCAACTCCTCTATTTCTAAGACCAATTGGTTCCTAATATCACCAAATTGCTTTTGTTGTGTATGATCAGAAAATTTGGGCCATAAGATTCTCCTAACTCAGAGACAGTCCTAACTCAGGTGTCATGTCATCATCGGTTTGTCGAGCTGATTGTTCACCCGTGGCCACCACCTAGACTCTTCTGAAGTGTGTCCATCTGTGGTCCTGCACAAAGCAGAGTAAACTTCCATATCTAAGGTTGTAGTCCTATTGATAGCAAATAGGTGGATGCTGGTGATTTAGAATATTTCATCTCATATGCTTTGTGCATTCTACCTTTCTGGCGCTTACACATGAATTAACCAATTCCTCCGCTGATTCAGCCTTGGGGTTTTTTTTTTTTTAAAGTGTCAATGCCCAGTAACCTCGTGATGTTTGAGTGGCCCCTGTGGCATTGTCTGGGCCTTGTTATGCTTCTTCAGAGGGTGGTCTGCCTGTCCTCCGCGGCGGAGGGGTCACTGAAAACCCCAACAATGAACGACGGAGCTAATGATGGATACCTAATGGACAGCAAATGTGCTGGTGAAATTTCTCTTTTCCTCTTTAATGTCGAACAAAATTTATATTTTAATGAATAGTTTGAAAGTGCCTCCTGGATGAGAAGGGGGGTTTGTCCATTACTGGCTAGATCCCAGATCCATGCTGCTGGTTGTGCTGGCATGACATCACAGGAGGGTTGACTGATGTCTGTAATATTCCCTTGTAATATGGGGTAATTACTTGGCTACTACTATTTAGCTACTACCCCAGTGAACAGCCATTCATAGCCTTTCTGTCTTACAGTTGAATATGCAAAAAAAGCAAAATGAAACTGAGTTAAAATGTTGGCTGTTTCTCTTATTTTTTTCCCACATTGGGGATTTTTTGTTCTGTTCCATTTCAACATTTTTCCCCTGTTCCTCTTCCACTGGCCAGCTGAAAAATGTGCAATTAATGCAACATATCTGTCACAATCCAGTGCTCTGCAGTAGTTGACATGGCTGGACCAGGGAGGCACAGGCCTGGCTCTGTTGCAACAGGTCGACATGCAAGTGTGTCGTAATAAATCACACTCGTATCTCTGCGTGCCCCCCCCTCTCCTCCACATCACCTTCCTGCTGCTGTTTCAGCTGACAGAAGCATTTATCTCAGTGTGCCAGACCTAAACACAAAGAAAGGAGTTATCCGCAGAGAAAGCTGGGTGGTCAACAAAGATAAATGTCTTCTTTTTTTTTAAGGGGATATCGATTTGTTTAAAGAGAAGGAGGTCTCTAAACAAAAGCATGAACTTCATGGCCTCCCGTTTCTCCAGCTTCCAGTAGCATGAACTCACTGGCTCATGGCTGGTTGGAGGGATGGGAATGCGTTCATGAGAATTAGAGCCCCCCCGCGTTGAGGATGGGCTGCTTCAGGCTTCTGCTGGAATGTGAACAGGTCCGGACCTGACTTCCGCAAAATGCAGGAAGCTGATCGCTAACCGTTGGCAGGCAGACACAGAATACGCTGGTGTTACGCCTGGGTGGTGTACTTTTATACTTAGAATATATATACACACAGTAGATGCCTTGTTATATGTGACTTTCAAATAACTAAGCAAGAAGATTCATATCAAAGGTAAGTGTGAAATTATAGTTTGTGAACATTTATTGCCTTCTGGTGTCTGGCATGTTGTGCGACTGTGTGTTGTGCGACGTTCTGCTGCCGGTTGGACTATCGCTTTCGATGTCGAGATGTTCTCTCTCGGCACTAGCATGACCATGCGGGTCAACAGTGTGAAAATGGACTTTTGATTTTATACCTAAAGATTAAAACGTATCAAAAGGTAACCGTGTGCCCATGTGTGCAGTGACACGAGCCACCATGAAAGTTAACAATGACGGGGGAAGCTTAGCGGTGTGATAACTGCATGTATGAAGCTGATGTCATTAATTTTACTGGGGTGGGGGGGGGATGTATTTGAAGCTGAACTGGCAGAGAAAATTAGCTGGTAAATTAAAATGACTATTTTGGTCAGGGGTTTGTCAGCAGTGATGCATGGCTGTATTTGGTGATGCATGTGACCCTGTAAGCTGGCTCCCTCCATCTGCTCTGTGCCAAAACGGGCACGTGTGAACTTGGCCCGCGGTCTTGTGACAGTGCTGTGCACGTCCCTTCCCTCGGGACACGTTTTCAGGGCTCATGCTGACATTTTGAAAACCTGCATTAGATGTTCCGTCTCAGTTTTGCATTCGCCAAGATATCCAACATCTATATTTCTCCAGAACTTTTTGTCTATATTAATAATAATAATAATAATAATGATAATAATAATATTGATTGGCTATGCAGTGTGCTGGAATCCGTGTTCTTCCTGAGACAGAAGGCAGAAGAAGCAGCTCAGAAGGATGATTTATTAGTTCATTTTGTCCGGTCGTGTGTCTTACTTGTACTTTGGCATGTTGTCACGAGGCTGATTTCACCGGCAGTCGCTGTGATCACCATGGGGCGTAGATCATTTAGACAAACCTCGGGAAGGACAGCATCACATGTTTCAGTTTGGGTTAGTGGAGGGTTTGTGGACTGTCCACCGGGAGCACTCAGCGGAGTGGGGAGGGCGTTCACAGCCCCATCCGCATTTACCATGGTGCACCGGCCCCCCTGCCTTTCTTCAGTGACAAGCAGTGAGTTCAGCAGAGGGTTATCACAACACACTGGAGGTCTTTACACATCGGCTTACCGCCACAATCTCTGTTGACCATGGTTCACGTGACAGGTGATGGGAGGCATTGTGAAGGTCTTCAGAAAAGCCTTTTTCCTGCTTACGTTCTTTTCTGTTGTTCTGCTTTTCTAAACCACCCAAATTATACAAATCCCGTCCATCTTTAAGTTGCTCACAGCCAGTTGTCAGATTCCCCCCACATTGCATAAAATTCCCTCCTGAATCAGGGATGGCAGTGTGCCCCCCCACCATGACAGCCCCCTTCCATGAGTCGTTGGCTGGCCGCATGCTGATGTGGAGAGTCGACGGATGTGACCTATCTAGGCGTCTCTAGGCAGAGCCTGATCTGCAGACCAGCTGCAAGCAGAACTTCACATGCATGCATGCGACTATCACGGCATGCACCAGGGCGGGGGGACTACGAATTCGGACCAATTGATTTGGTAGCATTTAAAAATCCCCACATAGAGCCACTTCATGAGGCTAGATTTACTAAATTTTAAATTTAAACACGCCATTTGGAGAGCATTTGAAAATGAAATGTGTCCATAAAAATATTTAGCTTTTTGCTCAATATTAAAGTCAGAAAACACATGAAATACATTTAGTTTTTCCCTCAAGGAAAATAATTTCTACTTGGATTGTATTCGCATTACTGAACACACTGAGAGAATGGTGGTTCCTTTGAAGCTCTGAAGAAGCACCCAAATGGCTCCCAAAGAGGTGTCCTTTCCTCTGTAGGCTCGCAAAAATTATTGATCTCTGTTCTCTACATGATTTTTCAGTGGTCGGCTGCTTCTCCATCCTGTCTACTAACTTGTTCAGTGATTCTTCTTGATTTTGTTTTTTAGAACATAAGTCTCTATTATTCAGATTTAGTCAAAATGCGACAATTCCCTCTCAATGTTTTTTTCTAGCAGGGATTTGCTGCAGACAGTTTAGCCGTGAAGAGGTGCTTAACTTCAGCTGGGGTTATCCTCATCTGGCCAGTAGTTGATGTGGTTCTGTACAAACATATGAAAAATCTTGATTTGCATGTCATACCTCATCTGCTCACCAAGTTTCTTGTGAAGGAGTTAAGTCGTTCTGCTCAAGAAGAAAAATTAGGTTCTCACTCAACCCAGGTCGAAAAACCATAAGCTGCATTGTTTCTTTGTTTATGTCATTTTATTATCTTCAATTTATTCAGAAAGGTAATTTAAAATGAAGACATCAAAGTTATACATTCCATTGTTTGTGATGATGATTTCGTCAGGATTCTTTTAAAAAGAATCCATAAGAAATCCACTAATTACTTTCAAATTTCTTCACTTTCTGAGTATTTAGTCTTTCTTGCTGAAGTTACTTATCTTTTGTTTCCTGTTTCTTGCTTCTCCAGCTGTGTAACAAAACCACTTCCTGAGGGCATGTTGTTCAGACTGGCTGACAGTGCGATGCAAAGCATTACTGTTTACATACACACAAAGACACAACGCTTTTCAGGACAACAAGCATGTCTGTCCTGGACTCTAACGGCAGCATCGATTGGCTATCCTAAATAGTGTCTTGACAGTGGCGATCTGAGCCCTGTGATTCTTGTCAGCAGGGTAACCGTCTGGGTCTTGTGATAGTCTGGGCTATAAATTCAGGTGGGATGTTTTCCAGGGAATATTTCGAGTGATTCAGTCATTCCAGGTCCACTTTAGGATTACTTACACTGTCATGACCATTGTGGTCTGTTCTCAGTAAGAGTGCATTCAGGATCTTTGCAGGGACACAGATCAAGTGTCCTTTGATGCCCCGGGCATGAGGTGTCTGTGGAAATGGTGAAGTAGGGTTAGTCCCACATATGTGGCCCTGGAGAGGCTGTGGCAGGAGGGAGGGGCCTGGTGGGGGTTGGGGGTGATCTAGAGTTAACTGATTTATTTCCTTCTGACAGCGAGGGTAGCATCACCTCAATGCACAGAAGAGCCTACTAGACTATTAAAAACAAAACCGCATTCGTCCTGTTAAATTGGGCAGCGTATTTACAACCAAAGCCCTAAAATTGACTCAGTAGACAAGCAAAACAACACATTATCTTTCACTCCTGAAATGCTCACAGAAAAGCTTGTTTTCCTGTTTTTTCTGCTCAAACGGCTCTTTGTGGCTTCCTGAAAATCATGTTTCCTGTGGGCTTAAATCTTTCATAAGCGATAGGATTTTCTCCAACGTTACATGTCTTAACAGAGCATAGCAAGACTATGCAGGTTTCCTAGCTGGATGTCAGAGCTTTACAGAACAGTGAGATTGCCGGAGGCTGATTATTTCACCTGGTATCTCATTAATGCATCTGAGGCTCAGTGTATCTTGTCTCTGTCCAGGTGCTTAGACTTCCTGCTCTGTGGTCAAGGCTAGATCCTGTTTCTTAGTATCTAGCTTTAGTTTTGATGTGCACCATGAATACAGCTAGTTGTGATATGATTACTACAGAGTGACCAGCATATGGTCAGAACTCTACCTCAAATCCCATCCTGCCTATTTTCACACATCATCCAATGTTCCCAATGATGGTCTTCATCAGCAGCATGTCTCACGAAGACCTGAGCAGACCTTCCACCCCTTTCATTGTCTCTGACAGATGGAAGACATCGACGCCATGTTCTCCGACCTCCTCGGGGAGATGGATGCCCTGACCCAGGTGAGCTCCATGGGAACAGCTGGCCTCAGATGATGCAATTGGTTGGGCAGATCTCCAATGGGAATGCAGCCAAACAGAAAGGAGCTTCAAATCAGATTCAACCACCTTCCATTGTTATGATCGTAACAGAATTAGTAACCAAACTGACATCTTCTATGTGTCTTGCTTCTCCTGATAATATTTGGGCATCTTAAAAAGCTACAGATACAACCAAGAGCTCAGTAGGGGCAGATCATCATATATTTTCCTCTTTACTCAGTTGGTTCGGGGGTTAAACTCACATTTTAATGCTTCCATTTGTAGCTGAGCGTTAACACATGAAGCTGCTTTGAACTCTGCTCAGATTGCCTCCAATACCCAAATGTCCTGTTTTTTCCCTATGAAATTAAGACACAAGAAATGGAAAAGTACTGTGTGAATCCGTTCCTCTTCTTCCACTAGGAGAAAAGAAACATCTTGAGGCAATTTTACGTTTTCATTGAAATGATACATAAAATACTTGCATCCTTTACACCCCTTTGAAAGACCATTAATGCACATTCAATTTTTGAACTTAAGACACTATTACTGAATTCAGAAGTTCACCCAGAAGAATGTCGGATGATGGTTTTTTAAGTCCCCCGCATAATAAATCGCTTTACGTTTCCATTTATTCTTATTTAGCTGACATTTTTGTCTAACGCAAACGGCAAGTTAAACAAATAGCACATTACAAACACATGTGCTGTCAAAGAGATGACTAGGCATAAGGATAGACTGACCTTCCAATGAATGCCCAGATACAAGTGTAAATAGTATCGTAACGAAAGCTACACAACACCTTCCAAACAGCAAGAACCTAAAAAGACCGCTATTCACTGAGCAGACATCTAAGGAGCATAGAGTGGAGTCAGGCTAGTAGAGCTTTATCCTCAGTTTTTTCACACTGCCGTAAGGTTGCATCGAAGTGCATACCATCATACCTTAATTTACATCATTTATATGTGATATATTTTTGTCATTCAAATTCAGATTTTTAGGATACAGAGAATCAAAAAGCATGAGTATGTTGTTGCTATAGTTCTGTTCTCATTGGGAAGACATTTACTATGGTGTTAGGGGGTTTTGAAGTGCCCTTCCCATGTGAGTTTCTTCTGTATTTCATGGTGAGAAGAAAAACTCTGATTCCAGTGGGAACGGTGCTGGTTTTATGGGTTTGTGATGAGCGTCCCTGTCCTCTGTCTGCAGAGTCTCGACGCTGAGGTCCAGCCCCAGGATCCTCCGCCTGCCTCAGCCGAAGACATGGACTTCTCCGTGGGTTTTACAGACCTCAAAGGTAAACAGGACAGCAGCTCACGAAGTTCCAGTGTGGTTTTCTTCCCAAAGGGGACTGACACTGTAGTCCTGTACTTTATTTCGACTGTGATATAGTCTCTCTTAAATTATCAATGTCAATAGCACTTGAAGATTCAAGTATACAGGACCTTTATTGGCTATGAGCATCAGATGTACTGGAATGCTGTTCAGCCTTAAGGCCCTTTCACAGCAAGCCTGATTTTTTTTCTCACAAAAAACGAACAACACTATTCTGAAACGAATACACATATTTCTCTGAAGTCTGACAAATTTGCATCGTCGAGATCCGTGTTTTCTTTATTCGGAAAGAGCTCAATTTCTGCAGTATTCAGATGTGTGTTAAAAAAAAAAAAAAAATGAACAACCAATGCGAGTTTTCACACATGATCAGTTATTTTTTTTTAATACGAAGAAAACCGCTCATGGTTTAAAACACAAGCCTGATGAGAAGCCATACATACCACTGACCTCCCTTTCTGCCTGCTTATGGATGACCCTGGTCAATAGTGGCTCATATCCTGCCCCATATAATAATATAAATCTATAACCTACAAAGTTAAAACTGTTAATATTCTAATGATGGAATCGATTCTCAAGATGAAAACATTCAGATCGAAACAATCCATACAGTCCCGTCTTATGGGGACACGAGGCTTATGCTGTTTGCTTGTGTTTCTGTTGATTTTTCTTTATTTTTCTTAAGGTTGACAAATATGCAGTCTTTAAAAACCCACAGGTAATATGTGCCTTGGATTATATTAGACTGCAGCAATTTATTAATATTTTTATTTTGCTTGATTTATAGACATGTATGCAACCAATATGAAGTAAAAATCCGTTTAAAAGTAATCAATAAACTCTGCTTTCTCTATTCCTTTAGTTCATTATCTAGTAATAGATGATGTTGTTGCCATGTTCTTATTATTAATTTTGCTTAGTCTGAAATACCGATAATACCGCTTTCTGGAATATCCCCTGTACTTATTTAACTGATAATAGATCGATACACTCAAAGCTCTTTATTACTACGTGAACCAGTCATTATAAAGTATAAACCTTTTTTGAATTGGAAGTATCCAGTATATTTGCCTTTTTCTTTTTATTTGTTTATTCAAAAGAAGAGAAAAAACTCACTGCTCTCAGTGCTGCTTGCTAGTTTGGCAGTTCCTTTTGGTATACAAACTTTTCTCAAATCAATTGTGAAAATTTCACATCACATCTTGTGTGAAATATTTTGACGTGTCAAATTTGCTTCCAAATTTTTCACAAATTCAAGTCATTTTTTTGTGTCGCATTTGGTGGGAAAAGGCCTTTACTCACTTAAAAATGTTCAAATATGATGCAGATATAAGACAGTGCAAAATAATACAATACCTGGACTGTGGGTCTTTACTGACCCAAGCAATTGGAAAAGTCCTGAAGTTCCTAATTCATTATTGTGTCAAACATCCTACCAGCATCCCTGAATGAGTTGGAGGACAATGACCTGGATGCGCTGATGGCGGACCTGGTGGCGGAGATCAATGCCGTGGAGGAGAGCGTGGCGCAGGCAAAGAGTGCTGGTGGGGCTCCTAAGCCCCCCCCACCAAAGACTCAAGACCATGCAGACCCTCACCCCGCTGCGCAGAACAACCTCAGCCCCAGCATCCCGGCCTTTGTGCCCTCCCCGCAAGTACCCTCTATGGATTTAACCACCCTATCTCCGGCACTCAAGCCACAACTGCTGGTAAATTGGGGTCCTCGCTCTTGTTCGTTGCTGTTCATATGATGTGGTGCTATCTTTAAAGGGATGGTACAAAAAAACCTGTTGAACATGTATATGGAGCTGTCGTTCAAATGCTGCATTCCAGAGCAGACACTGTGACTTTAAACAGTAAAGCTGGCCAACTATGGTAAAGTAGCATAATGATTATCACAGTGCAGTAAACCAGAACTATGGTGAAGAAACACTAATATACAGAAGAAGGGAAAATAGAAAAGTCGTGTTGGCAGTATCATAATATTTAAATCTCAATATGTATGAATCTCAAAAGTAATCCTCTGTCGTTAGCAACATGTAATCCTTAGTGATGGTGGAAGAGATCATATCCCAAACACTGGGAAAGTGCTGTTTAATCTTCTGTGACAGGTGAACGTAAAACACACATTTTATTCCACAATTACTTGTTTCTCAGGAGGATGCTGAGGCTCAGGCCAAAGCAGACAAAATAAAACAGGCTCTGGAGAAGCTGAAGGAGGCCAAAGTGAAGAAGGTGAGCGTGGGGGCAGGCGTGGGGGAGAACATCAGTGTGTGTTAGGGTACTACTTGCACCTCTGGCCTGGGGAGTCAGTCGGCTGGCATGTGAGAATGAAACAGGCACATCTGTGGACGAACCCTTGGTAGCATATAGTGTTGTCTTTGACAATGGAACTGCCAACTTCTATCACAGGTTAGATAGATTTTTTTTTTCAACCCAGTGCATGGGGACGCCTAGTCAGTCCGTCCACATATTTGCTCCCTCCACTTAGAACACTAAATACCCGGTACACGAGTGTTGAGAGCTGGGAGGGAGCAAAAATGTAGACTATCTGGAAGTCCCCGAGGACTGCCTCGAGAAATATTACAGTAGATAATTTGCTTCCAATAAATAATGTAACCCAATTGGTAGTTCAGGGTTGTAATCACAGCAATCAGACGAAGAAAATGCATCTGTTACCTTATGTTTATATGATCACAGTGATCTCATGGAATGACCAGTCCTGGGGCCACATCTTCACATCTCTTTCAGTTCAGAGGCCTAGTGGGAATGAGTGAGAATCCAGCTTCCTCCATCCCAAGTCCCACCGTTCATGGTGATGTCACTGTTGGGTCATGGCTGAAGAGTTGGCTCGCAGTTTTAAGTGTGACGTAATTCTTTATGACAGAAGCTTAAAATATTTATCTTTTTTGCAAGAACCACTCACAAGTCATTGTGAGTGAATTTCATTGGACTCTTAGCATGCAAATGGCTGACAGTTTTGGGAAATACAGGAAGTAGAAGAAAAAGGAAGCTGGGTCCCCACACGTCGTCTTAAAGCACACCTACATTAGTTGCTATTGTGAAAGGGTTTCTTCAGAGTAAAGTCCCTCTAATCTCTTATACATGTTTCCTTGCTGTAGTTTCGGTCTGTGTGTTTCCACTTGTTTAGTAACCATTTCTGTTTGCCTATCACATGAAGCAATATACACTTGCAACAGCCGTTCGGGAATATGTCCCATCATCCCACCACTTCTCCTTGTGAGGGTCCAGTTATCAGTACCAGTTATCATTTGACATAATCTACTTTTAGATGGCACATTTTCCTCCATCAAACGACCCAGCTCACTGGTCTCCAGACTAAGAGGATACTTATTGTTCGAGTAGCTCTTTAGGGTTTTGTGAGCCGTATCAGAGAGGATGACTCCCTTGAGGGTCATGATCTTAACTAGCACATGAGCCAGGAGAGCAATGTCAAAGGATACCTCCAGTTTCCATATGTCCACATCTCCCTGACATCTCACCGTAGCTCGTCACTAAGGTCACCATGAGCGATGAATCTTCCAAGACCTTGATGGTGGACGAAAGGCAGATGGTGCGAGATGTGCTGGACAACCTGTTTGAGAAGACACACTGCAACTGCAGCGTGGACTGGACCCTGATTGAGACCAACCCCGAGCTAAACACCGGTGAGACGACGCGTTCCTGTAGTTCATGAGTTCAAATCCCTGGGGGCATGCATAATTGTAACCTTCCCCTCTAATAGTCACTTTGGATAAAAGTGACTGGTAAATGTCCACAGTTAGAACTCTCTGCTTTGCACTGCATGACATAACAATGTCATACAATCAGAGTTTGGTAATTCGGGTCCAGAGAGTAAAAGTCCAGACCGGGATTTTGGTTCAACCAACCACTTGAGTACTCTGTGACTCTTTATGCGGAATTGGTTGGTTGAAACAAAATCCCGGTCTGGACTTTTACTCTCTGGACCTGAATTACCCAACTCTGCCCACAATTGCTATGATTAATGTTCGTCTATAGGAAGGAAGATGGGGCTTGGCCTGTGAGCTGAATTTTAAAGTGACTATTTACAAGATTATCTATGGGTGTGACACAACAGCATTTTGCCCCATTTTCAGACTGTGGACCGGGGCGGCAGGGTGAGGTGGAGCTTGAGTTACTCATAGTGGCACGCTAAAGCTGCCGTGTCACCATTAGTGTCACCACCCAGTGATAAAATTCCCTAACTTCCATCCCAGAGCTTTGTGGAAATTTCCAAAGCTGCCCCTTCTTTTCTTCTTCTAATGGGCAATGAGCAGTTATGGGTGTCGACACAAGCACAGGGCTTGATTGAGCCACCGCTAGTTTAGTACATTATGCACTGAGCATAAGAAGCACCACCACACCCAACCCCCCCGGCTGATGCAGTAAAGTCAGAAGGTCTCTGTGGTCAACCGCAGGGCGCGGGGGGAAGTGCCTTAATAGACACCCCTCAGAACGGTTGATGTGCGTACTGGATATAGTTGTTGGAGGGTGAAATAATGAAATCACCTTCCTTTTTATCAGAAAGAGGATTTGAAGACCATGAACATTTAGTGGAGACCTTGTCTGCATGGACGAGAGACAGCGAAAACAAAATCTATTTCCTGGAGAAGGTTGACAAATATGCAGTCTTTAAAAACCCACAGGTAATCTTTCTAAATTTTTTTCTTGTACTGAAAGTGGGGCAGACACAGAACACGTTTGTTCAGAGAATTACGCGCTACAAGCCCTCTGACACAAGTGATCTCTGACCCTTAAGAAAAACAAAACAGCCGCAGAATGGTTGGGGGTGCGCGGAGAAGAGCCCCTCCCTTTACATAGACCTCCTCCTATGCTCTCACAGACAGCTCCACCTTCTCCACTTTCATAGCTCTGAAAGAAAGTACTATGTGGTTGCCAGACTGATGTTGCAGATGTCGTCCAGTGGTGGCTTATGGGAAATCCAGGAGGGTGATTCAAATTTTGGCCAGAGAAGAAAAATTTTTAACCATTAAGAATGTACATTTCAGTGCCATTAAACCTGACCATGCTTATAGCTTCTGGTATACCTGCTGGCAACTAGTGATCAGAAACACAACAACCATAAGTAACTGTTTGTATAATTAACAATAATTATGATCATGTTTAATGCAGCACATTACTAGAAATTTATACTACAGGTGATTATAGATGTGCCAATAGATTCCATTAGTGCTTCCTGGTTACTAGTGAAGATGATGTCCGTTCATCGGTCACAATCATGCGCTTTGTTTCAGTGAAGTTCTTGACACAGTGGAAGGTGACACATGTTGTTTCATTGGATTTCACTCTGTAGAACTTCTACCTCTGGAAGAAAGACAAAAAAGCTCTCCAGGACGTGAAAGAAAAAGACAAGGAGTTACTCCTGAAGGTAAGGATTCCCGATGCTTGTCGTCCTCGAGACGCATCTAGAAGGCAGAGGGCTTATTTTCTCTTCAGTCTTAAAACAGACGTCTGTCACCCCAAAAACAGGGTGTCATGAAGAATATGACCTTCGCTATAGTGGAACTAAGAGACTCAGGAACATAAGTGTCAAGGGAGCTGCCACATCATGACTTGCTTCCCAATTTAGGAGAATTTCTGCGGGACCTCCATCATTGTCCCAGACCTGGAGGGAGTCCTCTATCTGAAGGAGGATGGGAAGAAATCGTGGAAGCAGCGATACTTTCTGCTACGGGCTTCCGGAATTTACTATGTCCCAAAAGGGAAAACCAAGGTGAGGGAGACTTTTGTGTAGCCCCCGGCTGGGGTATAAAGCTACACCCCCCCTCCACCCCCCTACAAAGACACACATATACACAAACTTAACCACAATGGATATGCTATTAGCCAATTAGAACTC
>JAODKF010000001.1:19091752-19103611 GCA_026779585.1 Mormyrus proboscirostris
TGAGGACTTGGTAGCAAGCCAAAGTCCAACAATGAATACATCAGTCCTCCATGCCGGCCCTTGAAGGTCGCCCCGATTTTTGATGATAATTAGATGCTTAAGAAATGGCCAGTGACATCTGCTGGCCAAGGAGAGACAATAAATTTTCATTTGGATTGAAATCTGGACTGTTTGCTGGCCATGTGGTTGAGATGATATGCATTTCCTGAAGAAAGAAAGAAGAAATGTTCTGTGGCAAGATATATTATCATCCTGAAAAATGACTGAATCATCATCAAAAAAAAAAAATCTATTGCTGGAATGAAGAAAGTGTCCAAAATATTTATGTACATCTGTGCACTGACTGGTAATGATTGCCATCTCCCCTGTTCCTTAATATGACATACAACCCCATATCATAAGTGATTGGGGAAATTTGCTTGTTTTCTTCAGGCAGTCATCTTTATATGTTTCATCACGGTGGCACCACACAAAAGTTCTAGCATCATCTCCTTGGCCAATGCTGATACATGATTCATCACTGAATATCACTTTCATCCAGTCATCCATAGTCCATGACTGCTTCTCATCGCACTCTTGCGGCTTTTCTGTATACAGTTCTAAGTGTCAAGTCTTGTTTCAGCCCATTTGTTTCTCAATTGTTTTTGTGCATTTTCTATTTTTAAGACATATTGCTTTGAGTTTTCAATCCTGACACTTTGATGTCTTCCTTGGCCTAACCACATGTTTTTCTTATATAAATAATCTTCCTGTTTTTTATAACTGCACTAAAGTTTAGACATAGCTCACTGGGAATAACCAACATCTTTTGCCATACACCATTTTGGATTTCCTTCTTGTAGTTTTATCTTTTCTATTGTTCCAAATGACAGCTTTCTTACTGGAACCATGTTTCCTTTCAATTAGTCATCCAATCCTAATTAAGGTCTGTAAGTTATACTCTCTTGTAACTGCAGACTAATTTGTATTTGCATTGTTTTAGAAATGCAAATTACAAGGTGACTCCATAGTTTTTTCCTGATTCAATTTTCAGCTAATAAACAAAAAATTTGTGTCCTATCTGTTATTTGTTTATTTGCAACAACATATAAACAAATCTGGGTGAACATCCTCTAAGTGTGATGACTCAAGAATTTTTTGCCAAGGGTACTGCAGTCTTCACATTTGCCCAGAAATATCTGAAGAATTTGTGTAATGACATGAAGAAGGACAGTTGCACTGATGAAGTTCACATTTACATTCGGTTTATAATCTAGCACAATATATCCAGATTTCCAGGTGAATGACTGCTTGATAAATGATGACATACAAAACCCTTCAGGAGATGATAATTCTTTGTGTGATTACAATGCTACTTATGTGTTGGTGTATTCACCAAGTAAATGGGCCATCTTAATCTCCCCAGTTTAACTTTTATGAGGAAAATAGTTACATTTGAGACTGAAGATGGTTTCAGTGCCTAAAGAAGAAATACAGGCGTAAAGAAACTGTGGATGTACCATACCTGACGGATTTAAGACCGGAGCGTAAGGGGGTTGTAGTAGTGAATGAAATCCTCCAACCTAGATCGTCCTAAGGACGATGATTAAAGATAATTATTACAACTGAATTACTACACTACTCCTGAAGTTAACGCCCAATATTGTCATGGGAACATATTGTTTTTAACGACATGCTTAAGAATATATGTCGCTACTTCCTTATTGAGGATTAACGCCAATGAAACAATCAATTCTAATAGTTTATTACAAGTTCTCAAAGGCGAGTGTGTATAAAACATACGAAATGTCACTCAAACCTCATGAGGGATTATTCCATGAGACAATAAAAAGTAAAAAAGAGTAGCAAGAAATATAGAAAACTGAATATTATTTACTCGCATTATATTCAACTGTCCCTGATTCCACCGTCCTTCGTTGGTTTGATAGTTTGTATCGTTCTCTCTGATTGGTACAGTTAAATGCTTCGCTGTTTGGGATTGCTGTGTCATAACTTCTCCTGTCAGTGATTGGTGCGTTGTTTATACTATTCTGTTTTCTGGTTGGTCACACTCCGAACGTGAATTCCGTTTCCTTCTCGTAACCTGCACTGGAGCGTTTACGGGCAACATGGCGCTCCCATTGAGCCGCTGCTGGAGGTGGACTTTAGGGCGTAGTGCCGGTATATCCTTATTAAATACTGTATGTAGCGGTAATGGACGTCCTGCTGCTATTGCGACCGCGTCGGTGAGGAGAAGGGTTAAACAGTTAATATGGGGAACGAGTTGGCTTAGGAAAGTGCAAGACATTCACTAGGCGTGCTGTCAGCCCCAAGAAGGTCAACCGGTAGTAAGCCAGTATCAGTGAAATACTTTACAGCTATTAGTTGCTTATGGAGCTACCTGCATGTGTTAAAATTGCCGCAGTGTAACCGCCGAGTATTAATATTTGTCTTCTAGCTAAGTCGCTTCAGTTCAGATTTTTTTAGGCAGCAACCTGGCGGTAAACGTTATTACTACTTATATCTAGGAAGGTCAACACTAATATCTTGGAATTATTGCTCCGGTGGCTGTCTAGCTAGTCTAACCAGGTGAAGTCGGTGCCACTTTGTATGTAGCCGGCTGGTTTAATTCAAAGTAAATTTCACGCTGACAAAAAAAAAATCTATGCATTTCTGCATGTAGTTGGACAGCACCAAGCCTTGCTGATAAACATATATTTAGTGGTCTTATAAATCATTTCATGGGTGGTTATGGCAAATGATCGGCTTTCATATTATAACTAATTTATTTCAGATTTTGTCTGGGGACAGGCTTGTGAATCTAGCGTCAGTTAAGAAATTCAGGAGTCTTTCGAGGTAAATTCACGACGTTTTATGACCTCTTTTTCCCTCAGAATGTAGCAAAGGTGGTGTTTAATTTGATTCCCTGTATCACTCAGGGATCATTTCCGGTCGCTCCCCGGTTCAGGAAGCGCCTGCACCTGCGGCGAGGTTCACAGCGATGCCAAAATAAAAGACCCCTTTGCGCTCGCACAGAAAGACTTGAGGAACTTGTATGATGACATCAAGAAGGTTAGTGTCTTTGGTGTTATTGAAGTTTAACACTTGCTTGATGTAGTATAATTTTGGTGGAAGTTTACAGAATAAAGCATCTGACTGTGACATTCATTGTTGTGCATTTTATATCGAGGCAATTTTATGTAATTTTAAATACGCAAGTAAGCATTTGATGATTGACTCGGTCAGATATAATACTCAAGTACAATTTTTTTAAATCTCTGGCACTAATTAGTGTTTCTGGGTGTTGATTAACGTGCCCTTTGCAGGAGATGTTCGTATCTGTTGCAGAGCTAAATTCTTTGTGTGACTACTACTTTGACGGGAAGGGCAAAGCCTTCCGGCCAATGATAGTGGTGCTGATGGCTCGTGCCTGTAACCTCCACAGCCACCGAGATGGGTAAGTATGCAGTAAAGCAAGGTGAAATGCTATACAGTAGGAGGGTTAGAAGGGTTCAAATACCCACATATGATACTCAATAATTTTGCCCATTGGGTTTTGTTAGTGATCTTCTGCCAGCCCAGCGCTCTATAGCCATGATCTCGGAGATGATCCACACGGCAAGTCTGGTTCATGACGACGTCATTGACGGGTCTGACATAAGGAGAGGCAAAACCACCATCAACAATGTCTGGGGAGAGAGAAAGGTTAGCCTCTGAGCATGTGGTTATCTGTCAGCCTCTGAGCATGTGGTTTATCTCTCTGGTTTCCTAAGTGCCCTCAGATATTCCACAACTTCTGGGTGTTTCCAAATTTACTACCGAAACCACAGTTTCTATTGGCTAAAAGAGAGACATGTCTCTGAGTACCGAGTGGAACCCCAATGTTTATTATGGCAAATGCCAAATCTGGCCCTCGATTCCAAATCCAGGCTTTGTTTTGAAGTCTCCCAGGAAGTTAGCTTAATAATATCTGCCTCTAATTGGCCAGAGGCTTCACAACTGGCTCTCAGGTAAAGGAAAGCTGGAAAAACAGCAGTGCTTGGCCCTTGAAGATTGATTTGAATAGCCCTGCCATAGTATCTCTACCTGAACTTAAATCCTTGGTTTTTAGAGGGACATATTTGGTCCAAGAGGTTTTTTCTGTTACTGTTTTTCTTTGCAGGCAATTCTGGCTGGGGATTTCATCCTGTCTGCAGCCTCCATGGCTCTTGCCCGGATTGGCAACAACACTGTGGTAGCAGTATTGTCTCAAGTCATTGAGGACTTGGTGAGAGGTAATTCAGCCCCTTTCGTGCTTATGCTTACAAAGGACTTCATTCTAATCTGCTTAATAGTTATACAAAAATCACAACATGATCCCTTTTCCACTGGACAAGACCGACTTCGAGAGTTGGGATTTATACCAGATTTGAACTTCGCAGGTGAATTCATGCAGCTGGGATCCAAAGAAAATGAGAATGAGCGATTCAAACACTACCTCGAGAAAACCTTCAAGAAGACCGCCAGTCTGATAGCGAACAGCTGTAAAGCAGTATGTACGTCCTGTAATTGCAGTGACCGTGTGGGATTGGTGGGCACGGTGTCGAATGTAGTAACCGGCCATTCTCTCCTGCATCAGGTATCGATTCTTGTTAGCTCTGACCCTGAGATCCATGAAATTGCTTATCAGTACGGAAGGAACATCGGAATTGCATTTCAGGTAATTCTATTTCTAGCTGTACAACATGACAACAGTGTGCCCTGCTGAATTGTCTTGTTCCATGAAGACTTAATATTTCTGTCTTTCTCGGTACACGTCATCCCACAGCTGGTGGATGATATACTGGACTTTACGTCATGTGCAAACCAGCTAGGAAAGCCCTCTGCTGCCGATCTCAAGCTTGGCTTGGCCACAGGACCAGTTCTGTTTGCCTGCCAGCAGGTAGGATTGCGTGCGCGTGTGACTTGCTGGTCTGTCACCTACTGCTGCAGTTAGTCCTGCTCTTGGAACTGAGCAGTGCTGGCACACCACAAGGTCCAGATATACTTAATATGCAAAGCTGACATTTACTGATTTGAAATGCTAAATTTAATTTGGTTTGTCTAAATATCAAAATTGTTTCCCGGCTTATCAGTTCGACCCAGATGTACCGCAATCTGATGGCATGCAATCCGTTTTGCATAGTAACATGTACTTGATTGGCTCTACAAATAATATTTCCCACCCCTGGCAGTTTCCTGAACTACATGCCATGATCATGAGGAGGTTTGGTTCCAGTGGGGATGTGGACCGGGCCTGGCAGTACGTTCTTCAGGTGAGCTCAAACACGCGACATCAGATTGTTTTTATTGAGGTGGCGGGTCTGCCAGGCCACTTACATATGCCGTCTCGTTAGAGCGACGGCGTCCAGCAGACCCTGTATCTCGCCCAGAGCTACTGCCAGGAGGCCATCCGGCAGATCAGCCAGCTGTGCCCGTCCTCGGAGCGTGAGGCGCTAATCCGGCTGACGGGGCTGGTCCTGAGCCGGGACAAGTGATCGCTGCCCCCTCCATCCCACCGACAAGCCAGGCAGCTCCAGGATCATGTGGCGGAACAGGAGGGACGGCACTGAGCACGAGCAGGGGGAACCCTCCACCCCTCCACCCCCCCCCGCCATGCTTGACCTGCCACAGGTTAACGAGGAACGAAACATGATTAAGGCAGCACAGCACTACATGTGCCATCTCAGTCCTCCATGACTGGGGAGGAACTTTGATTCCAGGGGCTGACAGGAGTGGAAATGTCCCTGGAGAACTGTGTGGTCAAAGGCCTGTGAGATTACTCAGCTGTGTCTCGTATGACCAGGGTGTGGTGCTTCAGTGTTACTGATATTCAAGGCCTTAATACTGTCATGTATTCGAATAAAAATGATTTTTATTAAGTTGTCTATCTCCATCCACTACAGTAACATTTGGATATAAGGGTTATTTATTATAAAAGTCTGTACATACAGTTTCAACACATATATACAAATTAAGGGGGACAGTGGCACTTTTTCTTTTTTCCCATGTAGCTCAACACTTCCAGCGTTTCTCTCAAAGCTGACCGGTAGCCAAGGCATTCAACACAGTTCAGAAAGGACCCATGACCAAGTGCTTCACTTGTGGTCCTCACTGCTTTGGGGAGAAACATGGCCAAAAGGCTTGACATATATAAAAGGTACAGATCCAGTAAGACACCCCAGTAGGTGTCTGTACAAAACAGTGGCCCACTGACAATCATCACGTTAAATCTCTGGGGCTGAGCAAAGCCAGCCTCCTCCAGCTTCTGGCCTGCCTGCTAAAACGCCACATTCACAAAAACTATACTGTACACCTCAGATGAATCACTACTAAAGAATGGGACCAACTTTTATACAATAAACCTGAGTTATGACAACCTAAAGTCATGAAGAAAAGTTCTCTATATGAATATATATGAATACAAGAAGTGATTGGCTAGTCCACTGATTGACATGGAAAAACAATGCCCTCCCACTCCCATTGCATTGGTCAACTGTCATTGGATGTGGAAATCAGAGCCTGACCGATAAATCAGTGTGTCAATATTATCAGCTGATATCAGCTATTTGCAGATAAATCACTATCGGCATTAATACTGGCCAATAAATGACAAGAAATCGAGATGGAACAAACATACAAGACGGAACATACATTAAACTGTCATTTAATCAAAATTTTAATATATTTTCTTGCATTTTTGTTCAAAGTATTAGCTATGACAATAAAACTGCATTATGTCATGTCATCTTGGTGAGGATTTTAAAAAACTACACATAAATGTTTGAGGGAGAAAAAAAATATTGTGTGTGTGTGTATGTATATGTATATATGTATATATATAAATAAAAATAAAAGACATATATATCCTATTGGGTCGCAGGGGGTCCGGAGCCTATCCCGGAAGCAATGGGCACAAGGCAGGGAACAACCCTGGACAGGGGGCCAGCCCATCACAGGGCACATTCACACACTGTCATCATTCACTCACACATGCATACCTACGGGCAATTTATTAACTCCAATTAGCCTCAGCATGTCTTTGGACTGTGGGGGGAAACCGGAGTACCTGGAGGAAATCCCACAATGACACAGGGAGAACATGCAAACTCCACACATATAACCCAGGCGGCGACTCGAACCTAGGTCCCAGGGGTGTAAGGCAACAGTGCTAACCACTGCACCACCATGTCGCTACATACATACATACATACATACATACATCCAATTATATCATGATTGGACCTTTAAAACCTGAAATATCATTGGAAATTCTGTATCGGTCAGGCTCTAATTAACATTATCAAAAATGATAAAACTACACCTTTAGAGTCACCAGACTGGCCATTTGCAATTATCAGTTGGTTCTGACATCCATAAGTGCCACAGTAATTAGGGTCACATCCTCTTTACAGACCAGTAACTGATCACTGTGAAGGTGTGTTTCTAATAATTAAAAAAAAATTATATTAAACCCAACACTGATTAGCACTCAGACCCAAGCAGGAGTTTGTCTGCTGGCAGACTGTTTAAAAAAGGTCAAGATGTTGAAATTCATTGTGTAAATATATTAAATGCGAAAAATACAAATGAGAGCATCCAGAAGAAAAAAGTTTTTTTTTTTTTTTTTTTTTTAAAAAAAAAAAACCATTTGAACCTTTTGTTCAAAACAGCGTTCAAGATACGCATTACGACACAACGGAAGCATAGGTGTACTTATGTTACAATACAGTTCTCATGTTTTGCAAGTTGTACGCATGCTTTGCACTAAAATTTACGTTTCAGGAATCAAGACCAGTAGTACCTTGATGTACTTTTTCTTTTTTAAATAGGTATTCCAATAATCGGATATGTTCGCCTAGTGTTGGTCAGCCGGTAAAAGGCTATAGGGATGGCACAGTCAGAAAATTTATGATCCAAAACATGTGAATCCTACCTATCCCAGTCTGCCCCTGTTTCTAGTAAAAAAATAAAAAATAAAAATGATTAAAAAAAGATGGCAGGATGGACACTCACAGGAACACACTACACAAAATCCAGGGCAGGCTGTGCGGTGAAGTAAACTGAAGTAAACCGAAGTAAACTGACAGCTATCTACGGTCAGAATACAAATAAACATCTCACATCTCATTTTATCATATTTATCCTCGTATAAAAAAAGATTGTTATTCTCAGATGCAATTACAAAACGAGCTTTCATCTTAATGCACTTAACTATGCTTTTGTGGATCGGAGCTCTGTCTGAATGGTGGAGTTCGCTCAGTCGGCATAATGCATGATGGACTCCACATAGTTGCCTGGGAACAGGCCGGTGACACCATTGCAGACGCCCTCGAACCAGCCGTCGTCGTTCTTTTTGATGAGGTAGATGACGGCGCCCTCCATGAACGACAGCTCATCGTCCTTGTCCTTGCTGTAGTCATAAACTGCGATGACTGACGGCCGGGGGGAGGATCACAGAGGAAGAGAGAGAGAGGAGCAGGGAGGGAAAAGGAAGATCAGACACTTACCCATGCTATGCTAACACAGGCCGGCAATGCTAAACACAGGCCGGCAATGCTAAACACAGGCCGGCAATGCTAAACACAGGCCAGAGTTTGGCATCTTCCAGGGACCAGGCACCCACCCAGAGCAAGAGGGTTCAATTTCTTTTGGAAAAATTGAGCAGCCCCCTAATAATCCCTAATTACTGTATGGCAGTGGTCACCTTTCTCAATGTAGTTCTTGGGGGCCCAGTGCGGGTCTGCATCAGCATAGGGGTCGTTGAAGTGCACCACGCTCGGCTCCTCTTCCTCATAGTCCACTGGTGGGGGCGGCGGGGGTGGGGTGTCATCAAACATGCCCATGTCATCAGGCGGCGGCGGAGGGGGCGGAGTCGGAGTGTCCGCTACTGCAAAGGGGGAGGCGTTCGAGGCATACGAGAGTCAGAATGATTGTTAGGCCTGTGTGGGCGGAACAGAGGCAGGTCATGCATTGCATCCTCTGTTTCATGCCGGCACCATGCAGGCTTCATTTCAGCTGGAGGGCTGGTTAGTAAAGGGCTTGCATGCAGCTATCGCTACACTAACAGTTTGGGGGAGGAGGGCGTTTGCGACGATACCTATGAAATTAAGGGTGCAGACCTGGGTATAGCTGGTAGGGACATGCCCCTACTGATGCCATAGGAGTAACGTGTGTCGGGGGCCGATTCGGTCCCTACCAGTGCTGAAACCAAATCTACACCCTTGTTTGAAATGGACAAGTGCAATATCTATCACCATCATTGATTAGCAAAAAGCAACATAATTCAACTATAACTAACTTTTAAAACCTAGCCTACCTTTTCTAAAAATTGGCACGACTTAATATCAGAATGGCTCTTGAACTTCTAATTTAATTTTACTACGCAAAATCAGACTACGGAAACATCGGTGCCTATGTCTTAGAGACTTGCATTAACTGTCTGGGGTCACAAAGTACCTGGTTGGAAAAAAGGTAGACATGGAGTACTGGCTTGTTACCAGCAGATGGCAGTGTCAGCACACAGAACTGTACACTGAACAGCCAGAAATGTATTTCTTCAGAGAACAGGGTGTGGATTTCCACTGGACACACTAACAGCCTGAACAAAATCAGACAGTAGTACCACCCAGCCACAAAATCTTATCAAGCAATTCTCTGAATAGCCAGTAGGTGGCAGTGGCAGCAAGAGCAGCTTTCCCTAGGGCCCCATCACATGAAGCGGCATTCAGATTAGTGTAAGACTGAAAGAGAGATGACTGATGGGCCATGAGGAAAGTGCATCACGTGGCCGGATCATCACGACATGCGCCATCACCACCGCATCTTCTGAAGGCTGGATTTCTGGCTGCCAGATCCACAGCACTCGTTTGCCAAATATCATTTGTATTCTTTTTTTTTAACTTTCCAATTTTTCCTAAAAAAAAAAAACCAAAAAAAAAAAACAATTCACATTTCCATTCAAGCTTTTGAGAGGAGGTTGGACACGTCGTTGGGCCCCCTGCAGATGTCCCAGCTGCCAGCCCCCACCTATCCACCACCATTTGGACAGGAGGCGGACAGCCTGGCATGGGGATGCTACACGCCGTTACCGATGTGTGTGTCTGTCGGCTGTCAGCAGCAATGGCCAATAGGGGGGCGGACTTTGACGGCGGAGGGAAACGTTTGGTCTGTTGCGGCAGGAAAGGAGGGGGACGTGACGCGGCAAGGCATGGTGGGAGCATGCAGACTTACTGTTCTCCTGCACCCTGGCAACAAAGCCTGTCAGGGGGATCTGTGGTGTCAGCTGGGGCATTGGGGGAGGAGGGGGGGCAATGGACACTGGGGGAACCACATACACACACAGACAGACAGACAGACACCGGAAAGACAGATCAGGAGGGATTGGGAGGAGACAAACATAACCAGATGTCAGTCACAGTGAGACATTGGCCACCCAGAAACCCCTTCACAGTGCAGGGCAGGGGGTCAGAACGTGGAGCGCAGGGCAGGCAGGCAGGCAGGACAGGCTTCAGCGTAGCCATTTCCCTTCTAAATCTCTGTTGCTCAAGTAGGGAAAGCAAAGGCTCATAGGCTCATTGTACCCAGACAAGGCAGAGACTGTGAGCTTGGTGTAGAGGGCGCCAGAGAGCCACTAGTCAAAGACCTGGCTTTGGCCAGATGCTCATTTCAGGGTCGATGTCATACCTGAGACATCCATCATACTGGTCCGGACCTATAGGAGTGTGTGCGTGTGTGAGAGAACGTGTTGTAGGGGGAAGGGGGTGTATCAGTGGGGGATGGAAAACTAGCAACAAATACAGACGGCATCTTATATCACCTGAGTTTGTGTAAACCTCTTTGGGGATTTTGTAAGATTAATAACAGTGTTCATTAACATTGATTATTTTTTGTTGTGTATTATTAAATAGTGTGTGAAATTGTCACGGGGGGTGGGGGGGGTATATTCCCACTGATCTTCAATCAACATGGCCGAACAGCCAGTGATCCAACCTAAACAGGCAGCTCTGGGTTGCTGGATTGGGGTGGATGACAGTCTGTGTGTAGTCTGTCGGGGAAGGAGCATGCAGGAGGGCGGGGCAAGGCTGCTTACTTGAGCTCGGGGGGTACAGAGGAGGACCCCCGTTAATGTGTGGCTGCTGCTGCTGCGGAGGGAACTGGGAAGAGACGGATGGCGCCCGCCGGTATGTCCCTGTCGCCGACACGCTGGAGACAGATGAGGCGGCCGAACCGTGCCGGGAGATATGCCGGGACACGGTGCCAAACTGTGACACAGGGGCGGGGCCAAGGCCGGGACCCATAGCAGCAGCTGCAGGAACCAGGGGAGGGGCCATGGGAGGAACCAGGGGAGGAGCAGAGAGAGAGCAGCAAGGATGGGAGAATTAGCCAAACCATGCCACCAAGAGGACTTACTGATCCAGCAGCAAAGAGGGGGAGAGCCAGCTTACCACCCAACAGATGACAGGGTGTGGAAACTACAAAAAACAGCAACATTCAAGCACTTTCCAGGCTGCAACATCAATCACCAACATCCCACCACCAGCAGAGGCGGTACCATAAAAGCGAGCAGCCGGCTGCAAGCAGACATGCCAACAGTGGGCAGCCGGCTGCAGGCAGGCAGGCGGGCACACCAACAGTGGGCAGCTGCATCTTGGCAGCTGTGCAAGGCCCTGCGATAGTGAAAAGGTCAACTGCTCTGCAGCAAGGTTGAAAAGCACGGGGGGGGGCGGGGTTGGGGGACGGTCATGAGGAGCAGGGAGGTACAGTGGCGGAGACGCCTGGCCTGGAGGGTTTGAGAGCTGATCTTTAAATGCAAAAAAAAAAAAAAAAAAAAAAAAAAAAAAAAAAAAAAAAAAAAAAAAA
>JAODKF010000001.1:19106880-19121395 GCA_026779585.1 Mormyrus proboscirostris
CCCCCCCCCCCCCCCCCCCCCCACCTGTGAGTCCTGGGCCTCTGGTTCAGCGAGGCGGTGCGGCCTGGGCTGTGCTGGCCGCCCAGGCGGGCGGGGCTTGTCATGTAGTCGTTGGGGACTGTGGGGGGCTTGACAGGCTCCAGGGTTTTGTAGGGAGTGTTGCGTCTGGGGGGGGGAACAGCAATTTCATGCAAAGGAAACATTAAAAAAAGAGACGAACAAGCCTCACCATCTTTGTGGAGCTCCTGCTGTGGGAAAATGGCTGCACAAAGACAGCCAATGGGGAAAAAAAACGGGCATTGTACAGAGTTTCACTGACACCCCCCACCAAGGACAAAGTGCCACCTCAATTTACAGCCCTTTTGGAATTGAGGTTTGAGAGATAAGATCCAAAACGCATCGAACTATAAGCGTCCTCAAAATGAACAGCAATGCAAATAGGAGCATGCGCTAGAGCACTGCACATGGAGCGTGCTTCTAAAAGCGCAGGTGGACTCACTTAACCAGCAACCAGCAGCAAATGCAGACAAAATTAGCATCTTAGAATTTTTAGTCAGCACATCCTGCAGAGATGTGTGAAACGGCCGGTGCTCAGCGCGCACACACACACACACACACACACACACACACACACGAGCCTGGGTACCAGCCACAGGCCCCCCGCTCACTGGCCCATCGGGCATCTCTGATGAAAACCAGGCAAACTGCTATTCCCACAACAATAGCGGCAGCGGAGAGACGGCCCATAGCAACGGCCTACCCCAGGGTTCCGCGGCCTGACATGGGCGGGCTGGGCGGCTTCTGTGTCGGCGGATTGGTCCTTGACAGCGTTCCCCCTCTTGCCGGTTGGTTGCTTCCATGCTGCAATGCAAACCAAGGACGCAATGTAGAGATACTAAAGTTTTGGGTGTGGCCCATACAGATAACTGAACGGTACTTCCCAGATATAAAGCGATCTTAAAATTCATCGTGTTCTTATAAACACTAATACTTCTTAAAACACACTATAATAAATTGTTTCTAACTGGCAAACCAATTTTCTGAGGAAGGTTTTATTACACAAATTGGGTTTGTTTATAAGTCAAGGTCAGATTAAATGTTGAAACAAGCTCTCATTCCATATGATAAAATTCAATGAAGAAGGTCCAGCCTAACAAAATAGCACAATATTCTGAATCTCAGCCATTTTCACAACACAGCCCAGTGAAGAAGATGAGGATCAGATTGAAATCTTAATTGCCACTGAGAACAACAATTTCATGCAGTTATTTTTACTTTTTAAAATCCTTTAACCTGGGAAATCCAAATGCATGGAAAATCCTTTATAGGGGCTACTAGAGTGGCATCGACTACACTAATGACATTTAGTGAAACATGGCAGCTCTAGTACGGCTACAATGCATCTATGAGGAACTAAGAGGCAGAGGAGATACATTACAGAGACAGCAGCAGAAGTGAGCTACAGGATTATGGGGCACGAGTCAAACATCACTTACCTTCGCTTTCAGCCACTTAACGTGGGCAGAAAAGAAAGAGAAAGAAGAACATGTCAAAGGAAAGGAAAAAAAAGGTACAGTGGAAGGTAAACATTTATTTTTCACACAAGTTTCTGAATGGTCCCAGAGACACGGATGGAGAAATCATCTTGGGGTGGAGGTCGGATCAGACAAAAAGGACACCCGACACTTCAGGGAGTAGGCGGCACTGGCTTGGGCAGGGGCCCGGCTGTAGCCCCCCAGATGGGCACTGGTGACACATAACGCAGTGGAAGTGCATGAGTGCAGTGACTCGTGTTAAAGGGCCAGCAGGGCCCGTAAACATTACAGCAACGCTACACAAACGCGAAGCCTGATGTGCACAGCCAGGCTGCTTTACTCAACACCCAGGGAGCCGTGAGAATGGCCGTGATTCAGCACACACCCGTGGCCTCGAACAGACGACGTCTCAGAAGAAAATGGCCCCTGGGAAACATGAAGGGACTCAGAGAAGCCATTGGCAAAGAGATTCCAAAAGGGGTAACGTGGAAAGGCAGGCGTGCTTGAGCAGGACGGAGATAAAGCATAAACAACGCAACAGATATGGGGAAGACAGTGAGCGAGTGGAGCAGAAGACACAGTACTCAAAGCCCATATGGGTATGAGATCCAAGCTCATCCAAAATAAAACATAAAAACCATAATAAGCACTTCGTCTGCATCACAACTTGATGCATTTCAGCACTAAATTTTTGGGAAAACTCCCTGGGAAATTCAGTGGTTCACAGCCTGATGCACCGGTGCTCAGAGCCTGGGAGACAACGCCTGGCAGAACCGGCCCGAACAGGTTCAGGGACGCTCCCACACCCCACTGCGGGCGGGGGCCACCTTTTCCAGGTCAGGAATGAGACGGCTTACAGCAGTTGAACAATCTCTCTAGCCTGTGGGAAGGGCGTCCTCGTTCACACTTGCAAAACAGAATGAGCCGAGATGTGAAAGCAGCAGAATAAGCTGAGGTGTGGCTGGGGCAGCCCGAAATTTCACGGAAGGCCCAGGTGTGGTACCCTAGGGAGGGCATCTAACCTGGGGGCAGCCGAGCAGCTTCCCAAATGCTGGGTACGCTAGAGACAAAACTAATATCAGAAGGCAAAATGAGAGTCTCCTGGAAACTGCTGAGCCTGTTAAAGCGTTAAATGCTCTGTGTAAACGTGTTAAGGTGTGGAGGGACATTGTGCAGCATCCTTGGCTACGATCACAGGAATACAAAGAGGAGGACTTGCAATTCCCAGGAAAACTGCAATAGTTTACAGTGGACTTGAACATCATACTGAGGCAGAGAGTGATCAGTCGCACTATGTTTACTGTTGACCAAGGTCCAGTTTGTCTGCACTGAGGCTAATCCCTTTGCTGTTGATAATACATGTAACTGCTCCTCAGAACCTCAAAAACAACCCCATCCCTTCCATGCTCTTTAAGAGCTGATGGAATTAAATAAACCCTCTGCAAATGCTACGGCTACTGTTGCAGGGCTTGATAATCCTCGAATTGGACGACTCTCGGCAGGCTGCAGGGATTTCAGTAAGTAGAATTATATTTTCTCAGGATTACCAGGACGCACGTACAGTTCCCCTTCCTTGGCTCTAGGGGCGGCCGGCGTGATCACACCATGCAGCAGAAAGAGCTAGCGGAGGGCTCTCTCATTCGGCCGAGTTTTCGGCACGGCACTACTCGAGCCGGCGATGGGAAGCGTCCTTCCCGAAGAGGCACAGAGCTAATTTCGAAATGTGATTTCCGAAATGCCGACAGATGATAAATGAAGCTTTTCTTTCCCGGGGTCTGTCAAACGCCTGACAGGCCCGTCATTCAATCGGCATCTACACTGAACAGACTCGCTTCCACTCTCACGCTTGCTGGCCCTCTGAAATCCAGCCCGCGCGATGAAGGGCCTGCAAGTGGGGAGGGAATATCCCTTCGGGGGGGCTATAAGGGGCCATTCATTAACACGCCGGGGAAATTCTCATTAAAAGTGGGAACTGCAGTGGCTTGTTCAAATGGAGGGGGAAACGCTTTCCTGCAGGATAACTGACGCTCGCTCAGAATTAAATACGAGCTGGGAAAACGTCTTTCGATCCTAAGACAAGTCATCTGTGACTCTAAGGCAGTGGTATAGCGGTAACTGGGTATGTGGGTACACACTTATCCTCTGACTGATATGCATTTATGACAGTTTTTAGGTGGGTCTACTATTATACCGTATAATTGTGTATACACACACTTTTCCTCTCACTGATATGCATTTCTGACAGCATTTTGGATGGGCAGACAGTAGTTGCGGGGTGGTATGACCAAAAATTTGTATCACGGTATTTTTTTAAGATTCTGGTGGATTTGCTGTATATCGCGGTATATACAGTATATAGCGGTCCTCATTTTGGGTCTTTTTAAACATGAAAACATATGGGAAAAAACTGCTGCAATTCTTTTTTCTTTTACATGATCGCCCTACATTGCCTTGTGGTAACCCGTCAGCTTCTGGACAGCTACCTGAGGATAATGCTGCGCGCACAGAGAACGTGACAGGAAAAAGAAAGTCATTTTCTCTTAATGACAAATATAACACAAGTCACAGAGAAGCAGCAGCGAAACAGCAGCTTTGAGACAATGTAATCTAAAAATGAAATTGAACTGAATATTTACATACAGTACTGTATAGAGTATCTGAATTATACACAGTTAAGTAATTTAATTTGTACAGTACAGTAACTTGAAAAGCATTGAAACAGCTGTACGATATTTTGAAATAGTCCTCCTAATACTCTCTGCCCAGCGACCCATAATGCTTGTAGCAGGGAACAATATGATATCATCTGCTGCCTATTGAAGTGTTACAGCTCTTGCTTCAGCTTTGCTGCGGTATGGTGGTATATGAAAAATTCATACCGTACAGGACATTAAAATCGGCATAGCGGCCAATACCAGTATACATAAACGCCATACGCTACCACTCTGCTATGCTTGAAGGGGACCCTAACAAGCAACATCACAACATCACCTCACCAAAGCATCATCCAATATCTCCGGTCCACCTTTTAGGGACACGTCCATCTTAATTTAGTAAAACAGTTTTCATTCATTTAAGAATGCACTCCCAGATACCACTGATATGCATGCATGCAAACTTTTTGCAAGAGACAATACAATTAGCATCCATCTTCTCTGGAGACCTTTTCGACCTGCGATTGCCTCTCACTGGCATTACCGCCGCTTATCTTTCCATAAAGCGGCCATCCCGGGCAACGCCTGGCCGCTTAATTCAATCCAACGACAACAAATAAGATTCCGCGAGCGGCAGGCAAACCAGACTCCCGTTATCAAGATCAAGAGTCCATTAGCTATCGCATCATCTTTTTTGGGGAGTAAATATTCAAACACTGAAATAAATGTATAAAGTAATAAGCTTCCAAGGTCTTACTGTGGACACGAGACTGTGTAATTAAGTGTGAAAGGAACAAAAAAATATCCAATTATGAAACTATTAAACCTGGACTCACCGGCAGTTAAAGTGGAGCTTCAGAAAAAGCTTCAGCTCGAAATATAAAGGCATGTGAAATCAACAGGAAGTGGCGTGACTCCCCAGGTGCTCACCTTAACCCCATGGCCCACGTCGTCCAGCACCGTGTAGTCGATGGGCTTCCGGATGTACCTCACGGGCCGCTCCACGTTGGCGGGGGCGATGATCTTGTGGGTCCTGGACGTGTTCTTGTTTGTGGTCAGGATGCCGATTTCTCGCCTGGCCACCTTCTCTTTGTGGATGTCCACCGTCTGGATGAGAACATGACATGGCATGTAGAAAGCTGGGAGCATTGGGGATGTTACAGTGCCTCTAATCCACACAATGGGACAGATACAGCACTCTTCAAACACTTCTGAGCCCCATAACATACACATATGCAGGCAGAGCAAACCCACAGCTCATAAAACAGCTGTAAAAAGAAAATGCGTGGCCTCATGAGAGTTCTACCTTGAACACAGGCTTTTTAATATCAAGTTTGTTCTTTCATGTAAAGCATTTCCTGGAAAGCAGGATGCCAGCCCTTCCCTATATCACCGAAACACCATGTTTTAGGGCTGAGGGCAAAACCCAGGCGAACGCCGGAGCATCCACATGCAGGCAGGGCTGCTCGATGCTGAGGCTGGTTCCTCACCAAATCACATTAAGCACCACGGCGCTCAAAGAGAAACTATGACCGTCTCATCAAGAGGGGAAGATCCCTGCACGACCCTCATGGTCTCACCGCTGACCGATGGCCCCGATGCCAACGGCCCTCGCGTGCAGATATGCACCCCCCCGTCAGTGACCTGGCATGCTGATTTGCTATAACCCTGTTAATGTTTGCATCTGTAGGAGGGGGGGGGGGGTCCCTTTATAAACAGATGGTTCAAACAGAGTCCACTTTACCAGACAGCCAGACACTATCCGTTCAACTCGGAGCTACTAGGAGGTTCAGAGTGAAAACACACATCCACACTCTTGAAGTCCACTTATGTGTCCAGTGACATAACTGGGTGTAAGCACAGACCTCCATGGGACAGAGCTGCAGACACACACCCCGGTAATGGCAGCCACTGAACTGGGACACACCTACCACACACCCTGTACCCACCCCACCCCGAGCGAAGGGATACGGTGGCGGTTCGACAGTGTCAGAAGGGGGGCGGGGTGGGGGCGTCTGAGCTGGCCTATGCGCCAAGGCCAGCTACAACACAGGGGCTACAAAGGCAAATTAACCTGTTATACTAAAGAGGCTCTGGGGAGGGGGGGGGGCTGCCAACCGGCCCCAGGCTCCCCTCAAAAACCACCGCACTCAGCAGGGTTAAGCCACACCCACAGTGAGCATCTGCACAGCTTGAAGCAGGAGGAAATGAAAGATCTAGATCTAGGTGGGTGCGTTTCTCCTCCCAGGCGAAAGAGGAAAGCCTGTCGTTCATGCTGCAATTTGCTCAAGTGTTTCTGTCCTTTGATACCTGCTTACTGTCCTCCCCGCTTCCCATGAACCCTTGGTGTGAATGAAAAGGTAGACGGGTCCAGAAGAAACGAAATCCTGGGGGGAAAATGTGAAACCAACTAACTGTTCTCTTGAGAGTACAACATGTTACAGTAAAGAGACACACTTGAGATTTAAAATTTTGAGGAGATATCAAGTTTTTAAATGGCACAGCCAATGAGATTCATCTCCTCCCAGAATTCCAAGCAACGCTAACATTATGACTGCCCCACTTCTCTTCATGGAAGCTTAAATGGCTGGGGGGGGGCACCAGCAGCTGCCATCCCCATACCAGCACTGTCAAGGCCTTCCAGCAGCTGTTCCACCTCAGCCCAGTCCATCCTCATCTCAGTCCAGCTCCCAGCCCACCCCCCAAGCCTACCCCCATATCTCTTTCCCATTGGAGGGTGGGTGTGTAAGGGCAGAAGAGTGCAGAATCTTTGGGGAAACTTCCCCATTCCTGGATGCACAGGGTCCGATTTGCATGCTCCTTCGGCACGTCCTCGCAGGCCTATGACCTCACAGCCCTGCCCCGGCGAGTAAACAAAACTTCTTCAGCGGCTCCATCTGGGCCAAGGTCACATGACGACACAGAGCCTCACAGGACTCTGAGCTGGTCTCCAACAATCTAGGGCTTTGTTTGCGTGAGGCCGTTTTTAGACTTCTCGGACAAGACTCCTGTCCCAAAGCATCAGCCGTGACAGTTCTCGTGTCACGGTTTTGGGCCTGCGATTTGGTATCAGTCACGCACGCCTGCGGTGATCCGCTCGGCACACGCACGCTCAGACTCGAGTTACACGTGTCTGCGAGGGGTCAAAGGTCAAAACACGCCAGCAAAAGAAAACTACAAAAGAAAGGAATTTACGAGCCGCAGGAAATGAGGCTTCATCCTCATACGCCACATGGCCGCACGCCAAAAAACACTCCAGATGGACCGTTTTGTCAATTTACAAGCTACTTCAGCAGTTTACAGATGAAGGAAAAAAAAAATTATATATATGAACAGAAACTCCCACAAAGTGTAGCCTTGCGCTCTCTAGGGAGACAGGATCGCAAAATGAATGTCACGGTGTGGTTAATCCAGCGAGCAAAACGTAGTGATGGGTAAAAATAACACAAGCACTTTTAGAACATTTAAAAAAAATAAAAAAAAAAACACAGAAAAAATGAAGGGGGAACGCAGTCACACCCAGGGGTTTCAGCAACTGACAGGGTGGAACCGATGACGGCAGCTTCCTGCCATGACAAGAGCAGCAAGGCTGAGGGTGCGAATGAGGGGCCAGCCCCCTCATAGGGAGGGGGGGCACATCCTCAAGGGGTGTCTGCAGTCGAGCTGAGCAGAGACACGCCTCTGGACCGGGAACAGGGCAGACAAACAACCTCACAGATTCGCTGCCCTGGGGCCTGCTGAACGTTCTAGATGGTCCATCTGTTCAACCCCCCCCCCCCCCACCCAAACTCCACCCCCCACTAGAGACCCTGTTAACACAGCTCTCAGGGGGTTTCAAAAACAAGCAGACAGCGAAAGGTTTAAGAAGCATGAGTCGACTTGAGTAGGGGCGAACCTGTCAGATCTTAAATTATAAATTTTAATCCAGAACGTGCCTCCTTTAGCAATCAGCATTTCAAGGGGAAGAAAAAAAACAAAAGGAAGACAGCCAAACCCCACACAAACAGCTCTCCGGATGCCAGGTTCAGAAGCCACAATTCCTCACGCTCATCTGGACTTACACAATAAAAGGTAGTAAGATTAATAAAATGATTTAGTGTCAAAGTAAGCAGGGAAAAGGTGGGCAGCTTTGTGTGTGTGACGACGCCCCCCCCCCAAACACACACACACACACACACACACACACACACACACACACACACACACACACACACACACACACAAATAAAACAAGGAGCCAGAAAAGCAAGCGCAAATAGGATCCCCTCCACCCACTTCCTGGATGTGTTTTCAAGCAAAAGCCCTCAGGGATGGTCCAACCCTGCGAGATGGTCGGGGCTGGGAGAGGGAGGGGTCAGCCGTCACAAATGCCCTGAAATGACCAACGGCGGCATTAGCGGCTGCCACTAACAGGGGGCTAAGCGATCTGCGCTGCTCCTGAAGGCCTCCCAGGGTTGGGGAGATTGTGGATTTGATGCTCACAGCAAGGAAATCATTAAGTATAAGCCAAGACAGAACGGCTGGGCCAAATGCACGCAGGACTTGAATCAAGGAGTTTGTTCTGTTAAGGTGTTGCCAACTAATGACTCACATTTAAAAAAATCTAAAGGGTATGGCAGCAGTTTCAAGAACCCGAAGGTTGCAGAGGTCCATCGGTAACGAGAACGAAGGAGAGATAAACCCACGTAGACTTCCTGGCTTCTCCATGAGAGAGGAAACTCAAGCTGATATTCTCTTGAACGAAAAGGATTTCCTGTAGAAGACGGACATCTTGGCTGAAGAAACACTGATTAATGATTGGTGTGATGACTCTGGGCTTCCAGGGAAGACACCACATGGACCATTGGTCAGCCTTTCCAGACTAAAACGAGGATCAGTGGAGGGAGCGGTGAGTCACAGTGGAAATCCCAGCACGCAGTGACACACCAACCATAAGCGCTCCAAAAGCCACCAGGAGGCCAGCATAGTGAGTGCGCCGATGTGGGCTAGAGGCTAAGACGCCAACCTAATCCTCAACACAACAGCCGGCCCGACTCCCACCTCCCACGTCACAGTCAACCATCGGTTTTGAGGGCCTACACCAAAGCCAGGCTGTTCTTCATTTATGAGGGGCATCTACACTTTAAGACAAATACAGGGGGGCAGAGAGATTTCACTGGAAGCGAGGCGGCATTAGATAACCGACTGCTGACCAGAAGAATGTCAAAACCAGCTTCCTATTACCAACAGGAAGTCTGGTGATCTCCAGCTGCCCTGTGACAGGCTGTGTCTGGTCACTGGTTTCCATGTGAATCCATTCTCCAGGCTGAAACTGCTTCATTTACTAATCGGGTTACCAGTCTGCGCTTTTTCTTCGCACTGTCAGAAAGACCTGTCGCTTTATCTCAGAATGTCCCTCAGGGGTTCTGCAGACCAATCAAATACCTGGTCACAAGATCACCATGCCAAAACGTATTCCTAATTGGCATGGCAAGCAAATGGAATTCCCAATACTGGAGCATACAAGGCGTCGCAACAGGTACAATTAAGCAGCTCCCAGATACGTGACGGCCATTATCATCGTGCTGGGAGGGGATGACATGGTTTGGGTGACACTGCGTGACATCACAACTGTGAAAAGGTGCCCAGAACCTATAACTTTTCCGAGGTCTCACCCCCAGCACCAATTCCCACTAAAGAATCCCCAGCAGATATTAGAAAATGTGGTGACAGTCAAGATACACCCACAATGCTTTAAGTCTGACCCCTTTCACCATACATCCCATGGAGGGGCAAACAAAGCCCCCACTGTTCACAGCGGATCTCCTGTGGCAGCCGGGCTGTGGAGAGAGGGGAGACACTTGGTGTCCCAGGGCTTTGGCGGAGTGCCCTGGGAAAGGGATGGACCACAGACCCGACATCCAAAGAGGCACAGCGCCGACACCCAGCCTTCCAGCTCCACAATCGGTGTCCATTTCATCGATTGATATTTGTTAGATGTTATCAAGTTAACGGCCTCATTCTTCAAAACCACCCAGATAAGGATGACCAGGCACACACTCTCAGAGGGTGCTAGAGGGAGAGGGCTTCATTAGCGCGTAAATAACAGGAAAAAAGTGAACAAAAAAAAACTTATTTAAATCCCTCTCTTAGAGTGTGTGGCAGGCATGGGTAGATTTTAGCTGACAGGCAGGCATGTGCCATCACAGCCTGGGTCACTGGGTGGAGGGTCAGATGAGGGTCTGTTCTGCTCTTGTACCCTTAGACAGAAAGAAGCTGGCACACAGCAGCCTCTGACAGTCAGGCAGAAGGAGATGGCACCCACCATTAGGAAAAGCAATTTAAAAAGCTACCAGGCTGGGGTTCATTTAATTTCATTCATTTTCCCTGGGCTAAGTTAAGCCAACAGAACAAGACAGAGGGCTGTGGACAACAAAGGCAATTAAGGATTATTCTGCAAAAGGAGAACCTGCCGTCATCCCCAGACATGGAGCACCGTCTGACAGCAATTAACACCAGAGGCCAGCAGATGAAAGGCAAACATCTCCTAGAAAGCCCTGGCCTCCACCGTCCACAGAGCACCTCGAGATCACCATGGATACCACCATCACACCCAAACATGCCTGTAACCTTCAGAAACAAACAGCCATTCTGCTCCAAGCAGTTGCCTTGTGTTCCGACCCACTAAAACTCCTCACAGATGGGGCCTCAAGACGAGATAGACAGACTCATGCTTTGTAAAACACAGCTTAATGGATGCAAAGGCTAGCAAAGCCAAACGTCGTTCCAGTGAGGCCCAACTCACAACAGAATTATTTCAAATATATCACATTTATAGTGTCATTTTAGATGGATTTCCATTCATGTTTGGCATCCACATAGCCCTTCACCTTATTGGTGGCGAGTCCATCAGCTGATCTCAAATGCTGAACACCATCCCCAGGCCGGGCTCAGGGGAGGAACCCAACAACCTCGTCTGGGGCCGATTACTCCTGGTAGTACCTTTCATGCGGGTTTACACTGGAAAGCAGTCTATCAAAATAAAGCCGCCGCTCCTTCATATCTACAGATGAACGGCATCTGGAAGGCTTCTTGGGGAGCTCTTCAGGCATGTCCCACTGGGCGAAGGTCCCGGCACAGACCAAGACACATCTGTGGACACTGCAGGATGAGCTGTGGTCTCTGACCTGCTTGGCACATTCCCACCGCAACCCGCACCAGGAGAAGCACTACGATGGTGACCATCACCATAATCACTTTAGACGTCAAGGGATTCAACAAATCCATGGTATCTTATGAGCTAAAACAGCTGTCAAACGGCTAAGTAGGTTACTGTCCAGACTGTATACTGGAAATTATTGTTATTAAAAGAGACACCAGACTCTCGGGAGATGAGGAGCTGAGCTCTGCTGAGCACACACATAGAAACAGCGCTGAAAGAGGCTTCTGCCTGCCACACATCCATGTCTGTCTGGAATTCCTCAAACTGTTTCCAAGGAGACTGTAAAAGCAGCCAGGTTCATGCGCCCACCCCCCAGACTATCATATTGTGGATTTTCAAAACCTTCAAAGAGGAAGGCATCCATCTCTTCAGGGAAAAAAAGGGCAGTTTCCCCTCTGATTCTATTCCTGACCAGCCAAAAACATACTTCTGGCCAAACTAGGTACATTACGGTAATACATTAGAGTGCGTACAATACATCAATTTTCCGTCCAACTTGAGGTTGTCCAGAAGCAGAGCAGTGCAGGGGCTGCATTTCCATGTGGACTTCGTAAGAAAAGGCCCACCTGGGAGATGTGGTTGATGGAGGACTCCATCCGGCGCAGCTGCGATGCCTGGATGTCCAGCAGCTGCAGCACATTGTTGGCCAACGCGTTAATCTGGTAGGCGACGCTGGCCAAGGACTGCGTGGTGTAAGCCTTGGTCTCCTCCAGTGCCGCCTTCTTGTCCTGGGCCTGTGGAAAGGGGGGTGAGAGGACGCAAAAATCAGCACACGGTGATCAGAGTGTCGTGTGATGGTTGGGAATCGCAACAGCTGCAAACCTAAAGATCAGCAACCTGAAGTGGAGAAGGTGCTTTGTGTAATGATCCATCTGGGTCTATATGCTAGATAAAAATTACGAGTCATTTTGAGTAATTACAGGACAAGCAGCAAAATATACATAATTATGGGGCAATGTGTGACTCGGTGGGTTAACATTCTATGCCCATGATGGGAAGGTAACTGGTTCAAATTCCAGGGATTGTCTGACCATGTTTTCTCTTTGGATGGATGTGTTTACTAAATATATTGAATTTAAAATTATAACTGTGCAAACAGACTGGAGCTATAAAGGCAAGAAGCCCTGTAGTTTTGTCTCCTTCACGGAAAATCCAACTGCAGAGAACAGACTTGGAATCCAGATCCAGGAAGATGTTCTGCTGTCTCGGAATTCTGTGAAGCAAATGCATTTCACCCATATGGCAGCTGGAGGTGAAACCTTCCAAAGTCAGTCGGAAAAGCCTCTGAAAATTTAGGGTCTGAGGCGGGGGAGGTCAGGAAGGTGACGGCAGATGGCAGCTTCCAAGGAAAGTAAAGAATTCCTGTAATGAAAGATCCTGAGTGGCTGAACACAGCCACGTGATCAGACATGATCGTCTGCGGCTGCTGTCCCCGAGATCTGCGCCATGCCAAAACCAGAAGCATTGCGAAACTCAACATCAACAAGTACTTAAAGTACCCCAAAATAAGAACTGATGTAATATGTGTGTAATTTGTGGGGGGGTGCAGAAAACAATGAAGATAATGTGATTGGACCTTATTTCTTGATATTTTTCCCTGAACCTGGGGAAATCAATGTATAAAATTGTAAATCAAATTCACACATCAGCCAGGAAGACCAGAAGCCAATTAGGAAGTTAAGGAGAGTCGTCATCTTCAAAGAGGCCAAATAAAAATGAAAGATGTTTTTAATGGGTGCCCGGCTTGCAGAGCAAACGCGTTACTGAGCAACTCAGGCCGCTGGGTAATTACAGTTAAAAAATGTGCTAATTAAGAGTGTGGGGCTTCAGACTCAAACATAAGCTAAAAAGCGGTACTAGCTATCCGGATTAGATGGGGAAACTCCCAATGACCCCACAGACCCAAGAAAGTAACCAACAAGAAGTGGGTAAAACCAGTAGCCGTCTCATCGCCGCACCGATTTATAACACTGCTATTATGCCATTACTTGTGCATGTGGTTCAAAAGAGAGCGTTTGGGTCATGTTCCTCTTGAAGCTGTACAGTGAAACATCGACCATATCAGCCAATTGGGTCCTAATGGGTTAAATGAGCGAGTAATGCCCACCGGGGTTTCGGATCCTCATGTCTCCTACCGTCACAGGAAAACGACGACGCCTTGGCTCCGCCTCCAGAGAGGAGTGATATAACAGATGTGTATTCAGGGCCTCTGGAAGGAAGGTGGGCTGAACCAGTGGGCTGTGCTCACCCAGTCCTTTGGACGTACACAAGCCCGTTAACAGTTCTAGCATCCTCACTCCCCGACAGCATAGAAAGATAAATAAAATGCAAGTTTTTAAAAGCCACACAAAACGTCTCCTTTCTCTTCCATACTCTCTTCACGACATACTAGAAGAGCCACGATGTGTCGCATCATTTACAGCTACTCACGGGGCCAAACGTCAGGAGATCCCTGCAAAGCACATGAGGGAGGATGCGACCAAGACTATTGTCACATCGACGCAGACAGCCAGAACGCCAGTTTAGGCCCAGGCGACACGCTACCCAATGAGGCGTGATCATTTAATCTCCAAGGGCAAACTGTGAGAAGGTGAAGGGAGAAGCCAAGGAGAGAGCAAACAGTACAGAGCACTGGGTGAAATTCACCATGGAGAGGGTCAGAATGAACTACCAGTTCACAGAGTGTTGCAAGCTACAGAGATAAAGGTGTTGGAAGGGAGGGGACTGCTCAGGATCTCAACCTTGGTTATTGGTGACAGCCCAACTTATGACCTGAAGCAGCGCTCCGTGACTAAACTCCTGAAATGGTGATATTCATGCCTGAAGACACCATAGCCGGAGGGGAAAAGTGACCCAAGACCGTCCTCTCCTTGCCGGATTCAAAAGTGGATACAGAAAATATCTTCATCACAAAGAATCCATGTTGAACGTTGTCATATGTAGTCACGCATATAGACAGACTAACATTCTGAAGTCCTATTATAGGCATGCATATAAAGCAGACTGTCGATAAGACTACCTGAGCCGGGTAATAATTAACCGCAAGGTGTACTTTGGCATGCAGTTTCTGTTACTACACGGGGGGGGGGGGCTAGCCAAACAGAAGCCGGCCAGTGATCACCAAA
>JAODKF010000001.1:19135049-19156680 GCA_026779585.1 Mormyrus proboscirostris
TGATTTTGTTTTCGTTTTTGTTCCTGTTCAATGTCATTTGTTTTCGTTTTTGTTCCTTGAACCGGTTCAGAGCCCTGGAACTCAATTCTACTTTTTATACCTACTTACATAACTATTAAGACAGTGCAGTTTTGGAATATTGGGTTTTATGTCTAGATCTCACCTTATTTTTGCCTTTGTTTCAAAGGCAAGGTCATTGGCATTTCAACCAAATTATCCATCGCCACCTGCAAATAAGGTAGGCAAACGTGATTTTGACAGATTTAAATCGGTTTGAAAGACTTGTCATGTCCAGACTGTCAGTGATGACATTAAGCTTCTAGCTGTACTTCTGCCTTCCGTTTACCAATAAGTACCAAACAAACACGTCACTGCAGTGATGCCTTGCAGAAACCATCATGGTGGCCCTTTGACGTTTCCCCGGCGACGGTGGCCTTCACCGTGCTCTGGCCATTTCTGGTGCAGTGGCTGATGCGTCTCTACATGCAGCGCAGGAGACGGTGAGCATGACGGCACGCCTGCATGACCCGGTCCACCAAGGTGGGGGAGGGGGGACTCGGGGCTGGAGACCACACCCCAGTAAAAAGAAAAACAGAATTATGAACACACATTAAGAGGATAGTGTGGGGCATTTATCAGGATTTGTAAAGAAGTGAACAAATAGTGTCAGGTAGCTATGTGAACTGGCATGAGTTGCCCCTCAGGGTCAGAGGGAACCTCTGCTTTACTCCCAGGGCATTCTGGGATAGGCGCCACCTGATGTGATATGGAGGAAAGGTGGGCAGATGGGTTGATGGCATGCTTCCTGTGAAGAACTGTGTTATGTTGATTTAGCAGAGGCTTTTGTGCAGTTGTAAAAGCAGGGTTAGATGATCCCTGCAGAAACTGGGGGGGCAGGTATGGGCCTTGCGGGCTATGATTTGGCAACCTTCTGGACAGGGAGCCGTACACCTCTGTTTAATTTGTTTCTTCTTCCTTGCAGAAGAATGAACTGAGCACACATCCCGCCCATCGCCTAGGAAGGACCCATCCCGGGATGAAAGCTTCAGGGTCGTCTTTTCCCTGCGGGGCGTAGCTGGTCGCCGCTTCATCACTCATCTAACCTTAGCTTTTGCACTAAAATGACCACACTGAGTAACATGTCGACTACTTTAGCATCTAGATAAACTTAAAAACAGATCCTCCTACAATGGAGTGGAAAAAATGGGAATGTACAGAATTGCGAATCATAATCACGCAGGCTTTTGTAAACAGAAGTAGAGGTAGTTGGTTATATCTTTTAATTCACCTTCGTTGAGATGGTAGTTGACAGATTGGAAGAAGAGATGTTTGGTTTCCATGGTTCAATCACAGCACCGTTAACAGAATAATGGCCCTGATTTTGATTTCCAACCTTTTTTTTTTTTTTAAAGCATGCAAAAAAGGGATTTAAAAAAAAAAAAAAAAACAAACATGTCAGCCTCAGGTTAAAAGGGCATTATGGTCCTGCAGCAGCTGCTGTATGGTCGTGGGTACGAGCTGCGCCGGGAACAAAATGCAGCATTTTGTTGAAGTTTCGCTGACATTGCTGCTAACGTACCAACATTTCTGCAGTTAAATGCGGAGAGGAGCTTGTCTCCATATGCTAGTACATTCGATCCGATCGGTGTCTATTTATTATGGGTGAGGAGGAGGTTCTGTGGGCCGGAGGAAATTAAAAAGGGGAAATGCCTGTATGTGGGGGGATGTGAGAGGACCTCTGTGCTCAGTCTTTGGCTTCTGGTTGAACGGTTTTTGAATCATTCTTTAAACCTGTTTCAATTTTGGGTAATATCTGGATGATTGCTGTCATCGTGATAGCAGATGTACGACTGGACTGATTTCTGCTAAGAAGAGACGAATCTGGGGCAGGATATGGGGGTTGGCTTATGAGGTCGTTGACAACAGTATGTCATTTTTGTTCTCCCAGTACTTTTCAGTCCATTTCTTAAATACTGATTTAAGAAACTTATAAAATCCCCCCCCCCAAAAAACGGCAGTGAGTAAAACGGCTGTGGCAGATTGAACCTAACGGGCAATACGATTCTGCAGTGTCTTTAATACTGTTTTAGATTTAAAACATAATTTTTCTTTTAGCGTTAATTACTGTTAATAGCTGTACAGTTGATTCTAAAACAAGGTGCAATATTTTCATTGCACTTTACTGTTGACTTAGCAGAGTATGAGCATTTATACTTGTGTAATATAAGCTTTACATTGGCAGTGGAGATGTGTCGATGTAAAGCCTCCCTTTCAGTGACGCTTGTAGTACGTTTCTGTTGAAATGAACTACATCCCTCCCTCCCTCTCTCTCTGCCTTCAGAAAGGGGCGGCTAGCATGAGATTAGTGCGGCCTGAAGCATGAATAAAATTTCCTTAACCACCTGGTAATTTTTTGCCTTTTTTTTTTACCTGCAGGAAACAAATGGCTTCTGATCATTATAGTTGCATTGCAGTAGTGCTCCTCTTACTTTAAAATTCCTGTATATGTATTATGCAATCAAATGATTGTGTAGCTAGGTTTTTGATCCTCGGATAGCCACCTTATCGTGGTGGAGGGGTTTGTGTGCCTCAGTGACCCTGGGGGGGCTATGTTGTCGGGGGCAATAGCCCTTGGTAGGGTCTCCCAAGGCAAAAAGGTCCCAGGGGAGGGCCAGACAAAGAGCAATCCAAAAGAACCCTATGACAAGTAATAAAACCAAAGGCTCGTTGCCCCCACCCGGACTAGGGTCACCGGGGCCCCACCCTGGAGGCAGGCGAGCGCCTGATGGCCGGGCCTTGGCCCGTGGGGCCCGGCCGGGCATAGCCCGAAAGAGGTACGCAGGACTGTCCCCAGGTGGGCCCACCACCCGCAAGGGGAATGTCAGGGGTTCGGTGTAATGTGGATCAGGTGGCGGCCAAGGGAGGCCCTGGCGGTCCGATCCCCAGCTGACAAAACTGGCTTTCGGGACATGGAATGTCACCTCTCTGGTGGGGAAGGAGCCTGAGCTTGTGCGTGAGATTGAAAGATACCGACTAGATATAGTCGGGCTCACCTCAATGCATAGCTTGGATTCTGGAACCAATTTCCTGGAGAGGGGCTGGACTTTCTCTTCTTCTGGAGTTGCGGCAGGTTAGCGATGCCGGGCTAGGGTGGGGCTACTGGCCCGGGTGTGGGAGGAGTTCGGTGAGGCCATGGAAAGTGGCTTTCGGAATATCAGGAGGGGGAAGGAACTCCTAGTTCCTACTGTTTATAGTGGGGAGGGGGTGCTGTTGACATCACCCGGAGGTGGAAGGAATACTTTGAGGACCTCCTCAACCCTGCCTCAGATGCATCTACACACACTGCCTTTGAGACATCTGAGGGCACAGGGCCTCGGGATGCTGGGGGGGCTTGCCCATCACTGGGGCTGAGGTGGCCAGGGTAGTTCGTGAGCTGCGCGGTGGCCAGGCCCCGGGGGTGGACGAGATCTGCCCGGAGTACCTAAAGGCTCTGGATGTTGTGGGGCTGTCGTGGCTGACACGCCTACTCAACAGTGCGTGGAGGTTAGGGACAGTGCCACTGGCTTGGCAGACCGGGCTGGTGGTCCCCTTATTTAAAAAGGGGGACCGGAGGTTGTGTTCCAACTACAGGGGGATCACACTTTTCAGCTTACCTGGGAAAGTCCATTCCGGGGTATTGGAGAGGAGGGCGAGATCGATAGTCGAATCTCAGATTCAGGAGGAACAATACAGTTTTTGTCTTGGCCATGGAACACTGGACCAGCTTTATACCCTTGTGAGGGTGCTAGAGGGGGCCTGGGAATTTGCCTATCCAGTCTACATATGTTTTGTGGATTTGGAAAAGGCTTACGACCGGGTTCCCTAAGGTGCTCGGTGGGGGGTGCTTCAGGAGTATGGGGTCTGGGGGTCCACTGATGTGGGCAATTCAGTCCCTGTATGAACGGAGCAGAAGCTTGGTCCGCATTGCCGGTAATAAGTCGGACGTGTTCCCAGTGCGGGTTGGGCTCCGCCAGGGCTGCCCTTTGTCATCGGCCCTGTTTATAATATTTATGGACAAGATTTCTAGGCGCAGCCAGGGCGTTGAGAATGTCCAATTTGGTGGCCTCAGGATTGCCTTGCTGCTTTTTACAGACAATGTTGTCCTGTTGGCCTCATCTGCTGGGGATCTCCAGCGTACTCTAGGGCGGTTCGCAGCTGAGTGCGAAGTGGCAGGGATGAGAATTAGCACCTCCAAGTCTGAGACCATGGTTCTCAGATGGAAATGGGTGGATTGCCCTCTTTGGGTCACGTCCTGCCTCAAGTGGAGGAGTTCAAGTATCTCAGGGTCCTGTTCATGAGTGAGGGTAGGCGAGATCGGGAGCTGGATAGACGAATCAGAGCGACGTCTAGAGTTTTGCAGACGCTTAACCGGTTCGTCGTGGCTAAGAAAGAACTGAGCCGAAAAGCAAAGCTCTCGATCTATTGGTCCAACTTTGTCCCTACCCTCACCTATGGTCATGAGCTATGGGTGATGACCAAAAGAATGAGATTGTGAATACAGGCGATCGAAATGAGGTTTCTCCGCAGGGTGTCTGGGCTCTCCCTTAGGGATAGGGTGAGAAGTTTGGATATCAGAGTAGAACCGCTGCTTCTTCACGTCGAAAGGAGCCAGTTGAGGTGGTGTGGACATCTGGTGCGGATGCCTCCTGGGTGGCTACCCGGAGAGGTTTTCCGTGCATGTCCTACAGGGAGGAGGCCCTGGGGCAGACCCAGGACTCACTGGAGGGACTATATCTCTCGGTTGGCCTGGGAACACCTCAGTGTCCCCCCCGAGGAGCTGGTAGAGTTAGCGGGGGAGAGGGAGGTCTGGGTACCTCTACTGAACCAGCTACCCCCGCGACCTGAACCCCGGACAAGCGGTAGATGATGGATGGATGGTTTTTGATTATAACCAAAACTCTGCATATCCTATCAGTGGCACTTTTTGTAATTAATTCAAAGGTTTTAATAAATTTGAATAGCAGCTTTAAAGACATCTTAAAATGTGACCAACTTCACACACAATTTACAACATGAACATATTACAAGGCCAAATATCAACAAAAAGCATTTATAAAATTATTGCTCTACGTACGTTTGTTCATTACGCTTCAACTGAGAGCCTTTTTGTCGTCACAATTCATCTTTCATTTCAAAAATACTAAAATATTTCAAAACATCAATAGGAAATTCTGATAATGGTATGCATATGAAAAAATAATAGCAGGCACCCAATAAATTTCTCTCACTCACACAAAGTATTATGTGGTCAGTATTAGCCATCAAGGGAGGTGGGGCATTTTCTCCAAGACTTGAAATCCAACAAGTGGGTAAAGTGTGTCAAATACAAAAGTGATTACTTAATGTGACCAGTCATCTGTGCACTGTGATTCCTTATTGGAGAAAATTGGCCAATTAATGAATTAGTAATGATGGGCAGCGAGGCTACACAACCCACCGTGACTGGAATCAGTGGACTGTAATGCCCAGGTGTTCTAACAGCTCAGCCAATAGCCTCTCAGGTCCGAGCCTGCTGACGCCGCCCCATGAGGGATGGTGCTCCATGCACCAGTCTGTTTGGTGGGAGTGTGGGTTTGTCAGCTAGTTTTCCATTCAGTTCCTTGAGCTTCAGCTTCAGGAGCCATTACATCAGAACATGCATCACGCCACACGCATCCCTCACGTTCAGTTAACCAGATGTCTTAGATTTCTGATTTTTACATTTGTTTACTTATAATTGGCAATAATTCCTTTATCAGTCTCAGGGTGATGCTGGATATTTTTCTCGGACTTCATAACATTCACTTCCAAGTACTCGATGAGTCTGGTTACGTGCTGTTTTCGTTAAATGTGGGAAAAACAGGTTCCTAAATGCTACATACTTTTTATTCATTTTCTGCAATAAAATGAGAACTGAATTATGCCATTTAGACTCTTACAGTGAATTTATAAAGATGCAGCAGCCATGTGTTACATTAAAATTAAGAGAAAATAAATAAAAGACATTATTGCTTCAAAAGAAGCCACTTGCCTGACCAGCGGTAAATCGGTCTAAAACCACATCAGCACGGGCTAAGCCATAAACCCCACGACATGTTTAAAACATGAAGCAACCAACAGACCGAACATGCATAATGAAGACACACAGAAATAGTTAATGATTTAAGAGTTTTAGACAAAACCAACCACTTAGTGACCTGCCTAGTTTGCTTAGACCTGGGTCAGCCTCAGGCATCCCTAGTATAGAGCGAGTATCTTTTCATAACAGAGAAGCAGCAGTGATTCCTTAGCGTTGATGAATACCTTCATTCAGTATTTTTGCATCTTCAGTGATTTAAACTATAGGTGCAGATATGTTCTAGCTGACTACACATTGCATTCAGCTGTCCCCCCAGTACCCAAACAAGGAGGGCAGGTGGTGAGCAGGGGGCCTCCCCTACAGGCTAAACTCGGACATGAACAGATGCTGTGCGTTGTTCCTTGCCTCAAAGTAAGAGGTGTCCGTTTCGTCGTCCGGCTGAGGTATAAACGGCATGGGCTGGTTCTGCAGGTCGTCCCAGTCCAGGCCTTTGAACAGTGTGTGCTGTTTCAGCTCTGAAACAAAAGTTATTATTAAACTCACAAACATCCACTCAGAGCTCTCAACACATGTAACCACATGGTAAGGTTTAGAGACCAATGTCAAGGAGCTTTTATCTGAAGGAGGCGTGGTCACCTTTAAGGCCGGCCCGTTTGGTGACGTCTGTCGTCAGGAGACTTTCTATGGCGCTCCTAGAGTTCTGCGACAGCGCCTCGTCACCATCCGGCCAGGGAATGTCTTAGATGACATTTAATGATCGGAATCCATGAAAAATACAAACTGAATAACCTGATATCTTTGGTAACTGTATCAACTCCCCAATATCAACAGGTGGTCATCTACACTAACAGGAAGCCATGGTCAGAGATAAGAAATAGGGGAAACTCACCCCTGTTAAGAATGTTCTGGAACACCAGCTGTGGAGTTTCGTCATTGAATGGGGGCACCCCGGTAAGGAACTCGAATAGGCACACTCCAAGCGCCCACCAGTCCACCATGAAGTCTGAAACAACGGCAGCAGAAATGCTTGAATTTGTCATCCTCATCTTTGTTCAAGTTCAAAACAAAAAAAAAAATAAAAAAATCTTATGGACTTTAATTAAAAATCTACACAAATACACATTGATACATATACGTTAACATCACATTGAACCGAGTGTCCTTAAAGCTACAAATTAGTTTAATTGAGGTAATTTTGCATTATTTAAATACTATTATTCATTATTATTAAGCATTACCACACTAGTTTGCATCCTAGACCACTGAAAAGTTTCCTCAAGCAGATTTTAGAAGATTAAAACGAAACGAACGAATGAACGATTCACTGGGAAGTGAATCGATTGCCTTGGAGTTAAGTTGGTCCAATCGCCTCAGTGATAGCACCCTAAGGGATGAGGGTTTTAAGGTGTTACTGGCCTGGAAACCCAGCATGACCATATGGTGGAGGGGGGGGGGGTGTAGGTTAAACAGAAAGCGCAGAAAGGCAAAACGTCCTTTAGCTGCAGCAAGAGAAGTCGCAAACATGCACTGAACAAGCAAACCTGATAACTGCATACTTACCATGACTGGACCCTGAAACTTAGAGAGGAGAAGTATCAAACTTCTCGCAGGCCGTACAACAAAACAAAACAAAACAAAAACAAACCGAACCAAACACCACATACAGTACAAACAGGCAGTGGTGTTGCTACCACCACTCAAGCCACACATTTGCATGGGGCCACAAATAGTGACTACACTAGGGGTCGGCAGGGGCCACTGAAGTGATGTTTTCAGTGGGACCCCAGAAACAGCAAAGTCACCCCTGGAAGGTGTACTATGGCAGCATGTTTTGAATTGAGAATACAACAGGGCTAAATGAAGCTCCCTTCCACTTACCGTGAGGTTTTCCCAAAAGTAGCTCCGGGGCCAGATAGTCAGGGGTCCCTAGGATCGGGCCCCCCACTACAGGTTCAGGCCCTCTGCGGACACTCTTTGGGGTCCTAAAAGGGGTGTGGCTGGTCGTCTGCTGTGGCGTCTAATAAATCCCACCCCCCAACATAAAAAACATTGTATTGATCCATGGAAAGACACACATTCACATTAAAGTACTGGAGAGTACAGAAACTTCTGGAAATTGGCCTCCCACCTGGTACGGCGAGCTGCGGGAACTGGGGCCCCGTCTGTTTTGTACCGGGGTTACCGCCGCAGGGAAGCTATAGAAGGAGGCGGAACTGGAGACATCCATCATGTCGACAGAGCCCATGCTCCGGCGCGAGCAGCCTGATGCAGCTGACCGGTCGATGGCGCTGCAGTAGCTCCTGAAGGCCACCACATTCCGGGGTTTGAGGAATGATGAAGAGCTGCTGGACTCCACAGGCAGGAAATCCCTGGACCGCTCTTCTCTATGCTGCCTGGGGGTCACCACCCCAGATGAGGAGCAGCAGTCCTGCAAGCTCAAAGACACATCCTTCTCCTCTGCCTGCTCAGACAACTGACAGTCCTTCACGCCGCTCAGGTCCGGGACTTGCGCGTTGTCGGTGATGATGGACATGTCCTGAAGGGAGTCATCAGAGTCTAGGTTCAAATTCCGTATTGGACCCATGTCCTCACGATCATTCTCGATGAATGCAAAACTGGAGTCCGCAGTCACTTCACCACCAGTGCTGCAACCGCCACCCTCGCATGGCCCGTCCAGCTCGTGCAACAGGTTCTTCACCATGAAAGCTGGACCGGACCGCTTCGACTCCGCATCCACCGGAGACGCGCTGACCTGAACGGTGGCAAACACCGCTGTCAGGCCTGTGCTGGAGCTGCTGCTCTTCGGGATCTGAAAACAGCGCTTGTATGAGGAGTCGCTCTTCTTAGCTCGTGCCTCGTACTGATCAGGACTCTTTTCTACCTGCTGGAAGCCTCTTTTAATTGACGCTTTGCCCACGGCTTTCTCCGGGACACCCAGCGTTCCTTTATCCCTGGCTGTGGGAGGAGCTCTCTCGCCTATCAGTGTCACTAACGATGACAGCTTCCTTGACGCCAAAGGGTCCAGCTTGGCACTGTTTTTCAGTTTTGGAGACACTGGCGCCTGCTGTCCCCTCTGACACAAATTCATGTCAATGTTGTCCAGAGCGCAGAGGGCTGGATCTCGACCCGGCCTGCGAAAGTCACTGGTCATCCTTCTTCCCAGCAAACTGGACATGATCGCCGGCCTGCCACCTCTGTCAAACACATCACTCTCCAGCAGGTTCTCTACATCCTTGATTTCCTTCAAAAACATCACCACTGCCTCAATATTTCATCAATTTGTCATGTTGATTTATTCAGTATTAGTCAGGGATAGTTTATTTAAAAGGCCTTCTAAATGTATTATATTTATCTAATCTTTATGAAGGAAAGCAAACAAATTTATAAATGTGAATGAGTTCAAATTAGGGCTGTCAATCGGTTAGAAAGAACTAAATTGCACATTTTGCAATGTATTAATCGCGATTTAAAACTTTTCTTCTTAAGACTAAAGCTTGCTATAATGCATATTTAAATGTACCTACATTGTAGTAGGTCATGAATGACAGCAGTACAAAAATAAGTCTCTTGCAACCATTTAAATGGTTTTTATGGCTGCCCCATAACACACTGCACCATGACATTAATCGGATTAACGTGTTATTTTTAATTAATCACAACAATTAATGTGTTAATTTTGACAGTACTAGTTCAAACAATAATTTCATAAAATCAGAGGTGGACATTTAAGGTCCAGAAAGTAAAACCACAGTCCAAGATTTTGTTTCCACCAACCAGTTGAGTACTGGTCAAATTTTTTACTTTTTGGACCTGAAATTGACAAAGCATGCATCTCGCACAGGAGAACTCAAATTCCCAGCATGCACACAATAGCACCAACCTGCTCATTCTCCCACAGCGGGCTGATGCAGGCCTCCGAATCTGTGGTGGATGGGAAGAGGCAGGATTGACTGCTGGCACTCGACGTCCCAAACCGCTTCCTGGACTTTAGAAGCCGTGGAGTCAGACTCTTAGCCAGAATGGCTGGACTAAACACACCTGAAAGAGAATTTCCCAGGCAACCATTCACAGCTGATGTCCAAGGCCCAGGTACCAGCTTGATTTGAGAATTAGTTCCCCCACCCCAATGCCTAAAACCAGACCGTGATCCGGACATCAGCACTCACGGGAGCTGTGCAGTGTCCGGGATGAGCAAGCTGGGGAGTCCAGAGGCAGAGGTGAGTAGAAGGACCTCCTGAACTGCTGTGTCTTACCACAAGACATGGGGCTGGACATGCCCAAGGAGGTCCTGCGACAATTGGCCTCCATTCCTGGCGTGTTCTTCAAAAATAAATAAATCAATAAATAAATAAATAATGATGGTACATCTTGGTACGGTATATACATGCTGTCACCAAAAACTTTCAAATTTTAAAATATTTGATGATTAAACGACAGCATGCAATAATATACACACGCTTTGTTACAAGGTTTTATTTATATTCACATCTAAAAATACCAGAACTCACAAGGCCAAGGGAGCTAATCAGGGAGTAGACCTGACCAGGAGTACGGGAGTAATCTTTCTTGGGCTTCACTAACGAAGGTGTCGTCAAGATGTCTGCTGGTCTCAGCTCTGAGGAAGAAGTTCAAAAGCATGGAAGATATGACTCACAGGTAGCATGTTTTTATCATAAGCAAATTGTTACTTAACATCACGGGAGGAGTTTCTGTCAGAGTGGAATCAGGTTCAAAATAATTTAGTAGCAAAATTAACCCTGAGGGTGTCCAGGTACCCGATCAGTGGTAATAAATCAGGGGGGACTGAATTTAAACCACATAAAAAAATCTAGTAATAATGTATAATTAATGCATTATTAACTTGAAGGGTCAATAGAAAGAAAAACCACAGTAAAATGTTGATATTCTACACAGAAGAATAAAATCCGTCCGTGTACACCAACCTCTATCAAGCTTGACTTTGGAGAGGCCGAAATCCGTAAGCTTGATATGTCCCTCGTTGGACACAAGCATGTTGTCTGGTTTCAAGTCTCTAAATGTACAATAAAAATTTCAAGAAGCGTCCACAGGAAACAAACCAGAATCATATATTAGGATATCACCATAGTGTACACCATCTTCCGATACCTGTGGATGATTTTATGCCTGTGAAGATAGTCCAAAGCAAGAGCCACCTCCGAGATGTACTTCACTGACATGTCTTCATCAAAATAACCATAGATGTGAAGAAGAGACTTGACATCACCACCGATAAGGTACTCCATCATCTCAGGGACAAAGGGCACAAGACAAACATTATATATGCATGCTCTTTCGTATATTTCAGTCACTCTCACTGTGACTTCACTAAGACAGCAGGAACAAAACAGCGCATCTTACCAGGTAAACTTTAGTAGCCGTTTGAAGAGAGTAAAACAGGTGCACTATAAACGGACTTTTGCTAAGAGCCAGGGCGTCCCTCTCTGCCTTCATTTGATCGGTCATGTTTTTGTCCACCATGTCCGCCTTTTTCACTACCTTAAAAAAACAACAATAATTTACAAGGGCAAGATATTCGTTGGATAAACGTTAACAGTAATGTAATCGCGCAAAATATAGTTACAAGAGCTAAAACTTACCTTGATGGCATATAATGTTGAGTTGCCCTTTTTCCTCGCTAGATACACTTTTCCAAAAGCCCCTCGGCTGATCGGCTTTATCACAACGAAATCTTCGATGGAAGGGGGCTTAGAGACAGGCAGTGTGCTGACGGAGCAGGGTGGATAACCATCGTCAGCCTTTTCTTCTCCCTCCATGTCGCTAGCCAACCAACGTCAGAAACGTAAAAACGAACTGAATTTATTTCTGATAAACTGCACGACAAATCCCTGTTCTAAAAAGTAAACGATGACAAAAGCCGATCGTCATCCACATATACTGTTTAGGTTGGATTTTAATGGAAAGAAAAAGCAAGACACTATTCATACTCTCAATAAACAGCTGCCTGACTTGTTTTGAAAATTTGAAATCGGTACCAGGCTTGGGTCCTTCATGACGCAAGTGCCTCATGACCAGAACCCCGCCTTATTAACGACTTCGAATCTTTCGTATAAAAACGTATTTCGCGGCACAGGGTAATATGTTATATTTGTGAACGCTTTTTAAAACCCTGGGTAAATATTTTGAAGAGTTTCCAAAGAACTAACGCGCAATAAAAATAGGCAGTACTATGGACACCTAACATGACCTACTGTATCCTGACATACGTCATTGCATCTTCGAAAACGAAAACATGAGTTGAGAAGACCCACCCAAAAATATTCAATGTGAATATTAAAACTACAGTCAAACGTGACATAATTCAGTATGTTGGTAACTACACGTACTAGGTTGCAAGTAGAGAATTTAATTGTGTATTGCTAATTAGATAAAATTGATATTGGGATTCTATAGTTGAACTTTACCCCTAAACGATGCAGATTTGTATACTGAAAGGTGGTGCTCATGTCCAAAAGGGAGCCTGTCTGAAGGTGTCTTGGATTTCTCCAGTGAAATACTATTTTAATGCGTAACATTGTAGATCACGTAAAGGAAATAATGAGTATGGGCTCTTGACAAAGGTGATGCTGTAATATCCACTTCCACAAATCTCCCAGACATGCTGAGATGCAAGGTAAAAATGAAAATAAACTTATCGTGTTCCGTGTAGAATTAGTAGAAAAGAAAAGGTGTGGGTGCAGCTGCTGCCATATTGATGTCTTCCACATTGGTTTTCCATTACCGTCGTGTCTAAACCGGTAGTGAAGCCGCGGCAGCTTCCGGTCGACCTTCCTATGGAAGCCATTTTCACAACTCGCTGTAGAAGAAGGGAATTTTCAAAGGACGGCAGTGGAAGACATTTGTTTCGTCCGGGTAACACACAATAACTAAGTGGAATCGACCAAAATATATAGTATTGGAAGCATGTTCTCCCTTTCGACTACGCTGCAGCCGCAAGTAAGTCATTCATAGTTGTTTATAGCCGACATAGATACCTAATCATGTTTGTGTGGCATAACGTTAGCTCGAGAGTGGGGTTCAGAATTAACCGGTTTGATGCCGTTTTATTTTGCTCTCTACTAAAGCTAATAACGCCTTGTAATGAAAGTTTGTGTAAGAATTAGAATATGTGTCTAATGAAGAAGGATTTCCAGTACAATGGAAGCCGGCCGGCTAACTGGCTAGCAGGGTAACAGGATGCCTGGCTACCTATCTTAACACCTTCACCCCGTAGCCCAAATGGCAACCTGAATATGTCATTTTGACGAGGATTGTTGCTTTAACTGCAATAACCAACAATATCGGCTGATCGTCTACTGTGTTACCACGTTTTTTTGTCTATTTTCTGTAGGTTATGGTTAATAAGCACGGGCTGTCATGTGGGTAATATGTTAAGGAAATTGGTTTTCAATACGGCGGCATGATGGTGTGAAATGTTCCGCATTCTTCGTCAGTACACAATCTTTATCTTTTTATATTTCAAATACTTGTGTGTCGTCCCCCCCACGTCTACCGCCCTTGGTGAAGCTATTGTCATTGACTTGCACGTTTGAAGTTGCACGTTTGCCTCTGTATTACATCACTTTCTGTACTCACACTGACGCTTTCACACTCTCACGCAAGAAATATTACGGCAAATCCGTGTTTTCCATTATAAACCTAAAATTAGCTACATCAAAAGCGTTTGGGGTACTTTGCAGACCCTACAGACAATTTACAAGGTTTAAAACTTGCATACATGTTATCAAGGTTTAAAACCATTGCATACATGTTAATACGTGTGTATGTGTGCAGATTTGTCTCGATTTGAAAATCTGCCAGCTGACCAAAGTTGGCAACCCCAGACCTATCATTCTGTGTCATCCTTGCACTGATTATACAAATTCGCTGTTTGGATGGAAAATACACCTGAAACTTTCAAGCATATGGTCCAGTCAGTCAATGATTTGCAAGCAGAAAAATCAAGGCACTGCTTCGTTTCCAAGTGATACTTAATCTGATCCTGTGGTAGGTTATGACTGGCCACCTCATTTTGTAGGCTTGTATATTTATACACGTGTATCTGGAGGTGTGTCATATGTATGTCTTTGTCTGAGGTACTGCGCTTCTCTCATTTGCTAGAACGCTTTGTTCTAGTCATATGGTATTCTTGTTAGAAATGAAACTCTTCTAAAGGTTATGTTTTGTTTTTATGGGGGGGGGGGGAAAGAAGCAAATAAATTTGGGGAAAAGAGGGCAGCCTGAATTGTTTGACATGTGAATGGCATGTGAGGTGAATGTTTACAGAGGAGCTTGCCTTTGGGCAGTGGTGGCTTAATGGTTAGGGAAGCGCACTTGTAATTGAAAGCTTGCACCTGACCAGCAAGGCACCCCTGAGGTACCCTGAGCAAGGTACCGCCCCCAAGCACTGCTCCCCGGGCGCCAAATTAGCTGCCCCCTGCTATCTCACATTGACACACATGGGTTAAATGCAGAGAACACATTTCATCATTGTGCCCTGTGTGCTGTGGTGTGTCAGCAATGACAATTATTCACTAAATTCACTTTCTAAATATATTCGCCCTCATGTTCCCCCACGTAGGTAACTGTTCCACTTGGTCACCTCCTCAACGCCTTTCACTCCTTGAAGACTTCAGCCAGTGCGTCTATCCGGAGTCTGCAGAAGGACCATCATTTAGAACATGACCTGCCAATCAGTGAGGTGGGCTTCCTGGGGAAAAAAAAGCAAGCCTCAGCACATCTAAGGGAAATAATTGCTTTCTCCTCTGCTTTGCAGCTATGGCAGACCAGTAGTCCTGATGTATGTCCTATAGCATGTTCATAATGAGTGCTTACACCAGGGGTGGCCAATCTTATCCACAAAGGGCCGGTGTGTATGCAGGTTTTTGGGATAACCCCTAGGTCAGCTGTTCAAACCCAGGTGTGAGGACTCTTCAGACAATCAGTTCTCTAATTAGTGATCTAATTAGGGAGTTGCAGTGAAACCCACCACGCTATGGCCCTTTGCGGATATGATTGGCCACCCCTAGTTTATACTGTAAAATGATTAGAAGTCTTACATCAGCCAAAGAATTTAATAGTGACCACTAGAGGGAGCAAAGGCACTACTTGGGTGTAAATATAGAAAAAGGACATAGGGTAATAATGGCTTGTGAATTTTAGGATTATATTAATTTGGGTTTGTGAAAGGAAAATATAAAGGTCTTATAAAATTTAAAGTTAATAAGGGAAACCGCACTCTGTTATTTATAGTGTAAATAGATATACTTTCTTAAAGCATTATATTCATCATGATTTGTCCACTTTTAGTCCACGTTCAGCCTGAGGGACCTTGGTTTGTTGGAGCTTAGGCCAGCTCAGCTGGATGAGCTGGTGAACAGCCTCCTGCCCAGGCTGCCCCTTGAACAGTACCCTGGCTCCAGTTCCTGGAAGGAGTCCCATCTCTCCTCAGAATCCTTCTTCAGAAACAAGCATGGTGAGGATCTGGCTGGCTGCCTACCCTCCTCCTCTTTGAACCGGGACCAATGAGTTAAACAAATGTCAGCCGGCTCGTAATTGGCTGTTTTTTACCCCCTTAAAAGGTAATTTCATTAAATGATTTCATGCAGTTTAGGCTCACATTGGCTGCTGTGTTTTATTGCCAGGTTTCTCCCAGAGACCTGGGCATGGTTTCAGCTCCCCGCTCCCGCACAGACTGAGCCCCGGTCCTCTGCAGGCAGTCTGCTCAGACCTTCAACACTGGCCAGGTCGGTATAGGAGCCCAGAAACGTGCACCGCGGAGCTCAAGGGCACATATCGCTTTGAAATAGAATGGAAGGCTCTGTTATGACATTTTGGTATATGATCAAAAGGTGAAAATTGCCGTGATAATTTGATTTATAATGGTGGAAGAAGAAACCAAATGAATGTTTATTCTGGATGTTTCTCTGACTACCATTCCAGTTGTGTTTTTGTACGATTCAGCCCCTCTGCCTGTGTTTGAACTATGGATTCATTCACTGTATTATTTTTAAATATGTGATGTTCCTTTTGATTTCTGTTTCAAAATTTAGACATTATGCATGGTTTATCTCTCCTGCGTTGTGTAAACTACCAGTGAAAAGTTCTCATTCAATGGTTTTTATTAATTTTTTATTTTCTACATAGTAGATTAATATTGAAGATTTCAAAACAATGAAGAAGAAACACATGTGGGATTATGCAGTAAGCAAATAATCCTACCATTGCATAACACAACTGATGCTCTGAAACACATTAAGAAGGCAAGAAATTCCACAAATGAACTCTTGATAAGGTGCATCTGTTCATTGAAAACCATTCCTGGTCAATACCTCATGAATCTGAGAGAATACCGAGATTGTGCAAGGCTGCCATCAACACAAAAGTTAGCTGCTTTGAAGAATCTAAAATATAAAATGTATTCTGGGTTAGCACTTATTTTACTGAATAATTCCATGTGTTAATTGTTTTGAAGTCTTCAATATTATTCTACTATGTAGAAAACAATAAAAATAAAGAGATTGCATTGAATGAGAACGTGTGTTCATACTTTTGACTGGTAGTGTATGTTTTTCAAAACTCTCCCTCTCCCTCCTTTCACACTATGAAGGTTGGATCCAAAGAAGAGGCTTCAAAACATTAAGATCCAGAACGAGACGCTTGCAAGCCGGTTATGAGGGCACCCCTGAACCCGAAAGCTTCACTCCAAGCTTCTTCAAGGTCTGCCCTCCCTGCCACTTGCCAAAATGCCACAAGACTATTTAGGTTTCTCTGCCCTTGGCGCAAAGAGTTTTCAGTATTGTAAATGTTTCAATGGCTACTGTACGGTAGTCTGAGGGAATGGTAAATGAATCGGGTTAGTGAATATGGCCCCACTTTCGTGAGGTTGCCTCCTCCAGGTGGTTTCTGATGCCAGTTCTCGCATGCTGCTCTGCAGGGGCTCCTCATGAGGGATAAAGGCCCAGAGACGGAGAGCCTAGATAAGATTATCCAGAACAAAAACCTCCCAGAGGCACAGAGAGATGCCTTCAAGACAGGATTTACAGAGGGCTTCCTGAAAGCTCAAGCACTTACCCAGAGGACGCAAGGTGCGTGTCTTGTATCTGTGCCTGAGGGGCTTCAGGGCTGTGTTTTCACGTTAGGCCGGTGGTTGTAAAAGGAGAAAAGTCCCTTTTACTTTTCAAAATTTTGAAGCTGAAATCTGCTGCTATATTTTACTGCAAAATGGGAACCCTTTGTGAATAATAAACATTTGTTTTCAAAATACTTTGAAGGACCTGCCACTAGATGGTGTCATTGAATAGAATTTGTTGGGTATGTTTTCTGCTTCATTCATGCTGTGGTTTTTTTTTTCTTGAAAGACTCTCTGAGGAGGACGCGGCTGATTCTGCTTGTCCTTCTGCTGGTGGGCATCTATGGCCTCTCAAGAACCCCATTTTTATCGGGTAAAGGCTCCTTTTCTAATACCAGTTTGTTTCAGATTTACTACATTTTCCTCGCATGTGCAGATCACGTTACACGTTTATAAATCACCGCTCATTGTAGTATAGTTTGAGGTTTTCCCTTAAGTAATGAAAGGATTCCGCCAAAAAATCTCCACGCTCTTTTCTAAATATTGATGCAGATTTATCTCATGAAGCAGCTGTAGGTTTTCAGAAAAATTTCACCCTCTGACGTCAAGAGATTTGTTCTGCTTAGCATTCGAGGTCCATGGGCTGTAACGTGCTTATAGCATTGGCAGCTCTCTACAACTATTTAAAACTTCTGGAAAATTGGGTAAACTTTGGGTTTGCCGCATTAGCACTAAGTTAGATGAGTGTCCTTTTACCATAGCCGCATTGAAGACAGATGTTCACATTTTGGTTCTTAGCGTCTTGGAGAACCTTCTGCTTTGTCCTGCTCATTGATGTCGATTTAGTAACAAGACCATTGGTAGGTGGTATTTGCATGTTAGCTCTGTTCTTGTTGCTTCCAACAGTGAGATTCCGGACTACTTCGGGCCTGGATTCTGCAGTGGATCCAATCCAGATGAAGAACGTTACTTTTGAGCACGTGAAGGGGGTGGAGGAGGCAAAGAATGAGCTTCAGGAGGTCGTGGAGTTCCTGAGGAGCCCACAAAAGTTCACCGTCCTTGGCGGGAAGCTACCCAAAGGCGAGAATACCGCTAAATCGTTTGTCACGGGGCAAACTTCCTCAAAGGAGGAAGTTGAGGAATTTGGTTTGGAGACCAAACATATCAGAATGACACGTTCCCACTCACATTCCACAGGAATTTTGCTCGTGGGACCGCCGGGCACTGGCAAAACGCTCCTGGCGAGGGCAGTTGCCGGAGAGGCTGATGTCCCGTTCTATTATGCCTCGGGTTCAGAGTTTGACGAGATGTTCGTGGGCGTGGGAGCTAGCCGCATCAGGAATCTCTTCAGTAAGCTTTGTGTGAACCAGTGTAGCTCTAATGTTCCTTTGGTTTACCACAGTGTGCATTGGCTAGCTCTGTGACTTTTTTTTTTTTTTTTTTTTTTGTAGAAGAGGCAAAAGCTAATGCCCCTTGCGTGATCTTCATTGATGAGCTCGACAGCGTGGGAGGGAAGAGAATTGAATCTCCAATGCACCCGTATTCCCGACAGACCATTAACCAGCTGCTGGCAGAGATGGATGGGTATGTGTGTCATGAGAAGTACACTTCTGAAGTACACAGTGAATTAGTGCTCTGATGCATTGAGACCACTGACATTGATTCTTCTGGTTTTATGCAGATTTAAGCCAAATGAAGGCATAATCATCATTGGGGCCACAAACTTCCCAGAAGCTCTTGATAAGTACGTTGACTGTTATATTCTTGTTCCCAGGACTGAAGTTGGTTCACTCTTTCTCATGTGTCACTCGGCTTCCAACATCATTGGTTAACCCTATAGTCAGTCACATGGAAATGTAATTTTCTTAATGGTGGTAGTGTTTTTTTTTTTTTTCTTCCCGATTTATGATTATTTACATGAATTAGAGACCTGAGTTAAAAAGATGTGGATTTTTGTCAAGCTTTGTTCTGCAGTTTGTATTTGAAGCTTCCAGCTACACAGAGGTTCACAGTAACTTGAACTTTTGATCATGTGTCTCCACACAGTGCTCTGGTCCGACCTGGGAGGTTTGACATGCAGGTTACTGTCCCCAGGCCTGATGTAAAGGGCCGAACAGAAATCCTCAACTGGTACCTAAAAAAAATAAAAGTAGACTCTGGTAGGTAGAGGGCGCCATTGCAGGCTCACAACTGAGGTTCCTGATAATGCAGATTGTAATGTGTGATGTTCTGGCCTTGCAGCAGTCCAAGCGGAGATCATCGCCAGGGGAACGGTTGGCTTCTCTGGTGCTGAGCTGGAGAATCTGGTCAATCAGGCAGCTCTGAAGGCAGCGGTTGATGGCAAAGACATGGTGACCATGAAGGAGCTGGAGTTCTCAAAGGACAAGATTCTCATGGGTCAGCAGTTGCTATAGCAACTCACAATAGAAAATCTGGAAGATGTTTTAGTGACACAAAGGGATGTTTTAAGATATTTTCAGTTGGTATGAAGTTGATTCCTTTATGCGGTGTAGGTACTGGAATTGAGGTTGTAGTTTGAACAGCTTGGTAAAATACATGCTACTTTCAGACCAGAGCTGACCTCCCTGTATTTAATGAATGCCCTCCCTCTCTATCCATACCCTTTTATAGGCCCTGAGCGCCGAAGCGTGGAGATAGACAAGAAGAACAAAACCATCACTGCGTACCACGAATCTGGCCACGCCATTGTGGCCTACTACACCAAAGATGCTATGCCCATCAACAAAGCTACCATCATGCCTCGTGGACCCAGCCTAGGCCATGTGAGTCACCTGTGATGTCAGTGGGCAGGTGGATGAGTGACAGCTCTCGGTGCATTTATTGTTATTTATAGTCACGTGACACCTTAGTTAAGCAACCAACCACCACCTAGGTGTCCCTGCTGCCAGAGAATGACCGCTGGAGTGAGACGCGGTCACAGCTGATGGCGCAGATGGACGTTAGCATGGGCGGCAGGGTGGCTGAGGAGCTCATATTCGGGAACGACAACGTCACCACCGGTAGGGCCTCGATAAACTTGCTGAACGTCGATCTTCCCCTCGGTCAGAGTGTCTCTCTGGTTGCCCCCTGAAACGTAACCCCTGTCTCTTCAGGAGCTTCGAGCGACTTTGATGGTGCCACAAAGATAGCCAACATGATGGTGACACGGTTTGGGATGAGCGACAAGGTGACAGTTATCTTGTTCAAACCACTTCCTTTCCTCTTCGCCTGCATTGCTTTTTCCAGTGTAGCCCAGGATTTCCTAGAATCCTTGAATACGTCCTTCTAAACAAATATACTGTGCCAGGTGTCCAAGGTCACATACATGAAGATTAAACATTAATCCCAACAATCCTGCTCTTCATTGACATGCTGATCTGTTGGGTAACCAGAATGCGAATATGCATTTCAGGTCACATGGCATGCGATTTGCATTGCTGGTTTTCCCCTGTTTTTAACAGTCTGTTGTATGTGACAGCTCCATTGTAGCTAATGGGGTGTTTGCAAGTCGTAGCTAAACAAAGGTCACAAATGGCTACAGTTGATTGAAGTCGATGAGTTTTTGGTTTTTTTTTTCTGCCATGGTAACAGCTGGGTGTCATGACTTACGGGGATCTGTCAAAGCAAAGTCCAGAGACGCAGGCTGCTATCGAACAGGAAGTCAGGAAGCTGTTGAAGGTAGGCTTAACTCTCTACCTTCCTCCTGGCCACTTAAACTGTACCTATAGTCTACTGGTAATTTCCATTCATGCTTTATTACTTTGTGATTTTTTTTATGTGATTATACATTTTAATGTGTCTGAAATTATTTATTCAACAATTTTTTTCCCCCTAAATTAGGACTCTTATGAGCGTGCAAAACATATCCTCAAGACCTACAGCAAGGAGCACAAGATCTTGGCCGATGCCCTGCTCACCTACGAGACCCTTGATGCCAAAGAGATCCAGATGGTCCTCGAGGGCAAGGAACTGGAGGCCAGATGATGCCTTGAGGGACTTGCCCTTTCCTTCCATGTGAATATGCAGGCGCGATGAGGAGCAGCGGCCTTTACCCAGACAAACTAATTATGATTTGACATCATGCTGAGCACACATTCTTTCCTGAGATTCAGTCCCCTTGGATTTTATTTATTCTCAACCATTGGCGCTAATTTCAGAAGCTGTCCCACTCTTTTGGAGTATATTGGGGGCACAAAATTTGAGCCCCTCCATCTTCAGTTCCTCAAGGGTCACATGTCTTCTCTGAGGTCTTATATAGTAATTGATTATTTCTGGTTAGCAAAATTGGCCCTTTTATTGAATATTGTAGCATAGGCATACTGTTTGATCCCTCTTTTCGTGGTTCTTGGGGCTTTAAACACCAGGCCGTTCACTATGTGGATATCCCTTTAAACACCAGGCCGTTCACCATGTGGATATCCCTTTAAACGCCAGGCCCTTCACTA
>JAODKF010000001.1:19176269-19191650 GCA_026779585.1 Mormyrus proboscirostris
TGCTGTCCCTAGAGGACGCAGTGAAGGTAATCTATATTCGCAGTAACTTGCAGAGCCAAGTCACTGGTGGGAAAATGCTTGTTGTCAGCAACATGCCAGTATCAGAAATCTTGAAGCTTCTCCCTGCCTATTCAGGAAAAGTTTGCTTGGCTGCCATGAACAGTGCCCAGTCCTGCACCTTGTCAGGTGATGTAGAAGCTGTGGACAGTCTTCATCAGAAGTTGAATGCTTCTAAAAACAGCAACAGTCTCTTCCTCCACATCTTAGATGTCCCTGCTGCATATCACAGTCATATGATGGATCCTATACTGGCCAAAATTGAGAAGAACATAGGTACCTTGCAAGGGAAGGAACTACAGATGGAGTTGGTTTCAACTGTAACAGGAAAGATGCATTCCAAGGGTGATTTCACCACTGGAACCTACTGGGCAAGGAACATTCGGGATCCAGTTGCATTTGAGCAATCTGTAAAGTCAGCAGCAAGGGAGAAGAAGAATGCTGTCTTTATAGAAATAGGTCCAAAAAGAGCCTTACAAAGGAACATCAAAGAGATTCTGGGAAATGACACCCCAGTGTTCTCTTCTGTGCAGCCAGAGAAAGACCACGAGACACTCCTCGCTCTTGTGTCCAAACTCTTTGAGTTGGGCGTGCAAGTTGACTGGGATCAGTTTTACAAAGGGTGGGAAGGACCACCAACACCTTTACCAAGGTATCAGTTTGATTCTGTGAAGAAAGAGACATATCTTCATGCAGCACAGAGAAATGATGATACAATGTCCAATTTTCAACATCCCATACTTTCTAAGACAACTGATAACAGAGAATTCATCTGTAATTTGCACTCTGAAGAAACAACATATCTATCTCAGCACAAAAACAATGGAGTTGTCATCATCCCTGGATCTCTGTATGTTGAGCTGGGTCTTGCATCATTCATGGCATGGTTTCGACCGAAAATGCCTCTTAGCTCCCTGCAATTAGAGGTTGGCTTCCAAAATCCATTTACACTTTCCAAAAACTCACCTGAAATGAGAGTGCTGCTTCAGCCAACAAACACAGGAGCAATGTTTAAAGTACAGTCTCCATTAGCAACTTACGCATCAGGATCTATCAGCCAATCCGACGAAGGGTCTCTTGAGGAGCCCAACATCTCCGTAGATTCTATCTTCAAAAGATGCAAAACAGTGCTGAAGGCTGAACAGATATACAACACTCTTTCTAATGTAGGATTTCAGTACAGCTTAGTTTTCAAACAACTTGATAATGTGCACGTTGGGGAGGAATTCAAGGAAGCTGCTTCAGCAGTCACTGTCCCAGAGGAACTTCTTAGCCAATTGCATGACTACCACATTCATCCTGTGGTGCTGGATTACTTTTTGCAAATGGCAGCTATTTTTTCAAGAACAAACCAGGGACCAGGATTCCCTACAGCCATAGGATCAATGATAATTTCCATGCCCATTCAGAGAGAAATGGTGATATACCTAAGAAGAACCATTGAAGGGCCTGATTACTATGAGGTATGTGGTTGCTTTGCCAATAGAAAGGGTGATGTTCTAATTGAGCTGAAACATGTCCGGGTCAAATCTTTAGGTAGTCCCACAAATATCATTGAGAAATTCTTCTTTGAGAATAAGCTGACAGCTGTCTCAGAGGATGTCCATGTCAACGAGAAACCCAAAGCCTTAGTCTTTGCAGACACACTTGGTGTTGCCAAGAAATTGTGTCAGTATTTGCACCAGAAGTCATTTTGCATTTCTTACCCAGACTCTAACAAAAACATTGACATTCAATCCTTGTTTTCCAAGCCAAATGATCGCATTAATTGCAAGGACTACAGTGAAGTGCTGTTCATGTGGGGGATTCAAAAGCTTAGCGATACGAAAACAGAGAAGGTCCTTGAGTGCTTAGTTAATATCTGTGAGATTTACCGGCAATTGCTCGTAAAGCTGAAAGATGAGAAGTTTTCTGGTGGCATCAGGGCAGTGACTTACAGGTTGCAAAGTAGTACAGTTGATGCCATTAGTCCAGACTTTGTGCTCCCAGGTTTGGTACGATCTTGTGCAGTTGAATATGTAAACATGTCAATTCAGCTCATTGATGTTGGTTCTGTGTCAAATGAGGATATCAGAGCCTTAGGTCATGTGATACAATCATACCCCTGCAGCAAATACCTTGAATTGGTCATCAACAAAGGTCAGATTAATTGTGCACAAGTGACTCGTACAGTTGCAAATTCCACTGTCAGCACTGAGAAAAAAGTTAATTCTATGGATTTAGAACATTTCACATTGCAAACCGCAGATGCCTACAAAATGTCATGCCTGTCAGCTGTTCCTTCTGCTAGGGAAAGCTGTGTGGAGGGACAGAAAGTGGAGGTGCAGCTCCATAAATTATGTGTTCATTCATCCGACTACTTCTCTGTCAGTGTCTCTGACTTGAATTTCGGTCAGACAATGTACTGGAACAAACACACAACTCAGAATCACAAGCTTCTGGCCCTCGATCTCAGTGGCAAGGTTACTGCTGTAGGGAAGGATGTGAGCAAGCTGAAGGTGGGAGATCACATTGCTTCATGCTACCCTGTTGTTGCATCCTCCAAAGTCATGATTCCAGAGGCCGTGTGCTACAAGACCAAGAGACTTCCATTTCTCAAGGAAGTGCCTTGTGTGTCTTACTTTGTCCTATCATGGGAGATTTTGCACCGTGCATTGCCTAAATTAAAACAGGTCAGGAAGATGGGCATTTTCTCAAATCATCCTGACTCCTGTCTCCTGAAAATCTTGGTCCACATGGCAAAGCAGTCTGGATGGATGTCTTTAGTAGGGACAGAGTTTAGTGGACTAGTAGGAATGGTGAATGAATGTGATGCATTTGTCCTTTTGCCTCCATTTCCAGCTAGTCTAGTTTTTAAAGCATGTAGTGTCTCTACGGTAAAGCACATTGTTGTCGTCTGTGATAATGAAGAATCCATCCCTCACTCAAACATGAGAACGGACAATGAAAATGTTCACATTCATACTCTGCATATGGACAAGGTTTTGCAGAAAGCACATCTGAAGCAGGAGAAAGAAAAGATCTACAATTGGCTGAAATCAATGAATTCATCATCAAAAAGTTTGAAATTGCACAGCACCACATTTCAGACAATGGGCTCTGGAAGCTTTTGTTATCTAACAGATGAAGAAACTCAGTCCTATTTCTGCTCTAAGACTATGCCAGTAATTGTGCTGAATGACTTGGAAAAGGCAAAAAGATCCATCATACCAGTGCCTGACAGCAAGAAACAACTTTTCCAAGAAAAATCAGTGTACATGGTGGCGGGAGGACTCACAGGGCTGGGGTTTGAAACAGTGAAGTTCATTGCCAAAAAAGGCGGTGAATTCATTGTCATTCTTTCCAGAAGAGCTCCGTCTCCTGAAATGCAGCATGAGCTTAGAGAAATACAAAATCAAAGTGGAGCGTCACTCGTGTGTCTGCAGTGTGACATCTCTGTTTCCGAGCAGGTCCATAAGGTCGTCCGTGACATTGAACTGCAGTTTCCTTCTTATCCGATCAGGGGTGTCTTTCACAGTGCAGTGGTCTTGCATGATGGGCTGATCGATGTAATTGACAAAACGCTCTTCGAAAAAGTCCTGAAACCCAAGGTCAGTGGGACTTTGAATCTGCATCATGCCACTAAACACTGCAAGCTAGATTACTTTGTCTGCTACTCCTCTATCGCATCCTTCATCGGTAATGCTGCACAATGTAATTATGCTGCAGCCAATTCATTCCAGGACAGCTTCTGTCTCTATCGGAGAAGCCTTGGAATTTCTGGACAGGCCATCAACTGGGGCGCTTTGAATCTCGGCCTCCTATCAAACAAGGATCACCTGCAAAAGTTCCTGGAGACAAAGGGATTGGGAACTATGGAAATACCAGATATTTGTGAAAGTCTTGAACAAAGTCTGCTGCTGAACAACCCTCAGCAGGTCGTGTGCAAATTTGACTTCAGGAAGATGAACAACACTGTCCTTTCTCAGAGTGAACAACAAAGAATGCGTTTTGTTCCACTTTTTGGTGAAGGATTAAAAATCCAGGTAATTCCAGAAACCAGGGTGGAGCAGGACACCTCTCAGACCTCTGTTGATCAATATATCAGGTCTTTAGTCAGCCAAGCTTGCGGTGTGGATGAAAATGAGCTTAATGATGACAGTTTCCTTGCTGCCCTTGGAATTGACTCAATGTCTGTCATGACCATCCAGAACCTCATCTTTCAAGACCGAGGTGTGAACATCCCACTTGTTAAACTGCTGGACCCAAATACTACACTTTCCTCTTTGGTATTAATGATGCAGGATGGGAAGGAAAGAGAACAAAAATCAATTGGACAACAAAAACTCATGGATGATACTAAACTTTAAAAATAAAGGAAAGTGGAGACAGGGTACAAAAATTGTTTTAACAACATGAGCAAAATAATCAAATACAACAAAGATTCGTACAACAACTCTGTTATATTGCAATATTTGTGTATGTTAACTGTTATACTTATTTTAATTTTTATGTTTTTAATATGATAGTGATGTTATCAGTAATGTTTGAATATGTACATCTTTTCTTTCATAAATCAGCTATAATTGATGTACCTGCCTTCAAGCACATTCAAGTTGAAGATGTATCTGATATTTGCAGGACCCAATTGCAATTGTAGCTGTACGACTGTAGTCATGCCGTGTTGAATTTTGCATAACAGTTGTTTATGTGGCAAATACTGGACAATGGAATTTGTTTGTTTTTTTGCCTTTCCTGCATGGAAAAAACATAGAGGGAAGCAGGTTGAAGTGGTGACGAGAAGACGTCACACATAGAGAGAGTTATCTGTGTTGTGCAGGATTGTTGAGGTACCTTGCAGCCCTGAGCAGATGTTTTGTTAGTGTACTGTTGTGACTCTCTCCCTAATAGTAGTCTCATGCCTGTGTAGTTCACCTTAAACACTAATCAATATCTTTGTTCAACCTATAAGATCATAAGTAATTGCTGCTCCCAAATCATTTGTATCCCGTCCCTGTTTTAAAAGGCAACTTGACTGTTAGGACAATTTCTGTTGATCAGTTCCTGGTTTATGTTGTTTATGTTGCCAGGCCACATCAGATGAGTAACATTGACTTTATTTTGGATGCTATCAATGAAGACACTGTCGTGCAAATTTTTAAATGACAATATTAAAGACTTGGAATGACATTTGTTTCTAGTGTGTGTGTGTGTGTTTGTGTGTGTATATTATAGCGTTATAAATCACAGAAGATTCAGGGATTTATAACTCTTGAACTCATGCAAAATGTATGCAGTTGCAGTTATAATGTCCAGGTATGTGAGTAGAGGTATATGTGCGTCGGGGTCCATAATCCACTTTATTGTTGGCAAGTCATAGAGATTTAATGTTTCTAGCGTTGGGTGTTAGGATTTAATTTCTCCCAGTAGAGACCCTTTTCTGTCACTTTTCCCTTCACCATCAATTGTCATTGCCTGTTGGTGGATCAAATTCAGTGGCTCTTTCCCATTAGCCAGTCATTTGCATGGATACGCGTGAACATCTGATAGCTGTTCAAGCAGCTATTGCAAAAGAATTTTGCATCCTCTTCCATGGGATAGGGATGAATCTCATCAAGGCATTAGACCAAAGTAACACCAGTGTCACTTTCATTTAATGGCAGACTGCAGCTAGCCTGACATGTATAATGTAATGCTGTGCATTTATCATTGTGGACATTTGAATACCTAGAAACACAATTTCAATTGGCAGTGGTTGAATTTTTATATAGCTGGAGGTCACTAGGCATCTAACATAAGGTTTACCACGCCTCTGAGACATACAGCCAAGATTCCTTTCATACTAGGAGTGGGATAATAAAAACATTGACAGCAGGATAAATTGTGAAATGCCTGGTGCTTCTGGCATCAGGCTTACATCTGAGTTACATTCCAGAAAATAGTGTCATAAGTCAATCTGTACATCACTCAATCATTGTATGGGAGATGTCATATATGCTGTACAACTTAAGTTACAATATCACATTTAGCTAAATCACATAGTGGCAGCACAATTGGTTTGTTATAGTTTTTGCCTCATGTTGCACATGTGGTAAAATACACTATATTGCCAAAGGTATTGGGACACCCCTCCAGATCATTGAATTCCGATCACTTCCATAACTACAGGTATATAAAATCAAGCACCTAGGCATGCAGTCTGCTTCTACAAATGTTTGCAAAAGAATGGATCACTCTCAGGAACTCAATGAATTCAAGCGTGGTACCGTGATAGGATGTCACCTGTGCAATAAGTCTATTTGTGGAATCTCAAATAGAAGTCGCCAATTGTCTCTAGAGTCAATAGCTACAGACCTCCAAATTTTATGTGGCCTTCAGATTAGTTCAAGAATGTTGTGTAGAGAACTCCATGGAATGGGTTTCCATGGCTGAGCAGTTGCATCCAAGCCTTACATCACTAAGTGCAAAGCATTGGATGCAGTGGTGTAAAGCACTGGACTCTAGAACAGTGAAGACGTGTTTTCTGGAGTAACTAATCATGCTTCTTTATCTGGCGATGGACGAGTCTGGGTTTGGTGGTTCCCAGGAGAATGGTACTTGACTGACTTGTGGAAGGGGGTTTATGGTGTGAGATTGTTTTTCAGGGGTTGGACTTGACCCCTTACTTCCAGTGAAACTGACTCCTAATGCTGGAGCATTCAAAGTCATTTTGGACAATTTCATGCTCCCAACTATATGGGAAGAGTTTAAGGATGGCCCCTTCCTGTTCCAACATGACTGTGCACCAGTGCACGAAGCAAGGTTCATAAGGTCATGGATGAGTGAGTCTGGTGTGGGGGAACTTGACCGGCCTGCATAGAGCCCTGACCTCATCCCAATAGAACACCTTTGGGATGAGCCTTGTGGACAGCCTTCCCAGAATAGTTGAAGCTGTTATAGCTGCAAAGGGAGGGCCAACTCCATATTAAAACCTATGTATTAAGAATGGTATGTCATTAAAGTTCATGTGTATGTAAAGGCAGGTGTCCCAATAATATATATATATATATATATCTATATCTATATCTATATATATATATATATGTGGGTTTTCAATATTTTGGGGGCACTATTATAAGTTCATTCTGTAGAGACAGAGAACGGGACGCTGTTGTAACAGGTTTAATAACCTTTAATAAACTATATTTTTTAGAATACAATTAAGCAGAGATAAACGGCACGTTGAAGCCATTTTACTATGTATACTTTAAAATGGGAATTAGAATACCTAGAAAAATACATTAAGCATAAATATCTCATCAGAAAAGTAATCCTTGCATTTTAAATTCTTGGAAAAATTCAACCTATTGCAAACTTCTCAGACCTGTTGCCCAATGAACAGCAGAATAATCTTACAGTACCATCCTTTACTATACTCCATATAGGAAATGATTCAGAAGAAAAATATGAGCAGCAGGGTTTAAGGAACAGTATAGACCAAAGAAAGACCAAAACAAAGAAAAAACAAATGCAGAAATGAAATCACGACCCTTTAAAGTAAAGCAAACCAAAAACTAAATAAAAATAAATCCATAATACATACTATAGCAAAATAAAGATTTAACATGTGGCAGCTGAAGAGGCATCTTCACCTCCTGTTCTAACATCTCTCCAGGAGTCATGCAGGTCATAATGAAGAAATCTTTAATAAAATAATTATTCCAACTCAGACCAGCTGGGCTTCATAAACTGGCCTGTCCATAGACCTGGGCTGACGATAATGTGACCTCAGATGCTCTCTGTACCACAGCATTTCTGAGACATGAAAATTCCAGACATGCCATTACAAGGTGAGAGCATTATGACACTGTTTCTTAACCTATACAAACAATAATATGATCACTTCAAGCTTTCTTGAGCAAAATGAGAAAATACAACTACAAAACAGGCAGCAGCCATCACAAGAAACTGAGGACGTCAATAGCAGTCAGGGTCGGGATGGAAAGTCCCTTGTGTTGGTGTCCTTTGCAGATGATCAATATAGTGCACATTAGCGCTCAAGTTTCCAATTTTGCTCACTGTAGGAAATGTAATTTCACCAAACCCATCAGCTTTATACCCCATATTATGATAAATACCTATGGTTTTGTTCGCCTGTTCATTTGTAGGATCTACCTGCTGACCTCTCTCATTGTTCACTTTAGCTGGCCTACTGCAACAGCCAAAGAAGGTCATGAAAACTGGAATGAACATAATACCATGAACCATTCCAAAGATGATTACCAAGAGCATGATCTTGAAGAACGTCCTAAAAATGTAGCTATTCGATGCAGAGAGGACCACCACCCCTAGTATGGTAGAAATGGCCCCCTGGACAATAGGATAGCCCAGGGCAAAAAGAGCTTCAACAGCCTTCTCATTGGCACTCGATTTACTGCTTGACACAAAGGCATATGAGATGTGGGCAGAGAAGTCCACTGAGAAGCCGATGCAGATGATCAAATTGATCATTGATATAGAGTCCAGATTGACATCCCACAGTGCCATGAAGCCGGCCACACCCACAATGATAGATGCGATGGCAAAAGTCACCCATAGGGAGCAGATGGGGTTTGGGATAAGCAACAGCGAAATCACCAACATGGCCGCCGTGGCAATTATGATGTTCTGGACAGTGTTTTCCACCACAACAGCGTACTGGTCAAAATAAATAAACGCCGGATGATACACAAGCAGAGAGACATTGTTGGTTGATCCCTCCTTAGCAGTTGCTCTGAGTTCATTTAACATATTCTTCTCAGCAATGGCATCTGTTATATTTACAGTCTGTATAAAAAAGCGGGATGCATAAATCGCATCATTTGTGAAGTTAACATCTTGCTGGAAGTAGTTTGACTGCAGAAACTGGGGTAAGTTTGCTGTGAAACTGGATTCATTATTTATATCTACGCCAATATTGTCACTATAGGTTACAAAATAATCCAGCCAAGATAAAAATAAACTGCTATCAATAAATGTCAAGTTGTCAAACTTTTCTAAAATCTTGTTAAGACTGGCTCTTTTGGTTTTATCCCAGTATGGAAATTTTCCCTTCACTGCCACCATAACGTTCGGGCCATATTTTGTGAAGTATGTTTTTTCATCACGATAATAATCAGCAACATAGGAGTCATCTGGGGCCAAATTACTCAAGTCTATGCCTTCCTTAATTTGGAAGCAGCCATAAATACCTACCCCTAAAAACCCTGCGTACAATAAAACAACAAACAGTTTTGTGAAGGAATTAGTTAAAAATGGCCCGTAATATTTCTTAAAGAAAAAATTAATTGGCTGAATCTCCTCTGCTCCAGTATTCTTGTCATAAGCCCCTCCTGTGCAACAGATGTTGTACCCTTTGGAGAATTCTGCCGAATGTTCTTCCGGAACCTTCCTGCAGGTTAGCCAGTGCCTGTTGCTCTTCTCCCGTTTGCCGTTCAGCGTCATGAAGGCACTGAAGAATGTGATGTTGTAGAAGTAGCAGAAGAGGATGGCTGTGCCAGTGTACAGGCAGAACGACTGGACAGAGCGAAACCCAGTCAGGGCGCCGATGTAGAAGGCCAGGACATCGGTCAGGGTGGTTATAGTGATGGAAATGGCCGCCTCCTTGTACGTGTGCGCCATACGATCCCTGACATCATCATGGACATTCGTCTGCTGCCAGCTAGCAATCATGATGAACATGTCGTCAACCCCGATCCCTAGGGAGCAGAAAACAGGGTTTTACTGCGTTATGGATAATCTACTTTAATAGACAAAAATCATAAAATGTTATAAAAATTCTCTCTTGTTTTCTCATTCAAAACCTTCTGTCACACAACCACACAGTACTGAATATCATGTGATGAAATTAAATGAAAACAGCACATATTTTTCCCATTGTTAATTAGCTCTTTGACTATCATGTCCCATTTTTTTAATAATAACATTGTATTTATGACTTGTCTTACTGTAGGAAATGCTACCCCAGAAATTAGCCTAAGTTTGAAACAATGGGCCTCATTCATCGACCGTTCTTACGAACAAATTTATTCTTAAACCTCACATACGCACATTTTTTTTATGCAGATTCTGACCTATTTATAATCCGCATGATCGCCATTACTACCATGAAAATAATTTTTACACTTTAAAATTATTTTTTATATTTTACTTTTATAAATTATTAAAATATTATCATTTTATGAACTGTAGAATGAACAAAACTGCTATAACCAAATATTTTGCACAAACTATCATTACTCAAATGTGCGTACGAATTCTCTTTCAGTGTCCGTAGATTCTGCTTTTAGCTAAGAAGAAATTCAGATAAGAAAACATTTGTGAATGTCAGAATCTTTGTAAAAAAAAAAAAAGTGCGTACGTGGGGTTTAAAAATAAATTTGTTCGTAAGAACGGTTGGTGAATGAGACCCGATGTTTTTAATGAATTTAAACTGGTGGTTAAAATATGGAAGGAATGTTACCCAGATATCAGCTGTTTTTCTCTAAGAATTTAAACACCAACAAGCGCACCAGTTTCAGAGCACTTATATTAAGAAAAAGCACAACATATCGACTGGCCTCACCGAGGATCAGGAAAGGAGCGTTTGCGACCGTCATGGAAAAGGGAACGCCGATATACAGCATCATGCCGAAACTGGACACAACAGCCAAGCCGGCGGAAATTACGCCGAAGGAAGCCACCCACACCTTGTTCCTTACGTTGTCGAGTCTGAAAGATCGAGAGGAAGACAAACACAAGGAAGACACACTGAAAGTTGTCGTTGTCGTTTTCAATGTGTGACTATAAAATAATTTTGCAAATGTACCTGTTATTGACCGTTACCTATGTTAATAAAATTATATTTGTAAATAAAAACTACATGGTTATTGTCTCTAGGTCATAGCTGAAACATGGGTCTTCAACTGGGGTCCACAGCGGAACTGAATCATTGTATAATGACAAACTACGTTTTGTGAAATTTTAAAAAGTATTTTATAAATAAATTTCCTATTAATTCAAACCAGTAATACTTAAACTACTGCAAAATAATCACTGTAAACTACTCTCTGAATTAAATATACTGGTTGATTGTCACCTAGATTCTTTATTTAGCTCAAATGTTATTTTACAGGTGTCCTGCTCGGACTAATGTGACATAAGCTGAAAATGCGCTGTGTTAATAAGCACAGTCACATACTAGTAACCATGGGCGTCGCCGCCATTAAATCTGACACATTTCTGTCACATTTCATAATTATTCGTTTGGACCCCCTCCCCCAAATTTAACATAAAATACTAGTTTTATGCCAGTGTGTCCCCCCCACATTCAAAATGCTTCTGACGCCCCTGTGAGCAATGCGCTCATCTTAATTCTGTTTACTTTTAATGGTGAAAGTTTTGGCATTTTAAGCATCACGACAACGTAAATTAATTTGTTAATAGGATTATTTATATTTATTAATATGTTCATAAATTAACAGGTTAATATAGTTAATGTTAATGTTACTACAGACCAGGCCTAATCTGTAACACAATTTCATGTGTGAAGAAGAGGGGGTCACTGCTCTGTCTCTTTATCCACCAAGGGGTACCTGGCCTGAAAAAGGCTGAGGACCACTGGTTTATGATAGGCCTATTTATTTAAGCTATATCTATACCGTTTAAATTGCATTTTGAATTGCTGAGTTTTACCAGAAGGGCTGGCAGATTGTGTAGACATTAAAACGACATATGTACAATGGAGAACATTCCTGTTTTTTGCATTTATGTTGAACAAATATTGTTGCAATTACTGCAATGCGATTCGCTTCACGGATAGTTAAAACTAAGCCATTGAAAAAATCCGGGGCTAAGTCGTTTACCTGGGGCTTGAATGTTTTATTATTACTGAAGGAAGATTGGCATCGATGTTAAGCTTAAAATAGCAAGTGATCGGACCTAACGACGCCCATGGTCAAATCAAGTTTTTAATTATCCATCTACAAGTGAGGTAGATAATAAATAACAAGCATCTTATGTGCGTTTCTCTTTTATAGTTTTTTTTAGATTTTTTAAATCAAAATTATTTCCGACTTTTGCCTTCGCGATGGCTGCAGAGCGTCACACATTAAGCTATTTAAAATTGGGTTTTAAATGGGGTTTTAGTCATTGATTTTTTAGGATTTTACATACCTAAAGGAACCACTAATGTTTGTAATAATTAGGGTAGCCTATACACTTTTTGAATTTGAAACATGCACGAACCTCATACAAGATGTAATTGAAAAAGTTATGGTGAGAAAATATGTAATTGAAAACAATGGGATGACGCCATCGGTGTTTCTGTCCATCTCTTGCTGCCTCGATAGTGATGTAAAGCGTGAAATCTGTCAAAAAAAACCACATACATAATGGACTCTGTCAGTGGACAAATAAATATCTGAATTAAAAATTATATAGGCCAACCACCAGAAATTGAAAAGTCTGGCCCTTCGTCGTGTATACATGATACATTCATTTGTACATATATACATATACATAACTGAATATTATAACCGTGTTTTAAAAGATAAAAAATGTAAGATTATTTAGTCAATAAATAAAGATAATTGTACAATTTAATACATAAGTTTAATATATAAAGTTAATATATTTAATTAATGACCGTTTATGTAGGCCTGATTACCTACCTAATAATTAAATACCTTAACCTTACCTTAATACTTTGCACACTCAGACTGGCAGAAAAGTTAAGGAAGGCCTCCAGCCATAAAGCAGCTTTCGCTTGGGTCGCTGTGTCTTCCTTTAAGTAGTAGTACAGTCTAATGGCTTGAGCACTTTGGAGAAATCCATCGGCATCCACGTTTACCCCACCGACAGTGGTGCCCAGAAAAAATAATTCACCGCCGGCAGAATGCTGGGGAAACGTAATTGCGGTGTTAATATTACTGGCGGTGTTGTTTATGATTTGAAATATTGCATTAGGGACACATTGTTCGTAAGCCCTGGCACATAATTCGAGAAAAGTACTCGTTTCTTTTCCGTCATTCACAGAGATCTCTTGAATCTGATTGTTCAGGGTGATTATTTCTTCAAACGCCTCTTTCGTTAATATATTTTCTTCATTAGTAAGAGTGATAATCAGCGATGCAAATGTCCCCTCGGTGTAGAGCCTCTGACTAGAAAACATGGACATGTTGTAAGGAAAGTTGTCCTTGATGAAACTTCTTTCTTGCTTTGCTGGCCCATTTAAAGGTGTAAACTGGTCCTCGATGTCACTCGCCTCTCTTGCTTGAAGGAAATAAAAGCCTGCTCCCAGTCCTGCAGAAATCAGCATAGGGATTATGAAAAACCATATCGGGTACGAGCTGACAAGGCGTCCAATCTTCATAAAAAGCCTAGACAGAGGCTTTTCGATGCAGTCTGTGCGGCAGCGCTCCATAGTCCGTAGAATGAGCTGTTTCACCTCTTCACAAAGCGCTCACTTACGTGGATGACATGAAGATAGCGCCATAATAACGGATCCGCTTGGTGAGGATACTTCCTCTGAGAATACCTGTTATTGATTAACGTTGTGAGGCAACACGGTTGTGTCAAGAATAGTTTTTCCGTAATAATGATGAAAAATTAAACCAACTGAAACATTGATGGTATTCTCAAGAAATCACATGCTCTGACTTTATCTGATCTTCCACTGTTTATGTAGGGTAATTTATACACCTAAACGTTATTACTTCCTTATGTTTAGTACATGATTACTAGGGAAAACCCCATAGTCTGATTTATGATGTCTTCCCGAAAACTGTTATAGTAGTTATTTATTACCCGTGAAACAGACCTTACTTCACACTGTATAATTACAATGTTATAAAGATTTTCCTATATTGTTGAAATGTGAAGGAATTCGATCGTGAAAAAAAATGTCAGGCTTCAATTTAAATTTCGCCGTCTCTTCTATACAAGCGGGATTTTCATATTACCTATAGTGTGTTGTGGGTGCATTTAACTGCCATGGTCTCTGACCACTCAACCCCTTAGAAACCAAGGTAACTGGTAATACATACAGCCTCCGCCTGAATTTCCAAGTGACCGTGTTCTGAAACATTTTCGGGCTGATGGGAAAAGAATCTTCCAGGATAACAATGTGTCCTTTCACAAAGCTTCAAGGGGTCACTGAATGGCTTATTGAACATGAAAACTAAGCTACACTATATTGCCAAAAGCATTGGTACACCCCTTCAAATAATTGAATTCAAGTGTTCCAATCACTTCCATAGCCTTATGTGTATAAAATCAAACACTTAGGCATGCAGACTGCTTCTACAAACATTTGTGAAAGAATGGGTTGCTCTCAGGAACTCAGTGCCACTTGAATATAGAGAAGTGGAGATGGCTAAGTCTTGGTTTGGCGGTTTACCAGGAGAATGATACTTGCCTGACTGCATTGCGCCAAGTGTAAAGTTTGGTGGAGGGGGGATTATGGTGATTATGGTGTGGGGTTGTTTTTCAGAGGGTGAGTTTGACCCCTTACTTCCAGTGAAATTGACTCTTAATGCTGCAGCATTCAGAGCCATTTTGGACAGTTTCATGCTCCCATCTTTGTGGGAAGTTTGGGGATGGCCCCTTCCTGTTCCAACATGACTGTGCACCAGTGCACAAAGCAAGATTCATAAGGGCATGGATGAGCTAGTCTGATGTGGAGGAACTTGACCAACCTGCATAGAGCCTTGACCTCAACCCAATAGAACAATAGTCAATCTTTGGGATGAATTAGAGCGGAGACTATGAGCCAGGCCTTCTCATCCAACATCAGTGTCTTACCTCATAAATGCTCTCATAAATGGATGAATGGTCAAAAATTCCCATAAACACACTCCTAAACCTTGTGGACAGCCTTCCTACAAGAGTTGAAGCTGTTATAGCTGCAAAGGATGAGCCAACTCCATATTAAAGCCTGTGTATTAAGAATGGGATGTCGTTAATGTTCATGTGTGTGTGAAGACAGGTGTCCCAATACTTTTGGCAATATGGTGTATATGCTGTGGTTGTCCCTAACACCAAATCATCAACCTTTTTCTTGTATTCATAGCAGATTCCATGTTTGGTATTCAAAACATTTAGATGCTTTTTACATTCATATTTCTATACTCATTTAATTGGCTGATACATTTGTACTGAATGATTCAGCACCTACTGTCAGTACTGGTTCTTGTCTTGTTCTGTTCTTTGTTTTCCTATGTTTTTTGCTTTCCTCTGATGAACAATACATATTAGTGTTCATAGTCTACTCCAGTGGTTCTCAACCTTTTTTTGCAGTGGGCCGCACTATGTCCAAGTTCAAGTCTCACGGGCTGCATATTATTTACA
>JAODKF010000001.1:19191750-19205735 GCA_026779585.1 Mormyrus proboscirostris
TTTTATTTTTTTTTACGTGGTCAGCATCGCGGGCCGCATTTGCATTTGTGACGGGCCGCATGCGGCCCATGGGCCGCAGGTTGAGAACCACTGGTCTACTCCATGTCTTGGTGTTCTCCCAGTGTCAAAGTCCTATATCGTAGTTCCATGTTTGACCAGCAGGTGCCACAAGCCATCTTGTTCAGCTCTTTGTGTTCCCTTAGGTCAGGGCTGTCCAACCTTGCTCTTGGAGATCTACCACCTTGCAAAGCTTAGGTGCAGCCCCAATTTAACACACCTGATGAACAGAGCCAGCTATGTTGAAGCTAAACTGGCTCTAATACTGGAATGCTACTGAAGGGCCTGATCATCTGTGTCAGGTGTGTTAAACTTCACCTAAGCTCTAAATGATTCTAGATGTCCAGGAGCAGGATTGGGCAGCCCTGCTATTAGGTCACAGTCCTATCCCCAGTCACAGTCCCCATAGTTCTCTTTGTACATTAGGCTGCCACTTAGCTGAATGGGCTGAGCGTGTGGCTAATGGCTTAGACCAGACCATTGTGAGATCAAGCTCAGCAAAATTAGACTTTTTGGTTTTTTATGCCCCAGGACTCCGTTTTTGTCAACCTGATGTGTGAATCATGTTCGATGTGTTTGTGTACTCCGGCTACGTCCTTGCTGTTAGTCTTTGTTTTTTGTCAACCGTGTCTGTGCTTTAATTGTATATTTTGCCCCTGTACCTTATAGTTTGCATTTATGTGTAGTGTTCTTTGTATCTCCTGTTATCCTTCTGCCCTTCTAATTGAATAGTTGGTAATGTCTAGACCTGGTTATTTGTTCAGATATATCCCTGTCTTGTTCTTGTTCCTTTGTCAGCTATTGAATGTGTTCGCCGTTAAATGGTCCCTGTTGAAAACCCTTTTCTGCATCTGCATATGTACTCCATGTTCCCGCCTGTTTAGTTAGAGTCTTTGTTGCTCTTTAATCACTTGCCTGCCTTTGTTTTGACCTATCATGGTCTCTGTTGTTTCTGAGTATTTTGAGTTTAGTTTAAAATAAAGTTGCCTGAGCTTGAAAGCTGCATTATGGACCATCATCCATACCCGGACATGACGCATACAGGTTTACATGAAATGTAGATGTTTTTTGTATATTGTAGCCTAAACAAAGTCTATCAAAAAACAGTTTCAAAATAGAAGTAAAAATCGTGGCTTGACATTTTGACTGACATTCAATAAATAACTGTTGCAGATATTGAAAAATACATTTCATAACGTCAATTACAAAATCATTTATCACATTTATCACTTAGTGAGTATGCATATGTATTCATTGTGCGGCATGGTGACTGATTACATATATGGCGTTTTACATATGTGTAGAGTCTAACGTATTGACAAGACAAAAAAATATAAAAATAAATTAAACATCAATTTGTACAGCAAGTATGAAGTTGTAACACCCTTAATCAAGTAATATTTCTGGGCTTCTCTGGTAAGATGCATGTCATTTGAGTTCCAGATACTGCTCGGTTGAGATGAATATATCATTAAGCAATTTATAGAAGAATACGGTGAAAGAATAGCTTACGAACATTTATTTGTTCACCTATACTGTCCCCTACTGGCAGTCGGCGGCGCGGCGGCCTCCGCGTGACGTCACCGCGCGACCGGATTTCGCTGTCTGAAAGCTCTGGGCGACGTCAGATCTGCTCGCGACCGATAGTCTCCCTGTGGCCGTTTAGCTTCGAGTGACAGGGAAGATGGACGACGACGTCCTGACAACTTTGAAAATCCTCATAATCGGGGAAAGTGGCGTCGGGAAGTCCAGGTGAGCTGTTTTAGTCGCCTTTGCTCGCCGCGAATCGACTCCTTTTGTTTATGCCTGCGGCCGGCTGGAGCGGCATGCTAGGCGGCTAACAAATGTCCAGCGTCTGCCAAGGCAGGCCCCGGTGTTACGGTGGCCTTCTGACGAACAATAACAATGATCTAAAACGATTGAAAATAATTCAATTCATTATCCTCTGTAACAAGCCTGGGTATGTTCGATACCTTTCGTTGCGAAATGTAGCCTAGTGTTATTCACGTTTGCTAGTTCGCTGTATGCTGGATTAAAATTTTAAAAACATGGTTTAACTGCTCTCTGCTATAGCTGTCGGATTAACAGGTAGTGGGAGTAGTAGTTAGATGGCTAGGTTCTTGTACTCATAATGACAATTAAGAAGAATTAACAAATCCACAGCTTTGGCTATCTTTTTTCTAATATGAGTCTCTCATGCGGCTGGGTCAAAGTTAAAACATAATTTCAGCGCTAAAGGGGGTGGTTCATTCCCAAACTCCGTGTAACAAAGATATTCTTATAATACGGCTGGACGTCCGAGAAACATCTGTTGTTGACAACAAACCAAAGCAAGACACCTTTGGGTCTCAGACTAACAACCTGCAAGAACTGTTTGTGTACACAACCGGTTTACTCCACCCAGCTTTGGTAGAAATACTGCATGTATAAACTACCATATGTTTGAACTGCACGGTACTGAAAATTAAATTTTATTCTGTTTATTTTTCCTCCCCCAAAACTGTGCTTAATTCAATCCAGGAATTTCAGATTTAGATCTGGAAGCCCTTAAGGAGATAGCCAACAAACTCACAACAAAGGAAACTGTAGAAATAGCTAATACTGAATCTAATAATGTAATGCCACAAGCTTTTGGTTTCATTTCTAATGAGTGTAGTAAATACTCTGTTAATTCTGAGTGCTTGCATCTATTATTGAAGTACAGCAATATTTCAATGAACATGCCATAAAATAGTATTTAGTATATTTAATTCCTCAGCTATTATAATACTGTAATGTGCTTGAGATTATAATTATACACCTTATGTGATGCTAAATTATATATCATATTTTTAAGCACCACTGGAACTAAAACTATGCCCTGGGTTTGTTCAGTTTTAAGTACAGATTCAGGATCATACACATGTAATCCCGGCTGGTTTTCTATTTTTATTCTTGCCTTATTTTAGGAATTGAGTTAAACAAAATGTAAGCCTACTCTTTGGGTGTTGCACATGGATAGAATTAAATATTAATATTTTTTTAATGGTTTACTAAAAAGGTTTTCTCTGTAAAGCATAATCTTGCATCTGATTGGCCACATATTCAATATCTGCATCTTTTATAAAAAGCAATAGTATTGTATATTTTTCATATGTAAACTGTCAGATGTGTTCTGTATATTTTTTTAGTATAGAACATTTATTGTTCAATGGCTAATAACTGAAAACTTGCCTCTTAGCATATGATACATCATGAGAAAATATCTTTAACAGTAGGCTGTGAAGATATTTCCATTGAATCAGTTGTGTGATGTGGACTGTGTGACTACAGTGAGTTTTTAACACACAAAACATGTACATTAGAAGTAAAAAGATGGATTCTCTGGAACAGCTGGTGGGATGTTTTATCGTTGTTTTAATTTATGTATTTTCCATGCCTGGCTATGAGATTACAACGTGTAATGTATAAATGGACTTTACCCTGTGATGTCATATTACCTTCCAGTGCGTTTCAGTCATCAGTTATACTTGTGAGGCCATCTGAGTAGAGTTACACTCCTATACCCAAAACCTGTTTGCATATCTTCAAGAGAAATGATCATGTATAGAGTGATTGTTTCCATCCACAAGAAAGAACTTGTTTGTAAAACTTTCAAAGATCGATGATGGCAGTGAAAGCTAATTAGTGTTATAGCTAATGCAATATAGCAGGGTTCCCCATTACCAGCCCTTGAGGGCCAGAATTCAACATAGTTTGCAGATTTGCCTGGTCAAACACATTTTAATCAGCTAATTACCTGGTTTAGTAGGTGCGATCTGCACGGAAATCTACAAACTGCACTGCGAACTGGCCCGTCAGGACTGAAATTGGGGAACCCTGCAGTACAGGAAAAAGCAGTGTTTTATCTCAGAAGACTGGTCAGCTGACATGACTTCACCAGCATGAGCTCATTCCTGAGTGATTAATGGTTTGATGAGAGTGCGGCCTTTTGAGATCAGTGTGTCTGAGTGATGGGCAGTTTGTCTCCGCAGAAGCCGCCTTTGAGGCGCTACAGTGTGTGATTGCTTAGCAGCTTATTTGAAAGCCTTTTATTAGCAGTGTGTCCTGTTAGGAAGGGCAGCTGCCTGAAGTGTGAGAAACATCTGCGTCATGGTTGGCAAGAGGAGTGGATAATTGAGTATGAATCAGACACAGGAAGCCAAATGCATCATATCCACTTTCAGGTCTATTGCACTGTAATGAGTGAATATTAAAATGTTATTCACTTGCTTTATGTCCACCATTCATCTACAGTCTGTAGAAATACGTGGCATCTGCCTCCTTTTAGCTGGAGTGGTCAGGGCCCGTAGCCTGGGCTGGAGGGCCCCTCTCCTTCCTTTTGAGTTGTATTAATTACAGGGAATTTAAGCTTCTTACTTTGTGTAAAGCTCCCTCTCTTGTTTTTTCTTTCTCCTTCCCTGTTACAGCCTTCTGTTGAGATTCACAGATGATATGTTTGATCCTGAACTTGCAGCGACTATCGGTAAGTAAAAGCCACTGTAAGTAACGGCAGCCACGTGCTGCAAGTTAGAGACTCGTCAGACAGTTTGAGAAACACCGCCAAAGCAACTCTGTGTGGCTGGCGACGATAAACATCTATTCTCTTTGCTTTGATTATAGTCAGGCTAGCAGGCTAATTTATGAGGCAGTACCTGTTAACATTTCATCAATTCAGTTTTACTACATGATACTGAAAATTATGGTAAATATCAAACTGAAAGAAATGTGTAGGCACCCAGCATTTTGTTTTTGATTGTTCCCGTATATTTTTATGTTTGTTTTGGTTTGATGGTGTTTGTTAGAGAGAGATATCAAAGATGAATTGTCATGGTCAGAGATCTACCACTTGCAATCATTCTGCTCTTTGAAATGTGTAGCAAAGCTACATTATTTTCATTCTGTGAATGAAGAATGAAAAATTAATGGTTACTGATCACCTGGGGTCTTGTACACTGTGAATATTACTCTTGGATGTTTCATAATGTTGGGTGCTATTGCACAGTGTTTTGCACAGTGCTGTAATAGTACCAACCCGTTTTTGGGACCCAGGTGTAATAAAAGCCCCCCCACTTGGCATGTAATGGTGATATTTAACTTGTCCTGTCATTGTTCCTTTATAAAAGAGATGTCCCCCTTGATGTACAGTGCCCTTTATATTGGTGCTTAAAACGTAACTGTAGCCAGTGGCATTGTCTCTCTCTCTGCTTTGTTTGAAGCAAGACTGCTGAATAGATATACTGAATGTGGGCAATTAAGAAATACTGACTGTAATTTTAGACTGTAATTTTTATATCATGCAATAATAAGCGCATTCACTTTGGAAAGTCTTGCATTGGAGGTGTTTATGCTTTTTGTCAGCTGCTTGTGAGGAAGATTAAAACATCCACGAATCTGTTTGGACTGGTGATGAACTAATTGTGTCACCACATAGCATATTCAGAAATGCCAATTAGGATCACTGCATCTAATCAGAATGCTGTATTTTCCTAATCAATCTTCAGTTGTAACACTTGTATTTTAAAATAAAAATATCCCATGTTTTGTTTGTAAACTGCTCCTTTGTGGGTTTTTTGAAGACTGAAAGCAGATGCCTGTGAATTTCAAAAGGTGTATTACCATGTAGTTATGTTAGGTGGCAGCATTGTACAGCAATTCCCAAATCGCTGGGAGTATATGAAGTGGCTGTGGCTCACAGTTCGAGTGACTGCAGGTGCCGCAACTTGGAAAAAAATAAAAAAAACAGTTGCGTTGCTGAAGACTCTGAAAGGGGTGCCGTTTGGGTCACAGTGTTAATGGGCGCTAAGCCATAAAAGGCAGGTCAGTAGCTGAGCAAGGTTGCCCAGATGGCTGAGATGCTCAGATCCATTGGGTCAAGGAGTGCGTTTTCTGCAGAAGGGCTTTGAGGTATTTATATAAAAAATTTAAACGTGCCCTTTGAGAGCTTCTGTGACTGCGTGGTGGTTTTTAAAGTGACTTCTTTGTTTTACTATTATTTATTTAGCGCTGCCATATTTCTAGCCTTGTAACCGTGCCACGGTTTCAGATTCCTTATAAAATCATAACCTCCGAATGGCTGAATGCGGGCTGTCATTTACTGACCTCTTTTATATTTCAAACAGATGCATGCTTTGCTACTGGGCATCTGTTGTGCAGTTGCCTGCTGTGAAATCCACACGCTACTTTGTGTAAATTCTGTAGCCCTCCGCTGAGAGGTTGTTTACATGCTGGAGGTGGGCGCCAGTCCTGGTCATTTCTTCTATGAGGATTGATGTGACTGAAGGTCAGAGAAGTGACCGCAGGCCCCTACCTCCCCACACCCCAGCCCTATCTAATCTTCACACAGCCGTTTTTAAATATGGGTTGAAGTTTGACCAAGGCGTCATCTTGCACTAGTATTTTTTTGTTTGTTTATAGTAACATGAGAATTATGGGTGAAGTACCTTTTGATCATAAATCCTGCAGTGTGGAGAGATGGGCCTAATCTTAAGTGATTTGTCTACATTTGTGTATTTTATTTCAGTTTAGTTCTGGTTTGCTGTGAAATTATCTTTTTTTTTGTATAGGGTGGTTTATGATGTTTGTTCATCCCTCAACTCCTCCTCTATTCGAGAAACAGGTTCTGCCTTACAGATTTTCACACATGCCATCAGGGCACAGGGATGAATGACTGTTCCTCTCTGAACTGCTCCCTCTGTCAATGCAGGCGTTGACTTTAAAGTTAAAACGATATCGGTGGATGGCAACAGGGCAAAACTCGCTATCTGGGTGAGTGTTCTGTCTCCTGTTTATTTTAATAATATGATATTTTTTAAGGCTTTGGGAAAATATTCCTGTTAAATTACCCAGCTGTTATCTGATAAATGCGTTTTAATATGAGGCTATAATGCTATGCTTTAAATTGTATTTGTAGCATATTAGTGAATTGCTTATTGAGTAATAGCAAAAAAAAAATAGGTTGTTAAATGAGGAGGATCTAGATTAAACTATATGCACATCTTTGCACATTGACTAAATTGAGTCATAGGTACAAAGCTTTATGTCCAGCATATAACGATAGTTTGATCGTTAACATCCTCTTAAATAATGTTGCAAACAAAACCTGAGTCGAGTGCAAGTTGTATGTGATTTTCAGTTGTTATTAAGCATTTTCTCCAAACAACCAGGAGGTGGTGTAACGGCACAGTGATTAATGCTGCCCTAAGTGTTTGTTTTTTAGAGATGATGGAATTAATTATATTGCTTTGTGTGCATCTTTCTGGGTCCTCCTTGTTTATCGCTGACCATGGCGCTTTTGCTTTGCAGGACACTGCTGGTCAGGAGCGTTTCAGGACGTTGACTCCCAGTTACTATCGTGGTGCCCAGGGAGTCATTCTGGGTGAGGATGGGGGTTTGTTATCTGAAGGGGAAGGTGACACTTCAGCCTACAAGGTTCCATTCTGTTCCTGAGCGCATAATTTAGCAAGCGTCCATTTTACCATTTATTTTAAAGCACATTTTTGCTGCTCTACTTGTGTTAGTGGCACCCTGAGTAACCTTGGTAAGCATGTAAATTTTAGTATAATTTCCTATCTGAAAGGGATGATTTCCGTAGCATGTCGTGTTTTTTTTTTTTTCTTTTTCCCCCAGTTACAAAAGCAAAACTGCTGTTCTGTTTTCATTCCCATTGTTTGACTCTGTCTCTCTTAGTGTACGACGTTACGAGGCGTGACACGTTTGCCAAACTCGATAACTGGCTTAACGAGTTGGAGACATACAGCACACGGAATGACCTAGTGAAGATGCTCGTAGGGAACAAAATCGATAAGGTAGCTGAATATTTTTCATTCGCTGTCATTTTCTGTTGACTAGCAGAAGCTTAGGGCTGATAGCTGCTGACACGGACCTGTTGTCAGTTCCAACACAGGCATGATGATTATTTCCCAGTTTCAGCTGATTTAAAGAGACATGCAGATGTCTTCCTATGTGTCCTGTTTTCTTACTGAAATGTTTTTCACATGTGCTGTTACTGCCCTGCTCCTATTACCAATTTGTTTAAGATTTAATGCAACACGTTCCTCTTCCGTACCATCTGTTCAACGCATCCAGTTTGTGGTGTCCGACAGCTATAGGCGATGGACCTTTTTTAAATTGCTGTCCTTTTTTTTCCAGGAGAACCATGAGGTGGACAGGAATGAGGGCCTGAAGTTTGCGAGGAAGCATTCCATGCTTTTTATAGGTAAGAAAGTAGAAAAACCCCTCAGAGAATGTAAAGAGCAGTTGCAGACGATTATGGGAAGGAAGCTGTTTTTTGAATTACTGTCATACTTTCGCTGCAATGTGATCGCCGACGTGCTGTCCTCTTTGCACAGTTTTTGTCCCTTATCCAGAATCAGGTCATTTAGATCCAGCCTTCGGTGCCCTTTCATAGGGCCCGCTAACAATACGGCCGAACAAGGCAGGGCTTCGTTTCAGATTGGTTTTTCATTTTCGTCAAGGGTATTGGTGGCTTAAGAGGGCTTCCATTTTAGAACAGCCAGTCAAATAAATTTTAAAAGCAGTTGGGAAAAATATCATTATTTATTGAAAGAAAAAAAAAAAGCCGTGGCTTCTACTTTGTAGCTTTACTCCGATGTCACATGTTGCATCTCGCCGGGGTTAAATTTGGTCATTTAAAGCTTTTTATAGGTCTCTTTGGTGCATTGCTTCAGCCGTAATTTTTAGTCTGGTTATGGTGGAATTATTTTGGGCCTGTGCGTAATATGTTAGGCTTCCTGTATAGCCATATATACCAGTAAATATTTAAGCTTGGTTCCATCCGAATTACCCATATCTCGAACTGAAAATCGAACAGAACTTGTTGGGAATGGAATGCACCCAGTTTATGTAAGAGCCGCCGATCACGTTGCAAACTTTCCGTTTATTTTCGAAAAGCCGCCCACCTCACCGCAGCTGCCTAGATGTAAAGCAGGGGGGGCCGACGGCCTCCTGGCCTCCGGCTTCCCGCTCTGCATGAATGGGTGACGGTTTTGTCTGACCAGTGCTGTCATTTCCCATCCCTTCCACCCTAACCGACGCAGAGGCCAGCGCCAAAACCCGGGATGGCGTGCAGTGTGCGTTCGAAGAGCTGGTGGAGAAGATCATCCAGACGCCGGGGCTGTGGGAGAGCGAGGCGCAGGGCCGCGGGGTGCGGTTGTCCGACCAACAGCTGACGGGAGGCGGGATGTGCGGAGGTTACTGCTCCATGTTGTAAACAACAACAAAAAAACATAAATGCAAAAATACACATTCGCACATACAAGATGTCAGACATAAAGAAAAAGGAAGTGATGAAAGTATCATTTGTACCTACTAGTATCTAACCGGCTCCTGGCCTGTCGCGCCTGTCCTCCCCCATACACCCATTGGCTGCCTCCTTCGGGACGGTGCTATCGGCACATTTCCTGGTATTGTGGTGGCACTGTGTGACACTTCCTGCAGACCCACACGCCTTCCTCCCTTACTCATACCCCTATTCGAATTGCGCGTGAGGAGCACCTTGTCAGCACTTTTTGGGAATTCCCTATGGTAACGTGGTGTGTGCAGGGAAGTGTCGGGGTAGGTGCTTGTCCTAGCCGAAGGCGGCCATTTTCAGCCCCTGTGAGTCCTATAACCATCCAAACTGATGGCAGAGGTGAGTCTATTCCTGTCCTTTTTTTTTTTTTTTATAAAAAAGAAAACTTTTTATCTTGTATGCTTGCCGTCACTCTCTCGATATCCTTTTTGTGAATGTGTCTGTTTTTCCTTCCCCAAAATCCTGAATGTCGGGACTTGGTTTGTTTAGGTAAGCACAGCTTATTCTCTCCAAGAATTCTAGAATTGACCGCCGGCCTTTTCTAGCACATTCTGTTCAGAATTATGCATTAGGAAAGAGTAGTTGCAGAGGTTTTTTTATTTTATTTTTTTTTTTTTTTAAATCCATGATGCCATGACCCAGTTATGTTATGCACAACTATCTGTTCACCTGAGCCAGCTAGCTAGCTGCAGGAAATATCCATTTAAGAGACGTTTTGGACTGGTGTTTTACAGCTTTTAATAATGTCGGCCCACCACACATATTAAAACGTGTTTCAGAGGGTTTATAAATCAGCTTGGCGCAGGGCCTTGGTGTGGTACGCAAAATAGCGATAAAAACGACATGTCTCCTTTCTTTTTCCTTCTGTAACGAGCGCACACGTACTCTGCGTAGCCCCGTCCCCTGACAAGCGTGTCGGCACATCGGGTTCAGATCACTGTACAGTGTCTGTGGTAACTAGGAAAGTCATTTAGGAAATAAGGATATCTGATAAACTCATGGTCTCATGGAGACCTACTACAGTTTCCCTGATAAAGCGTTTGGTGCCATTCCTGGATTGATAGGTGTCCACCTCTGTCACTATTATCTGAACCTATATTTATCCTTTTGTGTGTGTGTGCGCGTGTGTCCCATATTTCTCTTTGCTTTTTGTTAACCTCTACCTAGCATAGGAATAAGGCTGGTTATTTGGGAGTGGGTATGCTGTTCTGCACAGGATTGTGTTAAAATGCATGCCTTATTAATTCACTTATATATTTTTTTCTTTCTGCATGGGGTTTTTATTGTATATCCGAACACTATATGCCTTTTCAATCCATGTTCAGCAATGAAGAATATTAGTGACTGTTTGTCCACCTTCTGTGTATAACAGACCAAAAATTACTTTTTAATTATTTTTTTGCGCGTCTATGCCTATTAACGTGCTTTTGTGTCTTTATGCTATGAAATTACACAATTCATACTTTGTTTTATGCATCGTGATACTGTATTCATGTTTGACATCCATGTTATGTGTCAGTGAAATCGGTATGCAACACCTTTCAATGGACTCTAGGGCTGCTGTACTTAAGTTGCTGAACATTAGTTTCTTGTAAAATAAAGAGTTGCCTAAAGATATCTAATTACTTTTGTCATTATTGTGAAAGGTCTGTCCATGTTTCAGTTGCAGTTGGAAGACCTGCAGCCTAATAATCACATTGCGATGGATGATGGATGGATGGATGGATGGATGGATGGATGGATGGATGGATGGAACTGCAATTGCTTTGTTCCCCAGGAGTGCAACCAAAGAGATTTTATTTAGTGTATTTGTTTGGGGGCGTAGCTAGAAATTCTACCCCCCCAAATTGTATGTGTAATTTTATGTATTCAAGGGCCCCTGTAGAGTTCTGGGCCCTCTGAATCTGACAGGGTATCCATGTCCATGCTGTGCTTCTGTATATATGAATAGATTTATTGTTTTCATTTTGGGGAAAAAAATATATTTGAAACGTTACTTGCCTCTTCAGTGAGCTCTCTGCATGGGGGTGCTGTCCTTTCTCCAACACCAAAGCATGGGTGTGGGTTACAGGACGCCTTGTTGATACGGCCCATTCCGTGTGCTGTTCGTTGTGTTCTGACCTCTGTAAAAATGGCGACCAACCTCTGCTCTACAACCGTCTGAGTATTTTAAGATCGTCGATTCTGAATAGTGTGTTAATGATCTGTGAGGGATGTTTAGCTTTTTCCAGGGTACTGTTTGTGCTTTACGTGCGGACGCGTATTAGCGCTGGATCTAGGGCGGGCCTAACAAGCTGTGAGTGACTTTTCCTGTTTTAACTTTCTATTACTGTAGCGTAGAAGTTTTAAGTCGCCTTCAGCCAAATAAACAATTTTTTAGATATAAACAGCCCCGAATATACAGAACTGTTTCTGTGGAATAAAAATTGTTTAATGCTTGGCAGCAGTTATTCTCAATACAGCTTGTATGAGTGACTGTTTACTGTAATGGTTCTATTGATGCATTTCCCCCTGGCCGCTACTGCATCATCGCGGTGCTGTAGATCAGCGCAGGAGAAGCAGCCGGCCGGACGTCTCCGGGCGCATATCCGCGCGCCTGGAGTCACTCTGCTACCAATGAGCCATCAACTAGCCGACGTCTCCCACCCCACGCAGCCCAAGCCAGGAATATTATAACCGTATCGCCAAAACAAATGAGTCTGTCACCACCCGTGGAAACATTTCAGCCAAGCTGCCTTCTTTAAAGTGCTGAACAATGAGAGGTGCACTGCGCATTTCGCTGTAAAAAAAAAAAAAAAAAGTTAAAACCACGTGTCCCGATAATAATCACTAAATATATTTTTGAACGCTTTTTCCTTTTTTTTAATTATTTTTTCTTTTACTAAGAATAATGATGGATACATTTTTTAAAAAAAAAATACTACAGTTTCTGCATTGTTTTAAAAAGGGAAAGGTCCAAACTGATACGACTCTAGCTGAAATCCAGAGCTCAATAGGGTTTCTGTAATGTCAGTTTCGCGTTACTGTAGAAATAAGCACTGGGATGAATGCGGAACACAGCGGGCGCAGCGCTATGCTATGGAAATAAATTACAGGCTGGAGAAGGCAATACCCATCCTTTAATTCGTAAGCGTTTTTGGGCGCTCCCGGTTCCGGGGTTCCTGCGCCGACTGTCAATCACCGCGCACCGCACGCAACCTCTGGATCTCAATAACGCCGCACCGGGCAAATGACCGCGCGCCCAAACTGCGGCTCCTATAATAAACTAATCACACTGTGTCAACATAGAAAAGTGTTACTTTTCCGTAGAGCTGAAACACATTCCCGTGGAAAACAACCTGCTTTAATGCAATGGTTCCACTTTCATCGTTTAAACAAAAAAAAATGTAAAACCACCCCGCTAAAGGTGATTGACATATACAGAAATAGATTCCTTACATCGTAAAAATAAACACGCACAATATATGCCAATATTATAATTATGCTGCTTATTTTCACTTGGTTGGGTTATTTGCTTTTTTTTTGTTTGTTTGTTTTTCCTGGATTATTCATTTTAAGTCTTTGGTGCGATGTCTTCGGTAATTTTTGGTGGTTTTGGACAGGCGGGGAGATTTTATGCTAAATTCCCAACAGTTTTGTATAGTGTTTAATATTGAAGCGATAGTCATTCCCTGAATGTGCATTAAATAGGAAGAGGGGTTGATATTTAAGCTTAGTTTCCCCCCTTTATGAAATATGGTCATCTCTCGGGGTTGGTGATTCATGCCCACCTGTGCTAATTACTGTGTATTTTTGTTCGGGGAAGTTTACATGACGCTTTTGTTGTGTCCTGTGTAACAAGGATAATTAAAAATACAATTAAACAGCTTGCTCCGACATACTTCAGATGCAGTGTGAGAACATGCATTTCCCATTTAAAAACGTTTTATTATTACAATACATGTAAAAAATAAAATACACCTTTTAGTATGCAAATAGCATCTGGGATGTTCTCTGCCTCGTGTCCTGTGCCCTCTGTTGTCCAGGACAGGATCCAGACTCCCCCTCTCCCTCACTGGATGAATGCTTAGAGGATGGGTAAATGAATGGATTGGTTATTTAGTATTAAAAATTAAAGAGTATTTAAAAAACTGGCCCATTGTTAATCCTTGAATTTACACAAATATAGTCAAGGTAATTACCCGATGAAGGTCACAAAGTATTGTAGTCCTTTCATAGTTTTTCTAGTATTACTAAACTGTGGTACTGTACTACTTGGTACTCATTGTGGCTGCAATCTCTACAAGTAATATTGTACTCAAGTTAATTTTGAGTGGTCTTGGTCTTTGTGAGGCATCTAGGTCTTTTGCCATAAATGAAGATGAAGTCTGTTCCACGCTGTGGGAAGAGCTGCACCTCCAAGCAGAAGCTTGGCAGATTAAGTGCCTTCTCCGAGTACCAGATGTCCCACCTCTCCCGAAAGTGCTGGGACTGTCCCGCAAACTGTCAGCAGCTCCCCGACACCAGCGAATGACATGCAATGGGATGGCGTGCTTGGAATTTGCCGGTAGAGGTAGGCTGCCGAGGATTCCCTGGGCAGTCTCTCTGGACTGCCCTG
>JAODKF010000001.1:19205835-19219992 GCA_026779585.1 Mormyrus proboscirostris
GGTGAGTGTTGGCCATCATCCTCAGGAAAGTGGCTGGATATCCATCCAGCTGTTGGGGGTGAGAGCGATGAAACCATTGTATAAGAGACTTTCCTGGAAATCTGTCATTCCACTGTTCAGTGGCTGTAAAATTACCTGGCCTATCCAAGTCGACAAATTTTACCGCACACCCCTTCAGCCACCACTAGGCTTGGGCAGTGTCTAATTATTAATACAGTCATACTGTCCAGACATTATACTCCGGTGTGTGGTATTCCGCAACAAAATATGCGGAACTTGTTGTGGTTTTTTGAAACGAAACTACTGCAATATATGGTAATTCCATAATACCACTGTAGCTCAGTCAACACCCTGCTCCTCCCAGTTGCCTTTCATCTGCCTCTCAGATGTCAATTTGCCTAAGGTATGATGTCTGGTGCACCATCGCTGAGCAAGGGAAGCCCCTGTGGAAATTACACGTGTACAAGGACTAAGAATTAAGCAGTATTATATCAAAGTCTTGCGTAAGACCAGCTGGCTGGTCAAAAGCAATAAAGATTGCTGAGGGAAAAATGGGTGTTTTAGCAAAACTGAAACACCAACAAATCTCATATTTTTACTATATGGAAACTATGCATTTTAGTACTGTGAGGAAGGTTTTTTTTTATAATCATAGAATATCTAGTTATTTTTTTTAGTAGAATATAGCAAACAGTGTTTGTTGATATGCACATTCCTCAAATGAAAGCGGCCAGAACACTGAATAGGATGGATGTGCATATGGATATTATAGTTTTAATATTTCTTGTAGGCAAAATAACAGAAACATGGCTATAAAAGTGAAGAATATTAGGTTGAGTGAGTCAGCTATAAAAGTGAGGGTTTTGGCAGCCATCTTACTGGAGCCATTAGGTCAGATGTTTGCTCTGCTTGTTTAGTGGATTGGAGGCCATTTTTACAGGGCCAGCTGCACCCAACGGTGCGAACAGTGTTCCTCCATGCACCACAAGTGCTTTTATGAACATCAGGCTGGAGTTGAACCCCTTCTGCGGCCTCCCCTATCATCAGATGTAAACATCATTGAACTTTTATGGGAAGTTCTGGAGTGCAGAGTGCAAAGTAGATTTCCACCTCCTTCACCACTTGAAGAGCTGAAGAAAAGTGGTCCAATATGCCACTACACACAGTTCTGGACGTATATGATAGCATTCCAAGAAGCAGTGACGCTTTTTACTGAGGGAAAGGGAGACCTTTACATCTTCTAATCATTATTAGCTCCTTGAAATTAATATATTTGCATTTCTGTTTATTTATCAGACATTTTTATCTAAAGTAACATACGTTTTGAGAAAGCATGCAGGGTCAGCTTTTGCCTGGAGCAATTGGGGGTTGGAGGCATTGCTCAAGGACTCAAGGGTAAAAGGACTCTGCCAACCTTGGATTTCATCCAGCAACTTTCTGATCACAGGTACAGTGTCCAAACCCGCTGAGTGACACATCAGCCCTGTTAGGTATTGCCATCATTTTGTCCATCCTCCGTACTTGTGTGTATACACCTTCCTCTTAAATGTAAATTTCCCCCTTTGTCATCTCTGGGAAAGATATTTTACAGCATCAAAATGTAAGAAATAAATATTGAACTGTAAAAACGGCACTTGTGTATGTGAAAGACAACCTGGTTCACTCGTTAAACATTTTCTGTTGTATTGCTGCTTTACGAGGGTCTCCTATTTGGGTGGTAGGTCCATACGTTACACATATATATGATTTTTAAATACTGGTCGTGTTATTTGAGAATGTCCAAAAAGCCCGTCAAACTATTTGCGGAATCATACATCTGTTCAGGATTTCAGCTGTCACAAAGGTTTAGCTGGTGTGACTTACTGTGCCAATCACCTGTGACAGAGCCCCCTCAAACTTGTTTTTGTAAGGAGGGGGTGAGTCTTTCATGTGAAATGTGTTTAATGCCCGGCAAGAATTTATTTCACGTTGTAGGGCACCCTGAGGAAACGCCACAGTTTGCGTTGTAAAGTGATGGTTGGGTTGCGGTTAGGAATAAATGGCCGACGGTGAACCAGTCTGGCAGGAGACGGTGGTAGTCTCCAAACACCTTTTACGATGATTTCCGTGCCCCCTGGTTTGGTGTCAAGGTAAATGTAGGCTGACAGAAATCCCCAAATCCTCCTTTGTTCTCTGTAGCACCTTTCACTGAACTATTTGTCCTGCAATGGTAAATCCCAGAATTCCCTTTTTCCCAGGAGACACACTTCCTGCAGCCTGCATTCCCCGCAGCAATGCACCTGGCGGGGAAGCCCCGGGTGGCTTTATTGCGGCCAACATTTTGCAGCAGTCACATATTCAACCCAAATGTTTCCTACCATGCACCCAGTTGGCAGACAGTAGCACAGGCTGTGAGGTCACAGGCTACAACCCTTTACCAGGAAGGCCGAAGTTTTGTATGTCCTATGGAAGGTACAGATTGGCGACCCAGGATAATATACACACCACTGGTGGATTAGAGTGCATGCTTATCCTGACTTATTTTGAGTTCGATTTATAACCCTGCATAATCAGTTTTGGCACCGTCCACTTTTTTTTATAGGTTTTGACAGTTGTAGGGAGATGGTGTGTCAGTGTAGCTGAGAGCATGTGGCAATTAATGACCTCATGTGACTATGGAGGGGGGAAGGACTGTAGCGCTGACTCCTGCCAGAGATGGAGGAGGGGTCCACATCAGTCTGAGTGAGCCTCTCCTCCTGGTAATGATGGGCTGGTGGGCAGGGTAATTAATCAAGAGGAACTCGGCCTTACAACGAAAGACTGTAGGATGATAGCTGGGTCAGTGATAAGGCCGTCTGGGCAGAAGTGTAGTTATTTAAATAGCTGGCAGATTGCTGTTCCTTTACAGGCCAGCAAATGGCCGGAACCAACCACAACAGCGTGGGTAGATTGTCTGGAATGGTATTTATGCAATTCAGAGAATGCGCTTCACATGTTGGCGTGACACAGTCTGATTGGTAACATTAACTTTTAGGCTAAATCTTATGCTAAATCATTGCAAAAGGTTAACCTGTAACCTTTACCTATATTGTTCAATCCTTGGATGTGGGCATCACGCAAAATGAGAACATTTAGGAAAAGCAGTTCATCCAAGTAATATTTTTTTTAAGAAGTATCTCAAAAGGATTCAGGCCGTCTACTGCCTAATGTTGCGATTGAGAAACTGCTGAGTGGGCTGGCGCTTCTGTACCTCACTGGCTTCATACATTTCTGTAAGGAGGGAGGTCAGTGGCGTGTAGGGCCCTGTAAAACAAATTCATTAAACTGTGAGCCTCCCAACATAGACTATATAAGTTCAGGCCTGCCTGTGCAGATAATAATAATATAACTTTATGTACGTATTTATTATTATGTGCCACATAGGCAATGTACAATGTCTGAAGGTCTGAGACGTAGCAGTGTCGAAGTACACCGGGCCCACTGCAAATCTGCGGGATCGTTCCCTTACTGGCGGTGGCCTGAGGCCGGATGGTTTTAAGGTGTGTTCGGCAGCTGGTGGTGAGGGTTGACCATGGGCTGTGCCAGGGCTGGTGGTGCCCTCGCTGGACACAGGATCGGGGACTTGGTACCCTTCTACACAGAGTCATGTGCTTCTCTGAAGAGCTAGGGTTGCTTATACCTGCGTCTAGTAAACTTGGGCAGTATCTAACTTTTCATACTGTCATACCTTCCAGGCATTATACCTTGGTCTACGGTATTTTGATAGTAATTTCGAAAGCCCAAATACCGTGGTATACCCTATTACCTTAGCACTGCTCAAGACATGTATGGGTAGAGAAATCACCACCAAAAACAGGGTGGCTCCTGAAACACAGAAGCTGTGATACATCCCTGCTTTTGTTAAACAGCATCTGCTTTTCTTAAGAAACTGAAAGAGGTGGATGTGTTTTTTGTTTTCAAAATTCCATTTTCGCATGTTTGTTTTTTTTTTATGAGGGCAGGATAGGAATCATTATTAGTGTTAGAGTGGGGTATCGCAGAGAGCGGCCATAGTGACAGGCGTGTGTGTGTGTGTGTCAAGGCAACGTGCCCACTGATCTGGAGTGCTTGGTGCTGCCATTTGTTTTTCTGAGGCTCCGCGTAGAGCAGCCTACTGAGCGCATGTGGTGTCGTCTCTGCACTGCAGCCAGGACACATTTTCCTAACAGCTGCCTGTTTTAATGTCTTCTGCATGTACGTGGTTTGTAGTCGTACGAAAGAATTTCTTTTACTTTCTTATTGGAGCAATACTGAGAGAGATAGGCCTGTTTTCCCCCCTCTGTAATTTGCGAGCCCACAGCTGTTTTATTTGTTATAAACCTATCCAGCTGCTACTGCTGATGTAGAGCGACCTAATGCAACTCTCACCGCAGACAGGGAATGTCAAATATCGTCCGGAACAGGAGCGTAGGGTATTGCGGTGGTATTAGGTTCCCCGATGCGAGAGAAAAACACCCTTTAATTTAACTATACATAATCCTGGGGGGAGACCGCGGGGCGATGTTTTTGATTTGTCAAATATTTTCCATCCGCCGTGGTGCGGAATCCTGGGCAGCCTAGACTTTGGGATGCAAATGGCTAGGAAGTCACCTTCCATGCTTGGGGGATTTAGGGTGATTCTTACTTGGGTTCATCTACGATGGCCTCATCAGGTCATATGGGTAAAGTAGCATTAGTCACAAACATGAACAAGGTTATTAATTAAGCATGCAGCTTTGATTGGCTCTGATCCTTAAATATACCACAAGTCATTTCTGTGTCATCTTAAGCCAAAAACAGAATTACAAGTGCAGTTTTGCTGCAAGTAGGACAGTCTGGTTCTATCACTGGTTGATTTTGCCTCTGGAACAAAAGAAACAAAGAGATAATTTGCAGGGATTGACTTCACTAAACAGTTTACTGGATCTACCAAGGCCTTTTTGTTTATCTTTCTTACGGATCTTTTTTTATAATTGTAACCAGACCAGTTGGATCATTAACTGTAACCATTTCCATTCATGCATCTATCAACATTTAGAGTATCAGACAGGGTCCTACATCACCATGGTAACATTCTGGCAATGAGCAAGATCCCACACACCTTGGACACATGGACAGGTAAGATGAGAAGTAGACCAAAGACCAAAATGTCCCTCTCATGGGCAAAACCATTAATAGGAGGTCAGGTGCCCCCCCTCCCCTCCCCCACCACAGACGCCTGGGGCCTCATTTATCAAAGTTATGTAAATAGATAAAGACGCCCGAAATGTGCGCAAAATCCCACATTTATCAAACATAATTTGACGGGGGAAAATGTATCAACGGAAACTTGGGAGGACGAGTACACAACATATTGGACAAATCGGGAAAATGCGACACCCATTTTAAAGCAGGGAATTGCAAGTAAAACAGCGAAATGACCGCGCACAGTCAACAATTGAAGAAAAGAAAAAAAACAGTAATTCTAAAAAAATGTGTATTGTAATGTATTTTAATTGTTATTATGTTTATTAATTCCATTTTATTCTATTCAGATTCCATAATGTACAGATATATTGTAAGATAAAAGATAAAATTTTATTTTGATAATTTATTCTGTATCAACTACGTCTTGTAAACTCATTCCATGAATTATTAATATCTGTAATATTAATTACAGATAGTCGCACTAAATGTGAATTATACGTGAATTCGCATTCAGATCGACTTCTAAAAGGCGTTCTTGCCAGTAACTACGTGAATGGAATTATTAGAAAGGTACGACTTTTCATGGACCATCACAATTATTTTTACTAATCTGTTTACGGTTTGCACTATGCTAATGTTTTTGCTCTTTGTTTTGCATTAAATGTATGTTTCCCTACGGTGTGGGTGAATGGACAAACGTAAAAACTACATTTCCAACGATATCCAGTTTTCCAAATGTAATCGGGGCAATCCACCACACTGACATAGGGATATGGGCACAGTAGATGCAGACAATGAAACGAGTGCTAATTAAGCTACTTTTGTTATTTTAACTACTTTTACATCTACCTCCAGACTGTTCTGACACAACACCGCAAATACTGCATTCCTTATTATAGGATGCCATACGCTAAAGTCTGAGGGCGAAGATATTGGTTTGCCCCCGATAGTTATAGTCACACTGGCCTTGTTTCTAAACATTTTCTTGTTTGTGATAAATGTCCCCGGGTTCCCAAATACAACCATTTGTCGTGCCCCTACCTCAGACTGTTCAAAATTCCTCTTCTTCTTTTTTTAATTACTTAAAGCTGTTTTCGTCGGCCTTTGCTATCAGAACGGCTTGATTTAAATATTATATGAGCATGCAGCTTATTTACATTGACCATTTATGAATATTTGTGGGTGGCAACTGGGCAGGATCTCAGGCTGTACCTATGCACATTTACAAGATAATTTCGACGTTTCTGAGGGGAAATGTACCCAATGTCCGATTAGGTAAATACATGTTCTTTTGTGTGTACACATTTTTTTGCAATTTTTTCTTTTTGTCTGTACGCATTTTGTCCGCGATAAATTTTACGGAAAGTTAGGTAAATGAGGCCCCTGGATATATATATGTGCTTGCGCTTAAGCTCTTCTCTTGATTCCTTTCGTGAAGTCATGATATTTTCGCTGTAGTTACTGCAGCTAAAAGACAAAAAGACACATTGATAATTTAAAAAAAATTAAATAATAATAATAAAAAAAATAGAAATAGGAAATGTTCCACTTGAAAAAACTTCCAACGCAGCCTTCTCCCAAAAGGGCATTTTCCTGTGGGTTTCTTTGACAGCTTATTGTAAGCTTACATTAAAAAACCCTTCTGGTGGTTTCTTGAGAGTTTATTATAAGAAATGAAGACAGGAAATATTTCCCCTGCCCTAGGTTACCTTACAGAAAGCAGACTTAGAAACTGGTTACCATCTTGCAACAGAACTGGAACCAGCGGAAGAGGAGAACATCTGCCAGTTTAATATAATAATGAAGATGAAAACAAAGCTGTTATTCATCATTTTTCTGTGCCTAAAACCAATAGAGATTCTGAGGAAATAATCCATTAATGAGCTCTGCATAACCTAGCTGGTAAAACCCTCTCTGTCTGCTTTGAAAAATAGTAACATTTTAATTCTCACTAAGTCTGTGAAAAGATTTCTGACGTTCTGGCAGGAATAAGTTGAGAGGAAAATGCGGGCAGGAGTGCGGGACACAGAAAGTGCCGTAATTATGCCGTTAATTATCATAGACTGCGTCACACTAAGCATGCAGGTTTCAGTCGTGCAGGTTTCAGCGTCATGATGAACATGTGTTGGGGGAACAGAACCATTATTTTTTTCAAGACTTTCTTCATTTGAACGTTTGGGGATTTTCACATGCACTTCCTTCACCGTCTAACTTCGTCATCAACCATGATCCTGCTCTAGTTGACTGGCTGTTATAGCTAGTTGAAAAAGCCAAATCAGTCAAGAAATGTGAGGAAGATGGTGCATCACATCTGCTGGGAGATGTCAAGGTGCAGGTGCACTGACCTGGAGATGTCTGCTATTGCCAATCTGGCCATAGCTAATAAATGATAGCAAAACACATGCTCTGATGAACTAAACACCGGAGCGCTGTGGCTCAGTGTGGAATCAGACCCAATCCTAATTGTGTTTTTGGGACCTTTAGTTTAAGCAACTAATCACTTCAGTGAGAAAGGAGTTCATATTTCTTAATCAGATAGGGAATGCTTTCTTTTTCATTGAGATCCTTTTATGAAAGTCTTTGTTCTTCCCTTTCATTCTTCATGGCTTTTCTGCGACGATAACTTGAATTCCTAGGTGAAATAAAGAAAACACGTCCTGGAGTGTGTCGATTCGTATTCCAAGTAAGCAACACGACCTGTCTGTCTCCCATGTGGGGACAGCATCGGTGCGTGCCAGTAATTTTTAAAAGCCTTTTAGCAAAATGCAACTTGGAAAAAAGGTCACCATATTCAATGACAAAGGGCTTTTCTGGGCCTATTTGATGGTAATAAAAACTGCATAAGTAGTCAAAGGATTTGATAACATCATTCAGGGAAGTTTTAATGAGAAATGGATCACGATGAGGTTTTTTGTTTTGGTAATTTTGTTATGATACGTTTGAAGCCTTGATCACACACGGTACCTTGTTGAAATGCCCGGGTGTACCAAAGACCGACTATATTTTTCCAGATAGATATCCAGCAGGCTGCTAGACGGTGCAAACGAGGACTGGGGCTCTGGTCACGGGGTGTGGAAAAGGTATGGCTGCCACACGGTTAAAAACGCACGCTCCAGGAGTGAAACGGAGGGCGTGTGGAACAAACGTAGCGGGAAAGTACAGGTGTGATGCACGTTCATGCGTCGAGTAGCCAAGGAAAGCAGGACGCCGCTACCAGCATCGCTTTCATAATATTAATGAGTCGTAATCACATGAATCAAGTCTGGCAGCTGGAGCGCGTCCATCCCCTCATTTTGCAGATCAGGGTTGGTGACCCTGGAGATGACCTGTTTTGTTATGGAAACAAACTTCGATGTAAAGGCATTGTTGTCTCAACTTTCCCTTCACTGTTTATAGGATATTCATTGAATTTAATGCAGCAATGTTCAGAAGAGTAAGCCAATTATGGAATTTCTTTTGAACTTTTTTTGACCTAAAAATGATGAATTATCATATAATCCATTCTGCTTTGTGGAGAATATTACAAACAAATATAAGGATAGACCCTGTTTTTTACTGAAAGGTTCGAAAATGATTACATTTGACAATGGATGCTATTTGTTAATCATAAAAAAATGCATTTAGACTTGGGGGTTAATATAGGTCACTCTTGACGTCAGCTCAGTGTTCAAAATAACAGATGCACATTCAAAAAAAGTCATGAATTATTAACTGCATGTTTATTTCCAAATTATTCGGTTAAGAAATCTGTGTGAACTGTGTAAATTACGGGCATTTGTCTTAGTGTTTTATCATTATGCGTGTTTATAAATCACTGTGTATGTAGTGGGAGCTGCTCAGTATCTAATATATTCTAATAGATACACTAAGAATGCAAACAAATTTCTCTGGGACAGTAAATAGGAAAGTGCACTTGAAGGTGAAAGGAAAAAACTAATGAAATACAAGGCTGTAAGTTTTCAAAATGTTTATTCATTGTTCTTAAGAAGTAACTGTAAATCTTCAAAAACATTTTTTTGTAAAAGCAAATCAGACATAGTAATGGAATAGTAAGCATTTGGTCATTGGATAAAAATCCAGTCTCTTAAAAAAAAAATCAAAATTTGTATAACTTAATAACACTGAACAAGAGACTATTTTCACAATTTTTTTTTACAATCCTTAATAATTTATAATTTGTCAAAGCAACTGCAACGGATTCTTCGTTCCTCTTGGACAGAGTCTGTGCAGAATGGAGCACCAAGCCGGTTTTTGTTTTTTTCTCCCTACTTTTTCCGACAGGATGTGTGTGTGTAACAGTGGCGTCTTTGTGCTCCGCTGTCTGTCTCAAGGCTACATACCGCATGTGAGGTGAAGTTCGGTTTCTGAAAGCATCAAAGGTATTAGAACCATACAGCGAATTGCCCCCCACCCCCGTCCCTGTCCCTTCCCGGTCATCCAAGGAGGATCAGGTGTATGAAAACACACACGGAAAGCTACAGGATGATCTACAGGACCGGCTACGGCGATTCCATTTGTGATTCGGCTGATCGACACGTTAGGGTGGGACTGGACATGGGATGGAAGCAACCACATGTTTGAAAGTGTCAGCGGATCCTGCTGGAGCCCTCGAGTGTGTCGCCGCCCGGGCTGAGGGCCGGTTAACGCTCACACAGCCACAAGAGCCAGCGGCAGTGGGCAGCTTCTCATCCTCTGGATTAAGCATAGCACACCTTGTCAAATAGAAGCCAGCAGAGCAGCTTCTGACACACAGGTAGCAGCCCCCCATGAGAAAAATGTTAAATCAGAGAGTCGGCAAAAACAGGTAGCTACTGTTATTTAGTTGTATCCTTCTCTCAGCTGAACATCTTTCATTTACATTCTTTTTATTTAGCAGAGGGTTTTATCTAAAGTGACATACAATTGAGACGGCAGGGTCTATCCAGTGCCTGTATCAACTGTGGTTAAGGGCCTTGTTCGGGCTCTAATGAGGAAATTCACTCTGCTGACTCTGGGATTTGAGCTGGCAACCTTCCAATCACTGGCACAGCAGCCTAACCCACGGAGCCACACACTGCCTCCTTTATTGCAACTCTGAGTATAACGTATGTACACACTTCATAAATCTGGAACAACGGTGCAAGGAGAGAACACAATACTTTCTGGGTTATGGCATAAAGGGAGACTTACTCCAAGCTGCAGCGTTAACCACAAGAATCACTAGCAAAAAAACACTGAGCACTTGCTAGCTGACAGAGATAATACTGTGACACGTGATTCGAAGAACAAAATAAAAGTCAAACACGTAAGTACATCGCCAGCTTCTTGTAAACAGCGATTTGAGCTTAATTTTAAACAGCTGATGGAGGACAGTGGATCAAACGGTGCAGGCGACCGGAGACTTCCTTTCCATGAGTGCTTTGTTCTGGATATAAACGTACGCCAAGGAAACACTGTTCAAATATAACACTGATAATTGGAATGAAAAACAGCACTTAAGGTCGCGACCCGTCTGTTTATTCAGTTCGTTTGTTGCGAAGAGATGAAAACAGCTCATCAAAACAACGTCTATTTCAGCTTTTGAAGTTAACTCTAATCACTAACTCCAAAGAACCCTCAATATAAAATCTGCTTTTCCAATTACAAGGTATAAACAGGCAGTGATGCCGTCAGCATTTATTAATAAACGTACAGTAAAGATGTTTGTTATTTTTATTTGTTCTTTTGTTTAGTATTGGGTCACTGAGACTGACAAGACAGTTTCACAGCTACCGCTGGCAGATCGGACGTGAGACATAACACTGTGGCCCTTATAGCCATAACGAACAAACAGGGGTAGACAAAACAGCGTGCAGTGTCATCACAGAGACCTCGCCTGGAATGGTGCTGTGTGTGTGTGCGTGTTCACGTTTGTGTGTGTGCGCGTGTGCACGTTTGTGTGTGAGGGTACTCAGGATGAGTATAACCCCCACACTTCTGTCAGGCAAAAATGCACCAGAGGGATGTGGCAAATAATGTAATGCGTAACAAACATCTCTTAAATAATGAATATACATTTTAAAAATTAGTTTTAAATTAACAAACGTCAAACTTTTTAAAATAGCACTTTTTTTCATTTCAGAGCACAATGTACAGAACGTGGCTGAGTTCTCTTGCTTTCTTTGAAGGCACTTTCGGAAAGGTGCAATAACAAATTTTGGAGTAGAAAACGATGCCTATCAAATAAGTTAAAATTACGAAAGTGTCTCGTTAAGGATTCCGCATTGAACTAACAATGCCATTATCAACACTTGTTGCCATGTGCGTGAACACAGAAGGAGATGCTCAAAGAATTGGAAAAAAAAAAAGATTGTCTGTTTTCTTAATTAGACATAACAAAAACCACAAGAAAACTATTCAATTTATAGTCTAAAAAATGTCTTCAAAAGGAATGTTGCATAGAAATAGAATGTAAGTTAATACTTCTGTACCATGGGCACTTTGACAGTCTTTATTTCTGATATATGGGAGGATTTCTGGATGATGCAGCTGGTTGTCCCTGATACGCTGTCCTTTGCCTGCGCTAGGTTAGTCAAAGCCATGGCGGCATTGATCTCCTTCCAGTACGTCTCATCATTGCCCCGTCCTTTTTCCTTCACCGTCGCACTGTGGTTTCAGGCAGAAAAAAGATAAGAGAAGAAACAGTTTGGAACATTGTGTAAGTGGAGGTCTCACTCGTCGTTAATGTTCGGCGACAGTAAAGAAGGCAGAAGCGAGGCGAGGGATGCACTCACGTGTCACATTTCGCCGACGCGAGTTCCACAGCCTCTGAAAGCAAAGAGCAGAAGTTAATTACAAAACATGCGGTGGATTGATCATGCAGCATGTAACGTGTTGGTGGGCATTTACATTTTATTTACTTAGCAGACATTTTTATCCAAAAGCTACAGCCATTTATTTATTTTTTTGAAAACAGGGTCAGACAGTCCCTGGAGTAACTGGGTGTTAAGGGCCTTACTCAAGGGCTCAATGGTGACATCACTCTGCTGATCCTGGAATTTGAACCAGCAACCTTCCAATCACAAGCACAGCCTCCTAACCCGCTGAGCCACACACTGCTTATTCACTCGCCCCCTCCCCACAGAAATTTATGCGATCGTGAGACAGCCGAAAAAGACGCCAACGGCCTATGGAAACGATGGAAAAAATGCAGCCGGTATGTCACAGACGGAACGTTTCGTACTTTTTCCCTCCAAGACGCTTTAAATCTGTGAGGTTGAAAATAACATCTCATGGAGAGATCACCGACCCACGGCCGCTTAACGCGTGAACCGAAAAGGCAATTTGAGGCCCATATGAAAAGCATTACAGAAGAATGGCTGGTCTGATTAAAAAGTCCAGCCAGACTGCAATCTGGCACAGCTGGCCTTTGTTTTCCTCCCTTGTTGTCTCTCCCGTTAAATGTGAACGTACACTAGCTGGGCTCTGGGCCAGTTCTCAGGTAGAACTAAGAGATGGGGACCAAAGCAGTCAGGGCTGGGACCAGTCTGGGGTACCAGCAGGAGATGGCAGGAGCGAGAATAGCCGGCGTGAACTTCGCCGGGCCGCTGTGCTGGCTGGAGTTCTGAAGTAAGCGTCCTGGAGTCCAAGGATAGCAAACGGGTTTCGCCGAGCGACGATGACACTGGCTTGGCACCAGCGACTCCCATTAGGGAGTCTGGATTTCCTGCACATGGAAACTTCAGGCACACCCTGTGTATTAACAAAACGCAGGTGATCCTGGCAGAGTTGGGGGAGAGAGAATTTGGCGTGGTGGTAAATCATGGCGCCGGGATTGCCGTTACTGTCAGCGTGGCCATGGTGTATGGCCTATTTTCTTGTTACCGAGATAAGAGTTAACAGTCGACTCGGATGGCCGGCTTGCACTGTGCACACGCTGCGGTCCAGAGCATGCTCCTGGTTTTCGTCTGAGGATACGGTCCTCTCCCGGACTCGGTGCAGCTGCTTAATGTTCGGGTTTTTAATGATTGGCCTCTTCCCGCCACACAGGCCGAGAGAGACAGAGTTGTTATATCGTTGGGTTGTGTTTAGGGGCCCTCTCTCTCTACACGCATCTCCACTCTGCCATCAGTCCTCCTTCCTGGTGCCTGCGGCCATCAAGAAGGCCCAATGGGAGAGTAGGGGGATCTCCAAGAGGTGCCTTTTTGACCCGTCAAGCCTCTCAGTTCCTCCTTACCAGACTCAGGGGGGAAAAAAATGGCGCTTGACCACCTGCGTGAGCCCTGGGCCCTACGGGACGTGGCCCTTCCACGGCACGCTGTCTCCGATCATCCCGCTGATCCTGTTTCCAGTTACTAATCCCGGACTCAGACCGCCATCCAAGCCACTTCCGATCCAAGCATCACCTAATAATTTAAAGCATCCAGTCTTTACGTTTGCGCACAGAACATTTTCAAACGTACCGTGACCTGAGCTGACAGCTACGGTACACGGCCAGTATGGCCGAAGGCAAGTATTAGGTCCATTATGAAATTTCCTGTTGTTTCCCCGCTCTTCAGTAATAGCTTAATTCCACTGAGACCTTGTCCATTTTTTCTCCCTAGCAGAGAGACAGATAGGAACATAAACTGTAAAATTATCATCTGACATTATGGCAGCCTAAGCGAGCTGCCGCGGACACGAGCACAGCTCAGTGCTTCTCTTCAGCTCCATCCCACCGCCTGGGAAGCCTCTCCGATTCGTATGGTGAGGCACTCAAACTTTCCCCCCAGGTCCAGCCAAAACAAACGTAGTCACAATCGTCTTTTTCTTGAGAGTAAAAGGGGTACCTGCCGAATGTCAGGGTGACAGCCATTTTACCTGACCCACTCCATAGATCATTTACATCCATGAAGTGGTTACATTGTCTAGCCCCCCCCTTAATTTTTTTCATCACATTTTTCTAGGGCTGACTTCTAATAGTCGAGGATTCGACGATTCGATTCGTAGACGTCTGATTCGACTATGAACCTCATA
>JAODKF010000001.1:19220092-19243912 GCA_026779585.1 Mormyrus proboscirostris
TGTTTTTCTTTTATTTTTTTTTAACTCTTTTGTTTGAAATGGAAAAAATCTAGCTGCTATCTAAAAAAAAAAAAAAAAGGTTTGACTATCAGTCGACTATGGCAAAATCGAACGAATCAGATTCGACTATGAAAATCCTTAGTCGAAAACAGCCCTACATTTTTCGGATAGCAGAGAGGGTTCCGCCTGTCTTACAACTGAAACTTTGGGTGAGTACATGTTTTAAAAAAAAGGTCACATGGATATGGTGGCCAAAGAGACCTTCTGGCCAACCAGTGGGCTGCATGGATCTTCTGCAGTGGACTGAGGACAGATCACGTCACTGCACCATGTGACTTAGTCTGAACTGTTGTTCAACTGTGTGAATGGGGCTGTCCCCATGGGACAGGTGACTGGATTACACAAATCTGACAGTCTCCTTGAGGTGGAGGTGTTCTGATATTCATGCATACTTCTCAGCAGGGACAAGTCAGCAGTTTTAAAGGTTGGGGGGGGGGGGGGCAATATGGGATCACGTTTTGGGTTTGCTATCAGATTTGCGGATCTGTTTTGAAAAGGTGGAGGAACGTACACCCCCCTTCGGGGACTGAGACTTCCCGTCTTTGGACTAACTGGCTGTCTAGCTGGATCTCACCTGCCTTTGGGGTCTAAAAGAGCTTTGGGATCTCGGAAGTAGGATTGGGGAACTGCTAGTGGCAAAGCTGCACCAAGCAAGCCCCGGGGGGGAGGGGATCTGGCCTGGCCAAAGCCCCGCCCTGATTGGGCTACGGGGAATGGAGGAGGAAAAACTGGAAGGAGACAGGCTCACAAAAAAGACCATTTCCAATCTCCTTTGCCTAAAATATCTAAAACTCACATTTTTAAAACAAACTCCCAAGCCAAAGAAACGATGGATCCTTAATAAATCAGCAAAGCTGCTTTTTTTCCCCAGCTACTGCAAGGTCTGCTGAGCGTCTGGGTCCTAAGCGTCCAAGGGCCCGTTGTTAAGTTGGGGAAGGCGGCGGCGGCGTAATCAGAGAGGAGGTAGTGAAATGGACCAGCAGGGGAGGGGAGAAGGAACAAAGGGCACCGCTGACAAATCAGGATCGACGGGCCGCACCTGTCCAGGGAAGGGGGGGCTATTATTCTGTACATCTGCTGTAGTTCATAGCGATACACAACAATAAACAGACGGCAGAAAAACACGAGGGCCGTGTTTAGTGAAGGGGCATGTAGACAGACACATCCTCTGCCACAATCCTCCAAAACAGAGTACTCACATGCAAACACGCAACGGTGACTTGCTGGATATGGGGGGGGGGCATGAAGCACGCATCACAGCACTGACGAGGGCTGCAACTCCTGTAGCCCTTAGGGTTTCCCCAAAACATGTCGTCCGGACACTGTCTGAGAAGCGGAGGAGACATGGTGTGGAGAGCCAACTGCCACGATGACCAGGAGGGACTCAGATGAGCTGACGCTTGCCGTCACCGACGAACACGCCGGCTCGGGGAGAGCAATTATGTTAAAAGGAGTCTGTGAATGAAGTTAGGAAGACTCTGGCATCGGCCTGATCTCCGCATTGCTTGTCTGAGCTGGAAAATCCATCTGTGCCCAGGGCTGCACGGTGCCAACGCTGCGTTTGGGCTCAGCAAACAGAGGCAGGTGGCACACATCACTTATAGCAACCAAGAGCCGACAGACCAGCCCAGGAATGTGAAAAGTGTAGGATAATTAATTTGCAGAAACCAGGTCTTCGCTGGGCAAGAGTTTCAGCTGATCTTCAGCTGTACACAGTACAAACCACGGCATGGGATACATTTATTGCAACACGATGCAAAACTATACATTGAATGATTGCACTGTCGCATTGTAATTTGAAATTATCGGACTCTCAAAGTTTCATAAGGGTTTTGAGCATGTGTCTCGGTTCTGCTCTGTGTAGAAACCATCAAGGTCATCATCGGGCCGAAGCAGGCCAGCATGATATCTACATACAAACGGGGAAGTATATTAAGGCCTCCACAACCACCAGCTTCAGGAGGTTCACGCAGTACATTTTGTAAAAGCTGACCACATTTGCAGATATAGCCTTGTTAATATCCCTTGAACTTTTAAATTCACGTCACATGATCAATGTTTTCGGCACTTGATCTCCCGTCTTGCAAAGATACAGTTCCATCATTCCCCCATCACAAAATAGGGACTGTTTATAAGTACCAGTAAACACACCCTGATCACCCGAGCGTAACGAAAACAGCCGAGCTGCAGAGGACCTTAAAATCTGGAGTAAATAGTCAGTTAAATCATCACTCGCCAACACGCACGTGCATCACCGGGGTGGCGGGGAATGCCGCCACAATGCCGCGGGGTTTGGCCCTTGCTGGAGATTAGCGTGACGGAGATTTATGCATCCCTCGCCGCAGATGGCTGGCGTGGAGACAGCACTAGCAAGGCCGAGCAGGGCCGGACACAAGAATGAGCGTGGCCTTCAGGGCTCAAACCCGGGGGGGGGGTGCAAGTAAAGGGCCCAGACAAGGGAGACCCGCAGCGCAGCGCCGTGTACAAGTTGCCGAGGGGAAGCATTAGCAGTGAAAGGATCTCCTCTGCTGACGTCTATCGAGGTGAATCGCCATGCAAGCTGCAGGCGAAATCCGCCAAGCAGATGTGCAATCGCAGCTGAAGTACACGGGGACCAAAAGACAAAAAGATCTGCTTCTATTTAAGAGATGTCTACGTGCTGCTGATGACTGTGTGGTTCACAGATCAACTAAAGAAATAAACAGGGCCGTTCGCAATAAACAAAGAATGATGTGGGTCGAACAAAAAAAAACAAAACAAAACCTCAGGAATCTCAGAAGTCACCAGGTTTGAGAGTCTCTCCCAGCCAAAAATAGGCTTCCTGCATTCCTGCCCAAATGATATGTTTGGGGTTCAGATTACTCTGCTCTATTATGAGACAACCCATGTGCTCCAATCCTATCAGCAAAGCCCAGGCAAAACCCAACAAAGGCATTCAGTCGCGTACAGTAACCTAGGTCACCAACGCTGACCTCTCGGCTATCCCGAGAAAAAACAAATGTCTGGCACCTTCCACTTCTAATGCAGGCTCCTCTGATTAAGCTTGTTAACTTCGAGCTTGAAATTTCCAACAGGCTGATATGCGAAAATCTAAGTACAACGAAAATGCGTTAATTGTTAATCTGACCGCTATCCGCCGCTAAAAACTTTCACGTAAACGTGCCGCGTTACGACTGTCATCATGCTTCGTACTAAATTACAGTCAGGGACCCATTGCGTTTTAGGTCAGTTCTATTTCAACCAAATGCAGGCAGGCAGGAATCTCTGTCTCTCTGTTTGTGCCAATGGGCAATGCTCGCCACAGGGACATAGGGCAGCCCACGGACTTTACGCTCGCGCCTCAGAGAATCAAGGACCGGTCATTTCTCGGAGTCGAAGGTTGAAGAAAAAACAGCCGTGGTTGTTTTTTTTACTCTCTCTCTTTTTAAATGTTAAAGGGGCGGTTCTGCATTGTGGCTTTTTCCTTTGTTGCTTTGCACAGAAGCCTCTCCAGCACTGACGTAACACGCACCCTGCCTGCAGAGGTCACTCCGTGTCCTGCGTCGAGATTTATATGCCTCCCTCCTTCATTTATTCTTCACCGCTGCGCTCTCTCTCTCGACTTTTATGACGCATGCGGACTTCAGAGAAAATACGGGCAATAACCAGCAATTGCGGCGAGGTCCCCTCACGTTGACGGAGAACCTAAAACCCGTGAGTAAATATTGGCCAGTTAAGTTTTTCAAACATAGTAGCTCCTTCTCCGTTATTCTCCCCCCCAAAAAAAGAAAGCCCACAAAAACATTGGGGAAAATGAGTCTAAACACCAGTGAATCACTATGATGGGGTTCTCCAGATAGAAGGAACCTCCATCCATCAGCCTATGGCTGTCACTTTCCTGCCAAGGAACCGTTCACGCCAAATGTGTTTCTGGTGTCATTCTAAAACATTTTAGCACAATTTTTCTTTTTGACATCACCAGTGTGTTGTATAATGTGGCCGTTCCTAAATCCGGCCTGCATTTTTGTCTGCGCTAAGCTGATGCTGAGCATTTGTCCTTTACGGGTGTCACTTGATTAACAGAAACAGACAGGGGTGAAGAAAACAGATGTGTGACAGGGTGCGACCGTAGATGTCAAAAGCCGAGTACTTCAGCAGCCGGTCGTCCCAAAACAGAACTTTCCAGTTCTAGGACACCCCTGCGCCCCCCCCCCCCCAGATCTACTTGAATTAATTTGGAAGCAAAGGCCAAGAAGAACAAAAGACAAATGAGAGGGAATTAAGAACGATGTAGCATCAATAATTTAGGGGGATGATGGAGATAGGGTTTGCTCTGCATTTGGGGTGAGGGGGGGCGTTACTGATATTAGAATTACCAAGTGGGAAGACATAGGCGATGTCCTAGGATATAGCCTATGATAACCCAAGCATTAATCCCCACAGTGGCAGAGTTACCATAACTCTATTTTTAGCTCTGTTAAACTCATAGTGTTCGAACAGAGAACTGCAATGAGACACCCCTGAAAACGTTCTCAGTTGAATGAGTGAAACTGTTGATGTAAAACGTTTCCATTAAGGGAGATGAATTGAAGTGCTTCCTAAACACTGTACGAATTCGCCAGGATTCAATAACTGCCTGGCTCTTGCCTGCGACCCAGTCTGAATAGCCCTTACGAGCCTCTCTGGTCCATTCAGCCCTAGTGTTTTCATTTAACATGCTTCTGACTCAACTATGTGTCAGATGTTGCTTGTGCTTAAGGCAGCTCACTATAAGTCCTGTAAATCAAAGGTGTGTTTCCAGTTCTAAGGCATCTCAGGACAGCTAGTAAAAACCAGCAAGAAAAAAAAACAGAACTTTCACTTGTGAATTTTTAACATAAATTGGTGACCAGCATCTCATTGGGAAAAACATCTCTGAATCTTTTCCTACGTTTCTTCAAGACACTATAAAACTGAAGAAATATTTGAAATTAAAAAAACAAAACCAGAAGTACAAGCAGTACAAATGGTAGTGGAGCATCAGTACTGCATGCAAAATTCCTGGCAATTAATGTCCCAATTAAGGGATGATTTGGCATTAAGCATCTTGGCAACACCAATGGAATTCTCCATCTCTTTGTTTTCAGTTAAATTCCTGAAAGGATCCCCCCTTCCCCCCATACAAAGGCATTTCACTCTTCTGGTGAAAAGACGGGACAAATCGAAAGCAGTCCATCGACTGCCACGTTTGATCACCACACGGAGTTAGGTGCGCCCTCGGCCATTGTAAATCATCACACGTTGCCCTATTAGCGTTGCTAAACAACCGGACGGCTGATAATTCAGCATGACAATTCTGCTTAATTGCATCCAAAGTGAGGCCTGCGCTCGCTTAATTCAAACCATAGCTTCCAAGCGCCCTTTCGGAAAATCTTGCTTCAAACTGAGAAATAAAGGGGTGAAATTACAGACATTCTGTAGCCGTCAAATGGCCCAGCAGTTTCTTCACTACATAAATATCTTGGAATGTATCAATGGGAAGCTTAAAGAGTAAAAGGTTAAACTTTTTTGCATTTTTATCACAAGATCAGATGCATAATCTTTTTTTCCCCCAGATCTGACAAAACTTGAGTCACCTTGCGTGAAACAGTGAGCCTGTCCCTCCCCCAGAGCGACTTCCACAACCCAATAACCCGAGAGAATCCGTCGGGTCCATGGAAGTTAAATCGACCAGGGAGATGGAATGCTTTTCGCTTTTAAGGCACATTCCAGGTATCTATTTGAGAATTACGATAACAGACACTGCTGTGTGTCTAAGGCACCAAATTTGCTTCACGCCTCTACAGATTGCCAGAAAATTGCTTTCATTTTCTGCCTTTCATAAAGAATTTGTGTTTTGTTTAAGGCTGTACTTTCCAGTAAGATTACCCCAAGCACACAGCAGTGTGTCATCTTCACATCTACCACACCTAAGTCTTAATTACTGCTCTTGGGCCACGTGTGCTCACACTGAGAAAGCCCAGAAACGTCTGTCTCCAGCGAGAACAGTGGAGACGAATGAAAAGTGTCGGGCACCACACCTATCAGCCCCAGCTACAAAACCAGCAGGCCCTGGACTACAGAAATGAAATGTGCTCCTCTGTTCATGGCAGCCGTACACTTGTTTTTCAAATGGACTGCACGAGCCTCGCTTTGATACTTCAGGAAACTCGAATTTCCCCAACAAGATACCTGCACTGGGTCTACAAGTATTCAATTTTCTGCTCCCTGCACATATATATCCTATCCAGTGTTTCGTGATGCACACTGCTTCCTAAATTGATGGAATACCCCTTCTAGAGTCAACACCCAGACCTGTGCCTTCCCAAATGTGTCAAGTCTCACATCAGGATCAAACGGCACAGTGGGACAGTGGGATGAGTGCGAGTCGGTAGAACACTCTGGGTCCAAGGAGCTGGAGCTATTGCTCTGCCAAACGCGGCAGGCCAGGTCCCATGAAGGCACCCAGAAGGTCTTACAAACAAAAGGAGGCGGAGTCCGGATTCATATCAATCTGGAGCACTTAGAATGAGCACTTACCAGTCCGGTACACAAAGTTGGCCTCCGCTTCCGAAGACGAGGGTGAGAGAAGCTCGTCATCGTACTCATTGGAGCTGAAGGATCCCGAGTGGTTCCTCTTGCGCGAGGCCACCATGGAGTTGGAGGCGATGACGTGCTGCAGCGAGTCGTTAAGGTACCGGTGCAGCAGGCTGCTTTTGTACTTGGGCGGCGAGACGTAATCCTCAGCGAGAGGCGCGTGGGCCCTCAGCCCCGTACCAACCACCACACCCTCCTCCTTGATAACGCTCTGGTATATGGGCTTGCTCAGCTCGGCCGTGCCTGTCTGGGCCCGTGTGGGGTTCTCTCCGTCTGGGGAAAGTTGAGGAAGGGGGGGCAGGGGAGACGCCACTGAAAAATGACCAGAACTCATGCCAGAACCCTCCTAAATCCATTTAAAAGTCACTCGAGACCCTTGAGCAGGGAGCCCATGCGTTTTCAGTCCAGAGCACATTTCTGTCATTCCTTGTAGCAATAAATAAAGCTTGAGGCTGAATTAAAATCCTGGCCCTGTCTGATGAAAGGAAATACTGAAGATAAAAAACGTGCTGAAAAACAGATATCCTCCTGGGGGTGTTGAAATGAAGAGAACTGCTCTCTAGATACTGCCAGTGCCAAGTCTGCAAGAGGTTATTTTGGGCAGGTTTAATTTTCGATTCAGCGATGCCAAATTATGATCATAGTTCATATACGTATATTGGAAGCATATGGGCTTGTGTTTAATTCCCATGCTTCTTGAAGCAGACGTGTTATTTGTGCGAGTCCCTGTCAGGTGGGACAACAACAAGACTGTAACCGTCAGTCCTGAAATGCCAGCTGGGACACGTTGCTGAAGCCCAGTCACCCCCAACCAAATGCGGTGGGGGTACACTTGCTGAGATGTTCCCCCCAATTAGACTCTGGGGTCACAGAGTTCAAGAGGTCACATTCATCCAAGGGGCTATGAGCAGCAGATCAAGTCGAGGTTTCCGGAGCAGAAATCAACGGTGGAAGTTTGGATCTAATCTGCACTTATGCTCTGGATCTATTAAGCTGAGGCGAGAACAAGAGGCCACATTCCCTACAAACCTGCAATGTGCATCCATCCCCCTGGAGGAGCACATTAGAGGCACATTTCTGACCACAATAAATACATGCTAGGGCTTCTTAAACTGCAGGACGCAGACCAAAGAAAGCTCCCCGCCCAGCACCCCGAGGTCCCCAAAGAGCTGTCATCTTAATGACACATAATCATCTGTTTCGAAGAGAGAACGGCCACAGGAAGGGGCCGGTGTTTCTCACATGTGAAGGGGGAGACGTACCTTCTGAGCACGTGTCGTCGCTGCTGACGCTCAGCCTCTCAGCATTGCCCTGCACATATTTATTGTAGAGCTTGATCCGCAAAGCCCAGCTCAGGTCCGGCTGCCTCACTGTGTTTTTTAGCCTCCGCCTGGCATTGGCAAACCAGTTAGAAACCTGTGGGGAAGAAAGGAGGGAGTGATGGAATGAAGGGGAAAGAGGGAAGGATGGAGAGAAGTTAATAGCCATTAAAACGAAAGCGAATACCTGTGACAAAATCATCCCTCACAAAAAGCTACAATACGTCACTTCAGGGTTTAGCTACCCCCTGTGGGCAAGGGGGGGGGGGGGGGGCGAATAGCTTCAGAGTTTTAAACATGGATTTCTCCATTTTTGTTCCTTCTGGTGCACTGTACCAGTGGAAGAGCATGATTGCCCAGGAACATGAGTGATAAACAAGCTGGTAGTGTAACGTGCCTTTCTGAGTTTTGCAGTTTTGCCTTTACCATCAGTGATTTAACAATAACTCTAAGAAAACAACTCTGCCTTGATCAGAGTCTGCGCATCAAAAACCATACATTTTTCCACACGGCGTCCTTTCGTGTAATTAAACGATATCCAGTTCAGGGTTCCCTGAATCATGTGGAACGGAAACTATTAGGATGTTCCACTAGAAAAACTTCTCATGCTTAATAAATTTCAAGCAAGTTATGGGGAGCTTAATGTCCTTATGGTGGAACACTTTATTTGGGATTCTGCACTATTTAAAGGAAACCTCTCTCATCAACAACATGCAACTCGTGTCCTGTTTTTAGTCGATCTCAAAATATGCCCTGTTAACGAGGGTGTGTGCCTTTCGAAGCGGCTCCGTCGTCCCCCCGATTGAGGCTGGTGAAAACACTGCTGATGTGAGTTTGAGGTGCCTTGATGACGGGCCCTCTGGCCCCTGTCTACTGCCCAAGGAACCTACACCTGTTTTGAGGGCCACAATGGGCTGGGGACCGGCGTCTGTGTTGGGAGGCTCAGGCACACATGGTTCCTATAGCCGAACCATTATAACCAACTAAAACCTGAGTCTATTAGGCCTTTTTTAGATCGAGATGGACTTTTCTCCTGTGCACGTTTTGTTTGGTGAGCAAATCAGACACACATCACATGCGGGGAGGAACGCGAAACCACTCACGATATTAAATCAATTAGTTAATTAAAAGAAAAAAATATATACATGCACACGCACACACACAGAGCTAAATAATCTACAATATTTCACTATTTTCCAATTTTGTGGCATCAATAAACATGTCAGCTCTGTCTTAGTCTATATATTACATCACCAGGGGTTTGACACACCATAGCACAGATTAAAGACAAATGAAATAATTAATGTTATTTTTAATTGTTGTTTTGTGTTCGCCTGTAACACACACAGGCAGCTGTAAAGTTTTTCAATTTAAGATAATAAGCAATGCAGAAATATATCATTTTAACAAGTGAGAAATCATTTCCATAATGTGTGTGGTAATATGATTATTAATACATTTAAACAAATTCAATATTTGACAACAACGACAGATTTTATATTTGAAATCTTTTCCTTGAAATCTAGGCAACGCTCCGATCGTACCCTTTAGTAAAACTCTGGTTACAGTTACAATGAGTAGAGGTGGGGCCATGCAGTAACTCACCTGTACCAGGGTCATTTGGGAGCCCAGAGCGAGCAGTATTTTCTCGGTTTTGGTGGGATACGGATTATCCCTATGTTTGTACAGCCACTGCTTGAGAGGACGCGCCATGTCCTGGAGAGCCTGGCGCTTGTGACGCACCTTTCCACCGCTCTGGCGAGACCTTGCGGGAAAACATCCATCAATTCGCCAGTTAAACTCGTGGAAATATGCAACAGTAAAAAATAAGATAGAGGAGTTATTTTTAAACGTCGAATTGCTGGATATATATTTTTTTTTCATCGCGCGGTTATAATCGCAATATATGACTGATACTCTATTAAAAGCTGAAACATGTACGCCAGAGTATGGTAAATGTAAATAATATGCGTATTTCTAATTTTCAAAACATTCATATTATTCGTTTAAGCAAAACGAATATGATTTTATTAAGAATTATAATGCAGCCATCCAAATATAATTGACGGGAGTTCACTAATAAGTTTTCCTTTTATGCTTATGTGCCTGGTTCAGGAGGGAAACATTAAATGGTAATAAAATGGACATTTGTAATTCTTCTACCCCGAGTTACGATTTCACGGCAGCAGCACCTAGATTATTTTACGCAATCGCAGGTAAGTTTACCGAGAAATACTGACCGGCTGGAGATTCGTTTATTAGTACAAAAATTACATCGATAGCGGTAAAAATCACCAGAATGTAGTCTATTTTGGTATGCATGACCCTTGGACTGTTGCAGTTGCGTAACATTTAACTTAGGTTTCAATTAGGCTACATATTACAGGTTTTTCTTACTTAAAGCATGTATGTCTCCATTTCACATTATATAGTCAAATGCTGTACGATAGATAATTTCATGTAAAATACAGAACATTTTAGATTTCATCTGCGGCTGAAAACCTGCTATCTACACTTGGCTTTTCTGCCGTTCCAGAAGATGTCAGTGTGGAGCTTTGAGGACCTCGAAATTTCGGCAGCTCTACAGTATTTCCTTCAAATCTAAGATCTGGTCGAGTTTATGTTCTACAAATATTTTCCTTGTAATCTAGATACATGCGAACAGAATAAAAACAATTTTTGTTCCTGTACAGAGTTCTGGTATTTATATTAATATACGCTACTTTATTAACATCGATACTTTTTTTGAAATGGAGTATCCTTCGCTAGAGGTGCAACGGTTCAGTCTTTTCTTCCAGGCACGGAGCGTCTCGGTAACCCTAACTAGGATGTTTATTTAGGTGGACTAGTATTTCAGAGAGCGTCGGGCTGGATGTATTGCTGGTTCAGGTCCAGGCGTATAAGGAACTACTGTACTGTCCTCAAGTAAAATGCGTGTCAGCGCCCCTGGCTATGGAAGCTTACAGAAATAATGAATGGCAGGGCTTCTTCTCAAATCAAGCTTTCTAAAAGTGCCCACTACTGACTGGACCACACACGTGTAGATATTTTAAAAAGACTATATCGTAGGATACTTTCACTTATTTTAATATCTCCGTCTACTCTGACATTAATGCGGAGATTTACGAAGTTGTAATACTTCAGAAAAAATATAATCCACTTGTTCCACTGACCCAGAATTTTATTCCCAAACAATAACGTGACGACAAAAATATTGAGATTAAACTAAATAAAATGTGGATATTATTGATGACATACTATAAGCAGTTTATCTCAAATGTTTTTCATATATGAGAAGTAGATGTGGTGTGACCTTGAATGTACTTTTACACAAAGTAAAAGGGCACAGGACGCTTCTAAACAGACTTTGGATTTTATATGACTGCTCTGTCATACTTCATATTGTCAATTATACGAACAGTGAAGTTCAAATCCATGATATAATAAAATATATAAATAATCCCCTGCATGCTCATGTTCAAAAAAGAAATGCGCAAATTAATTTCTTGTACAGTAGTAGTAATAATAATAATTAAAAATAGTCAGGTGCTATACATACCCAGACCTCCTATGTCTGATGCCAGAATTGTCTTTGATCGCCTGGTTGTTTGAAAGTAAGTCTGGATGCTGTCCATCGATTACTTCTAAATAGTTTCTGCTGGTCCTCTCCACTTCTTTCGCCTTCTCTTCATAAAGGACCTGGCTGCTCAGCTTATTAAACACGATGGTGTTCATCTTTGGTTCGCTGCTACTCCACTGCGCTTTCCAGAGCTGCCGCGCTACCTTCTCAGGCTGTCACTTAGAATCCCTTTTCCTTCCCTGCGAAACCAAACGATTCGGCTTTCATGTCCCGTCGTTATATGATCGTTTTAAGAGTAAAACATTGCACCCTAAATCCAGTCCCCAAAACAACTAAAAACAAACTATACACCAAAACAGCACTCAAAGGGTGACACACATTATTTATAAACACTGTTTATTAAATAGTGTATCGTGATATCCACAGCACAAGAACACGCGTTTGTAGTTATAGAAAGATATGCAAAGTACACAGGTATGCTAACTTGTAAGTATAATTTAATCGATTCAATATCTAACTTTTCATTTGCTATAGACAGCTGATCAAAAATATGGATTCTTTAAATGTTTTAAATATCATACATATTGATACATGGTTATATTACTTTGATCAATCCTATATTTGTTTTTTTTTAACCGAAACTCTGGTATCATACTTCACACAAACACAGAAACAAAATATTCACGTGAAGCAGTCGATTGCTAAAAATGCACAATTCAAAATGTATGTGTACCGAAAAACCTTCTCAGTTGTAACAGCGTCGGTTCATATATGAAGCGTGATGCAACATTGTTTATAAAAACATAAGCGCGGTCACGGTGACGTGTTGCAGATAGTGATTTTATTTACCTGCTTCGCGCGCCTCCTGCGTCTCTGTGTAGCGTACAATCCTCTTCACAGTGTCCCATTCCCTTCTTACATGTTCTCCATCTAAGTTCCTGAGCTCAAACCACACGAACCGCGCTTGCCTCGCCGCTTTATTCACCGAGTTGGCCATACGGCTCCCGGGAATCTGAATATCGCAGCGTTCTCATGTTTCCTAGCTAAAGGCCGCAGTTTGCGAACATAAAGTTACTGCAGTATGCCTGTTCCGTGGCCAGGGCGAGGGGGGGCATCGGGATACAGCGCTTACAGTGTTTCTCGCTGCTTCAAGTCTGAACCGTATCCATTTACTGCTCTTTAGCTCAAGGTATTACTTTGTATACTGTGTCGGAAAACTAGTTTCCTGTTTTTTTAGACCGTTTCACTCTGTAGCCGGAAAGTTACTAGCATGTTCGAAAACGTCCCGACAATATATAGTCTACCTGCGGTAAAAATGAGTACGTGAAAATCGGACAAGTAGCCTAATACTGTACGTAACGGTATGTTTTAGGCATTTTTATTTATATTTTATTCTACGTTATCAAGCAGTCATAAGTCAAGAGAGTCCTACTCCATGCCTACCGTCTTGGACTGTTCCTGTCCGGTTGCGCATCATGTTATCCACATTGCAAAGCCTTTTCACATTAACGGCCTGGGGCTGTTTGCGCACGGTGCCTCGATAGATAGAAATTTCCACCTAGGTAGCCTATATGGGAAGAAATAACATTACATTAGGCACTATCTGGTAATGCAACCTAGCCCAAGATGAGAAGAACAATCTAAAACATTAGCGAACCAGCAGGACTAATTTGTGCAAAGCAAATAACTGGGACTTTAAGCAAGTGACAACGATTTAAGTCTAGAGCTCACAACTTAGGGCGCGCTTAAGTTAAAAGTTAACTTTTAAAATATATACTACCTTACATTGTCTCTTTCAAAGAATTGCAATGATCTAATATATAGTCTATAATTATACTACACAAAGTAGAAGGTCTGTCCTAAAAATGAAGATATTGAGTACGGGACTTACTCTATTAGCGCAATATTTACATCCAGTACAGTGATATATAATTTAGTTTTAAATGACAATAGTAAAACCTGTGTTGTTGTCATATATAAATTTCTTAATTACATCCAAGAGAATACGACCATTTGCCAGAAAGAAAATACTATTCAGAAGCCTGAAGAACTTAAAGCCTACGAAGGATAACTCTTTTCCGGGAAGCCTATAGAAAACCTTTCGAATCTAAGACTTTGACGGATCAGAGTGATTAACTGCAAACCACAGACATTTTATAGGCATGTAAATCGGTGTTTCGGTATGAATCTGGAATTTTAAAGATCGCTGATTAAACGATCTAGTGTTGACTTGATAATGGGTGGGTAATTGGATCAACAATACGGTTCGTTATTATTAATTTAGTTTTATCTTGACGTTTACGTAAAATCAGTCATTGCAAAACGATTTCAAAACATACGGGAATATCCCCGAGACGGCGGTTCATTTGGTCCTGTGAATTTATTTGACTTGCCTAATAATTAAGACCTAGTCATTAACATATTAACTTGTGTGTAAATGTGGTTTTAACAAAAACATGTTTTGTTTTTTATGAGATGCAAAACTACATACAAATAAATGTGGAAAAATATGTTTCCCAACGAGTTCATATTATTTTGCGCGTTGAATGTGGCTATTTTCACCAAAACAGGCTAAATTATATTGCGTCGAATCGCTGAATTTATTTTAAAATGTATTGCATCATTAAATCTAGATCACACCAAAAGTAAACGATGGTAGTCAATCATATGAAAAATATTATAGTAGGCCTATATTTTCTGTTTAACAATTTGTTAAAACCTCAAGAGTACCTCCCGAGTACTAACAGGTGTTCCTCTTCAGTCTATGTTTCGTATTTACGCGAGTCAGATGGGTCAGCATCCTTCGGGGCATAACGAAGCGAGGCGGGAAGTACAAATTACGCACCGTTTTGCAATGCCATAAATCGTCTGTGTATTGTAGTACAGCAACTATGGGTGTCGTACCAATCACACGAGAATGCCCGGAATAATGATGCCAGCCCTTATGTTGTAGACCTCACAGCAGATTTCAGCTGCAGCCGAGTAATTATCTGCTTGTTTCTCGTTTTTTTCGTGTTTAACGCTCGTCTTTGCAGCACTCTTTCGCTAACAGCTGCACGATGGTCCACACTCTCTGAAACGTGACTTTTTAATTCCAGCCCGAGTTTACGGCTTAGCATTCTCCAAGCCCGCGGTCGTCACCAACAGGTCGCAGAAATGAGAATCTTCTTTAACACAAATCGCCGACCGATAGTGCTGGGCTATACGCTACACAGTACAGGGTCCCCTTCCAATTTAAGCATCAAATCCATCGAAAATCCTACAGGATAATGGAAATATAGAAGGCAAAATGTTGGGAATACAAAAAAAGGTTGCCTGGCACTGGCCTTCCCAATGTGGTCTCCTGCCTCTCTTTTCTCTGCACACCATCCACGCCACAGTATAATTACATTGAAGATGACCATATTGTTTCTATAGCAGATACCGTCAGATAAAGAACAATTAACATAACTTGAATTTTGGAGTTTCACCACAGTACCCATGGGAAGCAGTTAAGCACTAAAAACACATTATTCTTCCCTGGAATCTGAACCTGGAACCACTGTTACTGTGGTACCTATTGTACTAACAGTAAAAGGTCTGTGAATCAAAAAAGTCTGGCATCAGCTGGACCTTGAGGTTCTCCTCAGTGCTGCTTAATTTGGTAACCAGATGCTGTATGAGGAGGTGGACCATACATTTAAAGGTAATATCCTCTGCTGAAATATCAGAAGTGACCTCTAGTCAGTGCAGAGGCGTCAGAGGGACACAGATACCCGGGTAGAATCAGGGGGCCCAGCCCTTTATAGGGGCTGTAGGTGACATTGTGCGGGGGGGCAGAATTTCTAACTATTTCCAAGTCAGTGTTTTAATCTGCTATGAAAGAATATAGCAGATACTAATATACTAATAGAGGGTCACATCAAGGGGACCAAACATTTAATCATTATGCATTGAACTATTTGTCAGTCCTAAATATACAAGATGTCAAGGTGCATTTTTTTTTTGTCTAGTCAGCAAATAATTTATAATTTGATATTGGCATGTCAACATTAAATCAGGGCAACGGGGCAGATAAAACATCATGCAGGTATATTTCATAATGCATTTCATCTTTGGGAATGTGGATCAGAGGTGCTCCAACGAGCCATATTGAAGCAGTCCTGAGGCACCATGCTTAAAACCCTGCAACAGGCCGGACAGAGCGAGCGATAAGGGCAAGACAAACACACAAAGAGGTAAATAAATAACTGTGTGTGTGAGTCACTGCTGGTTTTTTTATACTGCAGTATGAAGTAATTATTTGGAGAGTCTGCAAAGCAGTTGGCTGAAGGTGATATAATTTCTCTGCAGTAGAATGCCTGAAAAGAGTGAACAAGTGTGCACAAATATCCTTGAAGAGTGGGTATGATTTACTGGCTGAGACAGACTGAAAGGGTTGGTCAGATGATGACTCAGTCACACGTCATTGGCGAGTTGTTTGAACCCCGTCAGCTTGGGGTTAGCTGTAGGTTGAAGATCAGCAGGGTGACCCTGGTGGCAGACACAGTAATACAGGGAGTGGTGCTGCTGAGATGGGCAATTATGTCCTGAAACGGGTCACGGAACGGTGGTAGGGCTTCCCCTATTTGTCTCCCCTCAGCAGAGTCCCATGAGTAACTGATGCGACAACGGAGACCAAAAGACTGAGCTACACCTAATTGCTGCCTCTGCTGAAGCGTAAGAGCGATCGAGAAGAGAACCTCTAATTTTCCATGAATGATGTCTCTGTGCAGGCCGGACTGTACTCAAAGTAGTAGTTTCCCCTCTCCGAGGACTTGTGGTCCCACTAATACAGTGGGCTGTGGAATTCTGACAAATAGCACTGGATGGTTCTCAAAACAGTCACCCGGTTTACGTTGACGTTCCCAATTTATAACGGAAAGTGCAAAACTAGCACATCTATTGAAAAAATTACAGGCCCTTAAGCAAGGGGGACAAATGTAAAGAGGCTTTTGACTAGAAGCTTTAATTATGGTTAATTATCTACATTCACCAGGCATTCAGAAACAGCATGTTTAATGTCAAAACATTACCGTTATGTTTGACCAGTACATCGAATACATCGTGAAGTAATATTTAATGTGGCTTAATAGTTCATACAATTGTTAATTGGTAAGCTTGTATCTTGGGAGCATTGGAGATATTTTTTTCAAGGTGAACACCCCTAGCTGATGGACAGCAAGTGTTCAAAAATGGACTAAGGCTTTTCGTCTCAAATTCCTTGGCTTTAGTGGAACATGCAATTTTTGTTTAGTAATTGTATTTATTGGCCTTGCAGTTCCTGGCATCCGCAACTAGAAAATATTTATTCGGCTTTATTTTCACTGTTTAAGTCACCGAATGCTTTCGTTTAAACGTTTCCTACAATGTGTTTTCAAATGTGACACGTTCTGGGGGTTGTAAAGTGCACTTACATGGAATGAAAATGCCATTAATCATTTGGTATTTATTTAATTTGAATCACTTCAGGACGATTCTCGTTCACCCCTGCACCACGTCTCTCCTTTAGGGAGGAGTTCCCTTCACAATAATCGGAACCAAAATAAAGCTGTCTGACCTCCCAGCTCTGTAGTTTTCTTGCACCTCTGAGCTGCAGCTGGTTCTGTTTAAAGATTTTGGAATGAGGAAGAGTTCAGTTCCATATTTCTCATATTTAGATAATTTTTTACATTATTCTGATATTAATGATAGAAACCCCAAGAGATTCCTGGCAGGGACGTTGACCAAACACATCCTGCAGAGTTAATTAGGACCAGGAAACTACAAGTTAATAAAAATTACAAAATAATAATAATAAAAATAAGTCACGTCAAATCTGAGACACGCTTAAAGCATTTTACAAATGGGCTTCGGCGCCATCTGAGAAGCCGCTGCATTCAGAAAGTACGATAGACTGGGGAGTGTTGAAATGAGTAATAAGAGGACAGAGAGACATTGGCAGAGCCGCACCTCAGCGCACTTGTCTTTAGCTATTCGACGAATGATCCCTGACTGACGGGACCGTGTGTATATTTAGATGAACCTGAATTGTTCAGAGACCCTGCCATTGTTCAGATATCAAAGTCTAAATGTTTTCATGATTCATTTCCCACATTCTAGTGCTAAGCTGGTATCTTTCATTGCACAGATTTTAGAAATGAAGCTACAGAAGTTTAATGTACTGAGGAACACCAGTGTCTTTTAACACCATTACCACATGCATAATTATTGTAGTGTTTTTATTTTAAAATGGGGTTTTAAAAAAAAAAACGACACACGTGACTTGTTCAGAGTCGTCTCACTTATATGTATTACGTTCAGGCCATGCAAGGTGAAGCCGTGTTTAACTGAAAGGAATGTGTACAGTATCTGGCATTAGCATACACAGAAAAAAACAAGGCATGTAATGTCATTGAGGAAAAGGAGTTTCATAAACACTCGCATAAAATCCAATGGAAACAGTCCCGGCGATGGGCTGGATCTGCAGACTCCCTGCTGCTGTGTGAGAGGGGTGATCTGGAAGCAAACATCAGCTTGGTAACATCTGCTGCTGCTCGCCACACAGTGCGGCCTTTAATGTGCTTCCAGAGTGAGCTACTGGGGGAGCTCTCCACCTCGCACGTAGCTGATAGGCCACGCCGGGACGACTCACAGAATCCGGTTCGCCCCCCACTCCTGATTCGTTTTTGTTTATTTGTTTTTACCCATATCTAGTCTTCTCATTGGCCAGAGCCAGCCGCCGGATGTTGGCCACGCAGCCGGCCGCCGCTTCCTGGAGGAGCTCGTCCGTGGATCCCATCATGCCCAGGAGCAGCTGGTCAAGACAAGGGGGCAAGACAGGTTTACTTATGACTGGCTGCATGAAATGGTGGAGGCTGCAAATTTCATCATAAAAGTACTGCGTTTACAGGGAGAGGAGTGCGATGCCGCCGTGCGATGAATAACCGAAGCAGCTGACGGGTGAAGGCGGGTGGTAGCGTCCCAAACTACAAGCATAGGCGCCTGTGTGTCACAGACTTGAACTTTAAAAGGCGTGATTAAGGGCTGGCAGCAGCTGCGAACATGTGCTTCTGAAAGTTTGTTCAGATGAAAGCACTCGTCTCACAAGCGGTGCAGGCATCTCAAAGCCAAACACGAACTGCGCGGCCCCGCGGCTCAAAGGTCAGATCATATCCCGCCCTTAATGGCTCACATAATAAATGCTGTTTAATCCGCTTCCAGGACATGATTCCTTTCTCTCCAAAAATCCACTGGAAGAGGAAAAAAACTTTTACTATTTCTTAAAAAGTTCTTATAATGTTATGTAGTGTTAATTTAAGAAATAACTTTTTTGGGGATGTGGAAAATTCATTGTTGTATACACATCAGAAAGAGACAAAAGGATTTTGGGTAAACTGTGCTTTGTATGGGAAACAAACACAATTTAGATGAAAAAAATTGGCACTGCTAGATTTTAAATCTGTTCATTGTGTTTGTGTTTAAACTGGCACTAGAGTGTCACAGTGCCCTGAAACGCAGCTCTGAGACACCCAACATGCCCTCGTCACTCCTGCTGCACTCCTCCTTGGGAGTGAGATTGCACTCCTCAGGAAGTGCATGTCTTTCCCTGGCCTAGATGTCTAGATGGGGAGAAAGTGAGCTTTGTCTTCATCCACAAAATTTTGACGAAATGTAAGAGAGTGAAAAACTGCATGTTAAAAAATTAGAACAGAAGCAGATTTTGATGGCTGAAAACCATAAGGGCAATAGCAGGTACACAAAATAGAACTGGCCATCTGGGATAAAATGCTCATATTTTCTTAAATTTCTTGGTATATTAAATGACATTGGTAAGATGTTTTAAATTAAATGTGTGCAATATGATATTTTTATGTGACTGTTCACCATGTAATGTCTACATGCACAAGTTTGAACCCTGCATTTCACATGTTACATACAAACTTAGAAGAGTTTTCGACATATTTATGCTGTTAGCAGAATGCCAGGGTGGAGAGAAGGAGAAGGAACATTCCCAGAATTTTCTTCTGAAAGATAAATATGGAAAGCAAAACAGATGAGAGATGGAGCTTCTATCTGTGAGGACAGACTCTTTGGTTAATTGGCACCATTGAAATTTTTCACTATTCAGTCTAGTTTAATTGTTTTTTTTTTATTCTGGCAAAACTGCATAAGAAGCCTTGCCTTCCCCTAATATCTCATTTGTAAGTGCATTTTGTGGAGGTTGTCACAGGCTGCTTGCTTCAGAAATAGCATCAAAAACACCACAGAAAAGCAAACTAATATTCAGCAGGCAGAGAAAACGGACGGCCGGCTCAGACAAGTCCCTTTTGTGAAGGCAGAGGACGCGTGGTAGGTGCCAGAAGCAGCCCTTTGCCAGCCCCATTGCGTGTTATTCAGACTTGGCCAAGTACAGACTTCTGAGGCGGCCAGTTACTGCAGAGATAAGGCTGTCTCTCTTCCTCCACCCCCCCAGCTGGGATTTTAGGAAACCATAATGCCCCGCTTGTTAGATATTCTAAAAACCTGGAAACACGGACTGTCGTTTGAGAAATGAACCCGGGGCAGTGGACTGAATGGCTCCTGCATCCTGCAGGGGGCGCTCTAGGACGCCTCCCCTCCCTCACATTTCTGTTTCTTGCACATATAGGTGTTGCAGTGTTCAGTGTAGGTTTAGCTCCTTCCTGAGGACCTGAGGAATGCCCTACTCCCTCCCACCTGACAGCATAACAGAGTGGTCTGAGATGTTCACCTTCCCCTCCAAGGAAGAACTGCATAGACTCACAGAGTTGGCTGAGCAGAAGGTTCTGTAAGGAGGAACTGGCTGAGGGAGGTCAGGGCAAAGAGAATTTAGGCTTCCTGTATAGCTAGCAAGATTTTTTTCCTTAAACGAAATGGTAAGCTAATAAGCTTCCAATACAGTGGAAAGTTTTATAGTTTGTTTTGCAGCATGCCTACCCCATCCTGTGCCCCATCTTTTTCAACTTGAAATTTTAAATTCACCTATAAAAATAAGCCTCAGATCAATTAAAGGAAGAATACAATAGTACAAAGTAGAGACGAAATGGTATGAAAATGCAATATCACGAATATACTGAGCAAAATGATCAGTTATCAGTATTATCATGATAATATTATATTCTGTTTCAAGAGTAAATATACAATCATGCACTGAATTCATTCTTACCAAATGAGCATTTAACTAGCTCTGAGGCTGAGGCAAAAAAGTGCCATCTCCACTACACCACTCACAACATGTAGTGCTCTTACAAGAGGAGGTAACACTAGAAGCTCCAGCCTACATTATTCAGGAACTATTACAAAGTTAGACAGACAAACCATGAAATTTACCCCCATTCTCAAGTTCAAGCATCATGCATTGAGCTTAACTTACCTGGCATTTGCCATGAAGTATTGGGTGGTGTGCACAAAGATTAAGAACCAAAATATGACTAATTCAGACTTAGTACTCTTAAAAGGCTGGAAAATGCCCAAAGTGCTGTAACTGCCTTCCATCATGTTTGTACTGACACAAAACAAACCCACGTTGCATGCTGTGCCTGGGAGAATGCTGCTACCTTTGGCTGAGGCTGGACAAACTGTTCAAAGTTCAGTAATCAATTAAATCAATTAATTAGTAAAACAAAAACACATTACAAGTCATGTTAAGCCGTCTCACATGCCATATGTGGCCCGTGGGCCAGTAGTTTGCGGATAAAGAGTTACTGAGAATCATGGGATGGATGGGTGGATGACAATAAAAAGTGACCTAAGTTCCTTTGTTGTCTTTCTTCCATGCTGACCTTTGACATAAACTGTGCTTCGGTACCTGGAAAGCTTGATCCCGATTGAGATTCAAACTGCATTGTAGACACAATGGTCCAAGGGACACGTCTCTACTGATACTGTGGGAGTACCGTGTGTGTCTGCAGGGGCTGGGAGTTTGGGGCTGATTTGGTCCCCACCAATGCTGAAACCAAGCCTATGCCCTTGCACTGATCTAATGCTGCGTTCCATTTGAACTAGGAACTTGGAAATTCTGAGTTCCTAGTCTCTGGAAATCCCCGAAGTGGAAATCCAACTCAGAAACGTATTGTTGTTAACTGGTATTGCTAACGATGGCTAATAATGAACCTGGCTAGAACTGGGGCCTGTTCCAGAAAGCAGGGTTCTTGCTTAGCCGGATAACTTGTCAGATTTAAATGAGTCTGGGCTAAATGTATATGAATGAAGATTGAAGCTGTAATGCTACTTGCGCAGGTCCTGTGTTTCCATGTCACCTAGCTGGACTTTATGAAGTAGAGTATCATGAATTAGGGCTCCAATTAAAAGGCCTTGCTTGACGTTTGTATATTAACCGCTCAAAGTGGCAAAGACACAGATTCCTTATAAATGGCAGAACAGTGGAACTGTGGTACAAAAGCAGTGTCATCTGCTCTCCACCTTGCACCAGACTCAGTGTGACTGAAGAGAGGCTTGGAAACACTCCTGCTGTGCAGGGCCGAAAAGCTCTGTTTTTCCCACAATTGCAATAATGGGCATAGATTGTGGAGCAAAAGTAACGGGCGACATTGTGGGGAGTTGAGCAGGCAGGGATACGCAGGGGAGAAGCTGCTGCCGGTGGTTTACGGGAGCATTGCTGCACGTGCGCCTCCACTTGGCAGCAGCTTTTCTCTGTTTTTGTTTTTTTCCGTTTTACATACGTACAGCTGAAAACAAGCAGCAGATCCTGATGCGCTTAGCGAGCTACCCCATTTTCCTCACAAAGACCCCTTTATGAAAGACACTGTCAGAAAGAAAAGCAGCCCGAAGCTGTCGAAAGGGATTTATGAAGTGAGCAAACAGCCTCCGACCCTCTGGTCATAATGTGTGGCGTGGAGCAGAGGGTGTTGATTTTGAATGGTGAACAAAATAAAGTACATCGTTATAAAGCTGCGAGATGCCAAGCATATATGTCAAACCAAACTGGAGGGCAATTCATCTGAGTACTCTATCAGTGTCTGACCATCCGCTCCCTGCTAGGAATGTATTCACGGGGAATCAGATAGAGTTCAGCGCAAAAACGACGGACACACATGAGTATAAGCACACTGACAAAAGGCACACGTATAATACAACAAAACCAGCAGCACAAAACAATGTAGGAAATACACAAAATGCTTGATGAAGTGCATTTGACTGTATTATGAAACATTTGTTGGAATAAATGAAAGTAGCAGATTTCAACAATAGAAGTGATTTTAATTGTTTCTATTGTCCAGACACTCAGTGAAACAAAGTAACTACAGGCTTATAATATTTCAAGGACTGAATTGCCGATAAAATAAAAGTATCAAGAGGGTCCAGTAATGCATTTTCCAGTGTAAAATGCTTTCTTTTCAATGCTTAATTTCCTCCCCTAAGCTTAGGGAACTGAGTTATACACCATTAAGAATACTGGGGAGGAAAGTTACTTTTGAGCGGAATACTGAGTGAGAAATATACGCTCAGTGAAATCATAGGAAATCATTATACAAGCTTGTGGGTGAGTGTGTTTTGAGAACTTTGCTAGAACCAAAAAAAAGAGGGGGTTTTGAAATACTGTTGCAATAATAGCAGAAGGCATTCTTGAATTTTACACTCAAACATAAATTTGGCCAAGTGACAGACGGAGAGCCAGCATTGCTTTTTGATAGACGTGTTGAGCGGTCTCCGTAGCCGCAGGAAATGATGTTTTAGCGCCCCGTGCACAGAACCAGAGCATATATCACATGCACTACAGTATGTGCGAGCATATACGCATTCTCCACTCCTAAAGTGGCTAGGATCGCTAATCAGAATCCCTCCTCAGAGTCATAAAGGTGATAGGGGCTTTTAAAAATCCCAAAATACTTTATGGAACATGTTGAATCTGTGCTAGTACATTAATAACACTAAATTATATTCACTCCTCCTCTCTAACAAATAAAAGTTGCTTTGTAAAATAAAAAAATACATTTTTTTTAAAAGTCTGTCGCATTTTTTTTCTGTGGTTAGTAAAAAAAAAAAAAAAAAGGTTTTTTTCTAGCTGGACAGGACGCCTGCGGAATGCCGAGGGTTTGTTTCAGCGAGCAATCCTGGGCAGGGCTGAACCACATACAGCAGATCAGGCTAAAGTGCACCATTAAGTGTACATGGGGAAAAAGTATCTGGCTGCAAAGGGAGAACTGCTTTATAATTTACAGCACAGACACTTGGGGGGGGGGGGGGGGGGCGGCAATTGGTTGCGGTTGTTTTTTTTTACCCGCATGT
>JAODKF010000001.1:19243922-19291236 GCA_026779585.1 Mormyrus proboscirostris
CCCCCCCCCCCCCCCCCCCCCCCCCCCCCCCCCCCCCCCCCCCCCCCCCCCCCCCCCCCCCCAACGGGTTGCAGTTGTTTTTTTTTACCCTCATGTGAAGCTGCATAACACACACACAAATGTCCATGTACAGAAACTTTCCCTCTATGCTTCTATGCTTCTCTTTCTCAGACATGGTGCCAACTGCAGCACTAACTGATAATTAGATTTTGGGAATCTCAACATACTTTAAGGCCCTTAACATCCTTTATGACGTTTGAAAGCATCCATGCACCTACCCAGCCATTATATCTGTTATAGTTTCATTACCTAGACCCCCCACACCACACAGGAATCAGTTGTCTTCTCTTTTCTTCAATAACAAACACATGTTGGGGTCTGCTTCTAATGCAGACATAAACCTCCTTCATTACGTTACATAAATCATTGGTATGACGTTTAAAACCATTATTGACTGAGGCCAGGTTACCAGCTGGTGCTTTTATTTTATTTTATTGCTCACTCAATAGATGCAGATGTTGTGTTTTAATAGCAGTGCGTTATGCTAGGTGTGATACACTCATTAAAATATTACTCATTTGCTTAACAGATGCTCAGAGCAGACTTTAGTGGCTAACAGTATTTACTGCAGGTTTCACTTAATATTTGCAGGTGGCATGTGTCACGCAGGAGTTCAAGCAATTTGCCTTTCTCAGGCGGTGCAAGAACTGAGCCTTGTTGTGATTTACACCTGCAAGCACAGGTCATAAAGCGAATTCCTGAGCCACCCCAAAGCCGCTCACCCACACGGCATCATGCTCTCAGCACTGTCCCGAGTTACTGCACCCTGCCGAAAGCATTTTTAGCACTTCTTAAACAAAACATCCTTTGGGTACCATGACGCCCCTGTCCTTTCACGCCGACCCACCGTGCCCCGTCACCATTGTGCGTGACAGTGTGGTCAGACGGCTCTTTCCCATGTTCCAGCGCAACTCGTGGCAACAGTTTCCCAAGATACAGACTGCAGAATGGCTTTGCAATGGCATCTTCAGTCGGAGAAGTGGTACTTCACACGCTGAAATGTTTACTTTCCTGGATTCCCATGGCTGCTAGAAAACGAGGCCGTGCTTCCGTGAAGAATAATGCCGGCCTTGTTCAGCTTTAATGATCAAAGGCTCTGAGAATAGCTATAAGAGCATTAGCAGTGTATTTTCTTATTGCATGTAATGAAAACCGCATATATACAAACCAAGATGTGTTTAGATTTTTAGTGCTAAGTTTGTGCTTTTTTTTGTGGTACATCGAATACCGATTTATGTACAGATGAATAAAGGGGGTGATGGAAATCACGAGGAAACCCCGAATAAGACTTTGGAGACGTGGCTCAGCACGTAGCCCCATCCCTTGCAGCCCCCGTACCTTGACCACTCCATTCTCGTGCATGGTGATGCAGTTGTCTGGATCCTTGGAGAGTTGGAACAGGGCCTGGGCCGTTGCCCGGTGAACCGAGGCATTGTCGGATCTCAGGTAACGCACAAGGGGTGCCGTGGCTCCTTCCTCCCCGAACGACACCCGGTTGGCCCCCCACGCACAGCAATGGGCGATGGCCTCTGCCAGGTAGCGACGGAGCAGGTTATCCTCCTGCCGGAGGAAAGATTGCGATTACGGTACGGAGGCAGGGTCCTGTTTGTGTAGGTGATGACGCTAGGCTAGTGGCTTTGGATGCTCGCTCACCGTATCTGTCAGTCTCGCCAGCAAGGCCACGACCCCATGGTCCGTGATCACTGCCAGATTCTCCTCGTCCTTGGCGATTTCGGCGATGGCGGCGCAGACGCCTGCCAGCACGTCCTTGCTTGTCGATCTCAATAGATGAACGATCAACTCCAGCCCGCCGACGAAGGAGCGTACCATCTCCCCGGCATCCTGCAGCGAGAGGCAGTCACTCCGACCATTGAGAGCTCAACAGCGACAAATTCACTTCAGCAACCGACACTAACAAAGCAAACGTGGGGTGCATATGATCAATTAAAAACACAGGGATATTTTCTATTTAGAAGCAATAATGATTATTTTATGGGACCATTTTTAGGTACTTCTTCATGTTTGTTGATACAAAGATATTCAAAGGTACAATGACTCTATGGTTACTTGTCCAGCACCAATTTCATTCCTAAACACTTTTTTGTATAGAGCTGCACTTTGCTGAGCTTGGCTCCCGCTGATGGTGCTCTAGGTGTAATGGAGTGTATTTATATCCACTGTGTACTTTGGGCCCAATTTATCAACTATTTTTCCACCAGAAGAAAAATCCTATTGTTTCATAAATATATAAAAAGCAAAAGCTGAAGATGTTTTGCTTTTTTTATATAATTGACACATGCCTTTAAATGTGCACTTTTATTGCTCAAAAAAGGACCATTTTTGGCCAGTTTTCTCTTGACAAATCGAGGGCTTATTGTAGCTAGATGTTCATGCGTCTGTCATAAGCTCATCCAGATCCATGCCTTCACAGAAATCTGCCACAAACACACAGCTATGGGGGATACGAACACCAAACGGCAGGCCGTGCTCAATGCTGTGGAGGAGCGTCCAGGCCCGAGGCCTGACAGCACTCAGAAGCGGGGCACGGACGGCCTCGCCCACCGCCTCAGAAGCTGTGCCAGGAGATGAGCTCTGTTAGAGAGCCGACCTCCCTGCCCCCCACCCGCCGATGCAGAGAGGAAGCGCTTCCTGAGGAATACTAATGATCAGAAGCTGACGGACGCGGCTTTCTAAAGGCACCAGCTGCGAAAGGCTATGAGCGTCTCTTTCATGACCTGGATAGTGACCAGAGATAAACCCGCCACATAATGGACCCCTGCACATGATGTCCAAAAAGAAAAACCAGAGTAAACCTGCTTTCCTATACAGCCAAGAGCACCGAGAACTAAGAGGCTCAAACACACAAATCACCATTTGGAGGTTACCCCAAAACCCCGCAGTACAGGGCAACTCATATTAATGACCTATAAACGGACATAAAAAGTCTGAACATCGGTGCGCCGTCCTGTACTGTCCGTCAGAAAATCTTAACGAATGAGTGTCACGGCCATGACTATCAGGCTGGGGGTCCATGGACAACCAAACTGTTTCTTCAAATGAAAAATGCAGTGGATTAGCATTAGCACGGCTTCAAATGAAAAATGCAGTGGATTCAAAGTGCATAGCATTAGGGAGCTTCCCCTCTATTAATAAATGCCGGCGTGTGATTTGGACCGGTTTCTTTTTGACCGTAGAGAATGTATCAGAAGAGGATCTGGGCATCTGGGAGGATCTGGGCATCCAGCTGGACTTCCAGCGTAAATTTACTCCCTCGTAAATCTGCCCCGTAGCTGCTAACCAGAACCACATGTGCTTTATCTAAATAACTACTGCACCGAGGAATATCGGATTCCTGCCCTATACAAGCGGAATGAACTGTTTAGCTCTTGTCATTGCCTCCGCTTCAAAAATCATTGCAATTGCATGTATTCTTAGGGGGGCGGGGGGGTGGGGAAATTGGCACGCTAAATGTCAGATAAACACTGTCAAACTCTGTTAGCTTTCAATAAGATCTTCTGCCCTCTTTTCCATGTGGTTAACATACATCATTTTAAAGTTGTTCTTTAGCCAGAAAAAATCCCTTTTCAAGGGAACACAAATCTTCATCCTGCAGCACCTGCTAGAACAATGCCGGCTTGAAGTGTTAAATATAACACATAGACACACTCAGACATAAACCTTTATGCCAAGTGAGTTTGAAGGACTGAAAATCTAAAGAGAATATCAGGTAATACCAGAATACTGCCAGCAAGTAGGACATTTATATTTGCAGAACAATAAATAAATTACAATACAAGATTACTGAAGGCATCATATGATGCAGTATGATTTTTGACTCTAATATTCCCCAGCAGCCTGAGAATGAAGACTCAAAAGATTTCTACCACAAGATGCATGTCAGCTCTTCGTGACGGTGTCCTTAACTCTTAAGTACCAGCTCCCAGCTCTTAAATGATATGTGAAGCTCTCTGAACAGCATATGCCGCCTTCACACTTCGGACGAGCGCCAGGGCCGCACCGTGATGTGGTGACCTCGATCCGTGTTACCTTCGCGTTCTGAATGCAGGGACAGATTGCCCACGCCGCACTGGCTTGCACATCTGGATTCGGATTCTTTAAAAGGGACCAGAGCAGGCGAACGCCATCCAAGCGGTCGATTATCCTGTAACACAGAGAAAGGGGAGATGCCTCAACAGCACTTTATCAAAAGGCACATCTAATCTAGTGCGTTTTCAAGCTCCAAGCGCAACACAATTAGAGGTGGGTTATGGCCTCTTTTGTTGGCTTCGGCCCGGATTTCATTTGCTGTTACCAGCACTGAAAGGCACACTAGGTCTAGCTAAAATAAGACAGCATTTAGCGTGAACTTTTAATAGTTTTTTTTTTTCATGCATCCGACTGAGGGACTTTTACCCACCTGACGAAAGTCCACTCTAAGTTATTAAACGCACACGGAGGACCCGCTGAATGTTATGCTGAGCCCTATATATGTATTGGCTCGTATATGTGTTTAAAAACCCATTAAAAGGCGAGGCAAACAGGGTGCCGCTCCCCTCATTGTCAACAGTGATTCCTTCCAAGCCAAACAGCTACAGAAGCAGATTTCTCCATATTTCATTTTGTCTGGGTGAAGTTTACTTAAGCACGGGCCATATTTCATGGCGCACGGCCGCGGTCAACACCATAGCCGAGGAACGGGGGATGTGGCCACGCCGCCACTGCGCGTCTGCCGTCTGGCATAAATAACGCGTAACGTGCTTCCCATGTGCGTTCAGACTACGCATCATGTACCAAACCCACTGCCCTAATTGCTTAAACACGCTCTAATCAAAGTGATTCCATGACTGGGGGCGAGAGGCGTCTTCCTCGTGGTATCCGTTATGGCATCATACATAAATCAGCCTGGGGGCCCATTACGTCAGATTAAGGTCCACAGGGCCCTTTAAATCGGGCACAAAGATAGACTGAAGCACTCTGTTTAGTGCTGCTTCCGAGTATGGATATTTTCCGACAGGACGGCCGTAAGGGTGAGCCTTAAAGGCCACGTGTCTCCTTGACCAAGGTCCCTGACATGGCGCGTGTCCCTGAAAATCAACAGATGGGTCACATTATTGAAGAAGCATTTCAAAATTGCCTTTGCTGTGCTGTTTCCTCATGATTAGGATCATGTGCCGGGAATATGGATGCAGTGACTGGGGAATTAGGGAATGATGGATATTACGGGCATCCCACCACTGAGGAAGTTTTCAAATACTGCGCATGGAGAGTATGCAGGAGGGAAGTCTGGGGGGTGGGGGGTTAAGGGGGGGGCTAGTGGCTGAGGCTGATGCACCGTGTCGTCTTGTAGTAAAGCTAACCAGATGGGCGAGCCAGAGCGTCTGCTAGATACTCAAAGACCTGCCCCTTGGCTTGCGGTTCGCCTGCCCTGACCAGATGATGTTCTCTGGATGGTTTCATAATACCACTTCTCCTGTGCAAACAAACCGTCATCCATGCAAGCGGGGGGGGGTGGGGCTGGCAATTTCTACTGTAAGAAAAATAGTCCATTTGTAAATGGTGTGAATCTGGAGGAGAACAGTAAATGCCCCACGGGGTAATAGCAAGGGCAAAGGGGATTCCAGTCACCCCTCTGTAGCCCCATCATGTTGGTGTGTGACACCGCCCCCTGCCTGAGTCACACCACGCACTTCATTTCAGAAACAGCTCTGAGCAGATCGGTCTCAGACAGGAAATAATCAAATGTGAACTATGTTAATTGCTCAGCAAACTACTGTACACAATTCTCAAAATAAGGCTTCACCACAAGATATATAAAAAAAAAACACACACCGGTGGAAATAATGACTGTCTTTCCAAAACTAAGTGTAAATGCTACAAAAAAGAGCTAAAAATAGTTCCTTGAGAAAATACAAATCATTCAAACGGCTCATGAGAGAATTCTTGGAGCCAACGATATTCCCTGTGTTAATTTTCGAAAACCCCCCCCCCAACTTTTTAAAGAGAAATTTGTCTTCTATTGCAATTATGTGCACACAAAATATATGCATGATTTTTTTCTTTCAATTCCGGGAGATTACAGCAAATATATCTGCTATGAGTACAGAGTAAATCAAAACGAATACAGTTACTGCGGCCCAGTTTCACCCAGAGGCATTTCTGTGGCATCCCCAGGCTCTTAAGGTTACCGCTGAAGCCCTGGCAGACTCACACCATGTTTTCCGGCTCCATGGCACAGGCGCCCACGGCCCTGGTGACGTTGACCAGCAGCGGCTGGTTCGTTCCCGTCAGGAGGTTGACCAGGGGCTGGATGCCGCCGCACTTCCTGATGACGGCCCGGTTGGGTGGGTTCTGGGCACATTCTCCGAGCGCACCCACCACATTCACCAGCACCTCCTCGGGCTGCTCTGTCAATAGGGCCACCAGTGTCTCCAAAGCCTTGTACTCCTGAAACCTACAGAGAAGCCATTTTTAATGTTGACACCCATGACTCTAACGTCATCACTCTTGGCGAGATCATCCAGGTTACTCAGCTACGTGGCTCCCAAACTTCACTGTAGTTGACCTTAACAGCAGAAAAAGGGAGAAAATGCGGCATGATGGGATATACCACAGTTTCACAAAAAGCCAACAGACCTCTGATGTTCGCCCGAGTTATACGGCCGCCTTTATTCGCAGTTATGGTTTCTGGCGAAAGCATCATGGGACTGTTGTCGAATGTGTCCAAGGTCATTTGGTCTTGGTCCCGTTCCATGTAGACCTCTCTTGCACATAAAACGGTAATGAACGGCGAGGCGGCCAGGCTTGCCGAATCCAGCGCGCTATTCATGCGCCACCAGTAATGTGTTATCTACAGAAGAGCCGCACGGTATATAAATCAAAGCCAGAGCGTGACTATAACTCGCACAGACGTGTGAATTCCTGCATGATGTAAGAGCATGTTTACTATACCTGATGGAATGAACATGGGTTAGAATCAGAAACATTTACAGTACTGCTAATTTAAAAACAAAATAAATTTTCATGCACTCAGACATCCTTTTTCAATTGTTGAAATGGTCATCTGGAAAAAAAAAATGCAGGCTAATTAAAAGAAAATACATAAATACATACATACAGAGGTGCAAAGGAAAGGAGTCACAACTGGGTGTTGGCTTGTTAAAATGACCTACTGTGCCTCACACAGGGAACATGCGAGTCTCCCGTCCAGCAACACGGACTCACTGAGCCGTCATGTGACGTCGACCCGCTTTGAAAACGGCAGGGATGCTGCCTTGCTGTTAAAGCACAGCCCTGTCTACCAATTACATACAGTGGATCACATCCAGAGGTATTTAAAAGGTAAGATACTGTGACTAGATTACACAAACACTATCAACCCTTGTCCTAATATTTGCAAAGCTCTTTGTTTTGTTTAATCTGTTATGCCTACTGAAATGTGACGTTTACAGAATACAATTTAACCCCAAGATAAAAGGTTTGGTCTTTTCATATTTTCTTTAAATCAATAAAAAAATTCTCAGAACAGAAAAAAATGCTGTACTGCCGCATTTTACGTCTATAAAAACAGAATGAAAGATTTAAATAAACACCCTTATTTATAAATGTAATTATATTGTTGCCATCAATCATTTCTCATTTTAATGCATCATTAATCAAGCAAATAGTTACCACATGTTATCTGGTGTAGAGGCAGGCAGCCCATCCACATCTGAGAGCCTATATATAACGCTGCTTCCAAACATGGCTGCACACTGAACACTTATCTACCGCAAGTGCTACTCAAATTGCTCATGTACTGCTGACAAACTGCTCTTATTATTATTAAAATCAACCCACCCTGAAAACATCCCCAGAAACCTATTGCAGTTGTTGTAGATTTTCATTTGACTGTAATGTCTTAAACACTTTATCTTATTCAAGGAATTCGGCGAGACTCTACAACTGAGCACGCTCATAAAAGTTTGGCGCTTTCATCTTGTAGCTGTGTCCAGTGTTACATTTCTTCACACCCAACAAGCTGTAGTGTCCAGAAAACAAAATAGCGAATAGAAAAACATCCAATAAGGAGAAACTTTAGCAAACACTCTGCGATCTTATCACACGGCCAAATGACTTTCTACTGTATTAATGTCAGGATTTCATGGCATTGCTGTGCCGTTACTTTTGAGCAACTAAAGGCACTCACAGTAACACGGTGAACTCCTTTATTTTTGAGGGACTAAAGGCACTCACGGTTATGCGGTAACACAGTGAACTCCTTTATTTTTGAGGGACTAAAGGCACTTGCGGTAACACGGTAGACTCCTTTATTTTTGAGGGACTAAAGGCACTCACGGTAACACGGTAGACTCCTTTATTTTTGAGGGACTAAAGGCACTCGCGGTAACACGGTGGACTCCTTTATTTTTGAGGGACTAAAGGCACTCGCTGTAACACGATGAACTCCTTTATTTTTGAGGGACTAAAGGCACTCACGGTAACGCGGTAACACGGTGAACTCCTTTATTTTTGTGCGACTAAAGGCCCTTGCGGGAACACGGTGAGCTCCTTTTAACACCTTGCCAGGCCTCTTCTTGAAAGGTGGCCCATTTTTTTTGCCTCCGTGTAACTCTGGCTTGTGTGCGAAGGTTCGTTTTAATGGTTGTCAGGATTTCATGGCATTGCTGTGCCGTTACTTTTGAGCAACTAAAGGCACTCGCGGTAACACGGTGAACTCCTTTATTTTTGAGGGACTAAAGGCACTCACAGTAACACGGTGGACTCCTTTATTTTTGAGGGACTAAAGGCACTCGCTGTAACACGATGAACTCCTTTATTTTTGAGGGACTAAAGGCACTCATGGTTACGCAGTAACACAGTGAACTCCTTTATTTTTTTGAGGGACTAAAGGCACTCGCGGTAACACGATGAACTCCTTTATTTTTGAGGGACTAAAGGCACTCACGGTAACGCGGTAACACGATGAACTCCTTTATTTTTGTGCGAATAAAGGCCCTTGCGGGAACACGGTGAGCTCCTTTTAACACCTTGCCAGGCCTCTTCTTGAAAGGTGGCCCATTTTTTTTGCCTCCGTGTAACTCTGACTTGTGTGCGAAGGTTCGTTTTAATGGTTTAATATGCCTTATCGGATCTCTGAATAATGTCAACCTGATGTTTGTCCACTCAAATGCTGTAATCTGCCTGCCAAGGCACACCATCCCTGAGACTAAGATCTGGTCATTCCTTACAGAGAGTATAAAGATTCTGCTTCTTTCCAAAAGATTTATGACCTAAAGGTCACAAGGGTCATGAGCAGTGACATACATACTTTATGAATATTCAGTAAAGCTTTACCTTCACTGCACTTTCTTAATACCTTTATAATGCATTCGTAGACCATTCGGTGCACCTTCGTAATGCATTCATAGAACATTCATAAGTGCCACATTAAGAGGAAAATGTGTCGCTGGCAGTGTCGACTTAGGGGGACGGAGGGATACTTAATCGAGTGCCGTCATTCAAGGTGGTTTCTGTTGGTCTGCTACTGTTGCAAAGTCAGCAATGCGCCTAGGGTTCCAGATCCGCAAAACACTGTAAATAAAAAAATCCACTATCGCATCAGGTTGGCGGTGCTAGTTCAAACCTGTGGATTTTTACTTTTGCCACTTGTGCACCTTATCCCCATAATATGCAGTTCTGATAAAGGCTATCAGAAAATGAAGGCTCTGGAACATAGAATGAAAGGCAGGGACGTAGCATACAAAAAACACAGGGATGGTGTGTAAGTGTCCTGAGGATACTAGAGAATTGGAAAATGAATCATGTTCAATGTTCATGGAAAAATACCTATTAAAAGTAATGTTTTTTTTTTTTTCTTTGCTTACACGCTTGTCTGTGTCTCTTTTCTCTGGAGGGCTGGATGAGGCACAATATGCCTAAATGAAATAATGGTTGCAGATGTTGAAGGTATCATGTATGGGGTGTAGAAGAAGCCAAAAACACAAACTCTCTCACGTAACCTAATGGTTAGCCACTAGGTTGGTGGTACAAGCCCCCCTCCTTGCCCACCCTTGATGTCTGTCCGGGACATCTTCAGCTGGAACCACAATTTCTAGTGAATTATTGCGGGGGTCCTTTAAATTATGAAGGATGTTGACCATTGTGTGGCATGAGGTAAAAATAACTAGTGTATAAACTCACATACATTAGAGTCTGCTGGCCATGACCCAGCAGTACCTTGAACATACTTGCTAGGACCCACACAGCCTGAAGAAGTGCACTGAGAGAAAATACACTGTTTGGTGAAACAGAGAACCTAGATATGGACATGCCTCTCAGTCTGTCACACAAAAAAGAAGATGGTGCAAGTACAGAATGCGTATTGCTACTAAACAATGTGGATGAGACTCTGGGGGTGCCTATGGAGGTATGCCTGGCCTGTAGATGAATTCCTGTGATTTTGGAAGAGCTGAGAGCTATGTGAGAAAACCGGACAGCAGTACAGTGGTCTGTGTTTTCTCCTACAGCAAACTGAAGCTGCACATCTTCCAGGTGGAGAATAGTGAAACAGATCCCATGATATCTGACAAGAGTTGGCTGAGACTGTCGACATCCGAATGGGAGACCTTGTTTTTTTATTGTGATGTCCATGTTGAAATGAAGCAACGAGCCTAACAGTCAGTCAATCAAGCATTGATGGTACAGAAATCGGGGAAAAAAAAAATCAGCTGATGGGACAGAAAGGACCACTCAGATGACGGGGGATCGACTGATGATGTAGCCAAGAGGATAGTATTACTGTAGTAACTCATAATCCGACATGCACTGCGCTGGAGTCTGTGTACCATGCTGATTTGGACACAGATATTTGAAGAAAAGAAAGATAATGGCCTCTGCTATAGATTCTCTCAATGAAGCATTCTTTCTGTCATCTGATGAAGTGAGCACTGAATCTATGATATGTCCAGCACCACCCTCATCACCGGTCACTGAGCGAGCAAACAAGGGCCCGCAGTTTGGTTTTCCCACCCTGCCAAATGCCAACAGATGCTGCACAGTATAAAAGCGTTGTTAGTAATACTCCTGGCTGTAGTCATCAGGAGGCATCAGGAAAAATTTTGTGGTTTACAGTATGACATATGGATCGATCGGCTCATCCCTGCTTTGACTGACATTCAGGCTCCCAAGAACATCCAAGCTGTGCCAGAAAGGCTGAAGGGTCCTGTGATGCTTTCCTCTATGATCCAAAACATTCACACGACATCTTGGATGAAACTGACAGATTGGAAAAGGAGCTGACTGAACACTCTCATCCCATACATGACACACTCAAAATCCACAACCATTATTTAATTTCGACATTTTGTGCCTCATCCAGCCAGCCAGAGAATTAGTAGACAAACAGTCACACTCTATCAGGTACCCCCCAAAGTCAGCACCATCACCAATACACATCACCCTCTTGATGTGACATGCAGGAGCCAATTTCAGCTATGCCACCCAGTCCAGATAGGCACGACCAAAAGCTGGAAATGCCCTGTTGGTTGGGTGTCCCTCTGCATCATTAAATAAAATAAAGCTGGTGCACAATGCTGCAGCAAGAGTCCTAACAAGGACTAGGAAATATGCGCAAATTAGTTCTGCATTGGCATTGTTCCATTGATCTCCAGTTCTTGTATCAACTAGAAGGAGGTACTGCTTACCTATACGACACTCAATAGTCTAGCACCAAAGTAAATTAGCAGTTTGCTGGTTCCATATAATCGCCCTTGTTTACTTCTCTCTCAAGAGGCAAGCAACCTGGAAGTGCCTAGAGTGGACCATACTTTGGTTGCAGAGCATTCTGTTACAGGGCTCCAAAGTTATTGAATAGTCTACCAGCAAACGTCTGAGATTCAGACTCACAGCCACGATATTTAAGTCAAGGCTAAAAACGCACCTATTTAGTCTGGTGACAAAGTAGTTAACTAGTTCTCACCCCCAGTTAGGGCTATAGTCTGCGGCACCAATGAGGATGGGGACTGTCGATGATTTTGGATGAACTGGGTGTGCAGTGTAGTCAATCTGGCTTCACGTCTCCCATGTGATGTTGAGTGCTGGTGCTCAGGGATTCCTCCTGCCTGTGTTCCCTCCCACCTCTTCTGCTTAGTTAAGCTGCCATAGTTAATTATACCTGCTGAAGCCTCCACACCGCACTACAAATTACTTCGTATAATTTTCAACCATTTGTCACAGTTTTATTGATGCACTGTTCTTTTTTCTGTCTTGGAGCTCCTGATGGTGAGCAGTTCCCTGCCTGCCCACCCAGCCTGGCTACACATCTGCCATCCTACTCTGCTTGCTGCTGGACCCACCACCCATGCAGCATGCCAAAGGAAGCAACTTCCTCACCTGCCTGCCCAGACATCAGCTTCCATAATTCCACTGGACCTTCCACATTTATACCTGGACTATACACAATGGTACTTCATAAATCAGGACTTCGTTATTTTGGATTTCCTCTGCTGGCCCCTGGACGACGGGCTCCCCCATTGGGTCTGGTTCCTCCCAAGGTTTCTTTCGATGAAGGAGTTTTCCCTTGCTACAATCAGCTCTGTCTTACACTCTGGGGGCACTGGGCAGGGACAATGTAAAGCACTTTGAGACAACGTAATATTGAGAAACTACGTTAAACAAAAACTAATTGAATTGAACTGAACTGCTGACTGACAAATCCCAGCTAAATCCATGTGCACGGATGAGAGCAGCCATTATCCGATTTTTCTTATTCAGTTTTACTAAAAACATTATCTCTCTGTCTCTCTCTAAAACATCACATTTTTATTACCGCCACAGAGTCAACTTCATGCCCAAGAAAGACAAAATACCACCCATATTTGAATATTCATTACATATGTGACTTAGACACACTGTCAGTCTGGTTAAACAGGGTCAGATATATAGCATACAATACACCTAATTCAAGGATTCCCAGTCTGGGGATCACAAGCCTCTTAGGAGAGCAGCAGGTCAAAGGCATGGTGGGAGAGAGGAGCATGAGTCCTTCATTACTGTTAGATAATCTATAACGACAGATCACACTTTGTAAGAAACACAACTAACAGAGGACATGTCTGAAAAAACTTGATAAACCCTCAACCAGTCAAAAATGTATTAGTACCTAGATCAGAAAGTGAATTTGAACATGTCTGGTTAATATGTCAGTATAAAAAAAAAAAACAACAACTTACTGCATTTGATTTATACACCTAAAACTGCCAAAATGGGATTTCGGACTTATCAGTTTGCTGCTTATGATGCACTGCATCAAACGAAACCTAGAATTTATGTCGAAGGGCTCCTGTGAAATAAACTAAAGCAGATTTAAGTTTGACTCTTCACGGCCCCGACCTCACTTAGCATTTGAAAATAAATACAGCTAAATCATTTTTTACGGCTGTACCTTTCCAAGGTTAGCGGGCTGCTGGGATATGGTTCCTTGGCAGTATTTATTTTTTGAGGAAAGGTTATCCACTAAAAATCATGGGACACAATATAAAACCGGGAAAAACCCTGCAATAACGTCAGTCTTTGAGGATATAAATGACACTTAAAAAACACCAGAATGACTTATATTAAAAGCTATTTTAAACTTCATCTGACATTACTAAACAGTCATTCCAAGCCACATTACTTTGCCACTACTCTATATTAATAAAACTGTACACATCATCGGTCACTATAAAATTAACGCATTTCTCTTACAAATCAGAACATAAAAGATTATATTTAACACAAAATACAGAAATGTCACCTGCTGTCCAATAATCACATCTACCTAGCTCTGAAAATAAAATGTGGAAAAACTGACTTTCAAAAGCCAGGACTCGACTATACAAATACACGACATATTACAACTGTGATGAACCTTCTCACACGACGGACAAGCACACCCTAGATAAAGCCAGACCTACAGTATGGCTTTCAAGAATGTCTCAAAGCACTGGATTCACATGTATGATATGATGTCCTTGAAACGTGATTTGTTTTAACTACTGCTTTTAAAACTGAAATGCATTATTACCAGAGTTTGCTAAATGAGCAGTTGCCTGGATTTTGAAGCAAACACACAAACTTTAATTTAGCACTTTTGTGCATAAAATGACTACCGCAAGCCAAAATAAGAGTAATAGTGATTAATTTAGCAATACCGGAGGGGATGGTGGTATTTCCAATGGCAGGTGGGAGCTGCACTGTCAGGTACAATCAGCGTGGCGCATGTAGAATGGTAAATGCTGTGCAGTTTAAAAGTCAACCACACTAATGAAGGTCAATAGCTGCAGCCATACTTCTCTACGTTCTCCATGCTGATGGAACACTTCCAGATGGCCCCTGTAGCAGCAGCTAGAAGCTGCTTGTTCTCAGTCTCCGGCAGGAGAGCCACCAGTGGCCGGAGTCCTTCATACCTCCTGACCAGATCACGTGTCTTTTTGTCTTCTGCACACTAGATCAGAGACATTGAAGCGGTAACACGTTAGAGATTCTTTGCAGTGAAGCTGGGTGATTAAAGAACTGCATGATTATCACTGAAATTACTTCAAAATTCTTCAATAAGGTGCATAATTTTAAATGCTCATACCTTGAAGATGGCACTAGCACAGTGCATTTGAAGCTCACGGTTCTCTGAATTAAGATTTTTAACAAGATCTTCAATCATTCCTTCAGTCTGAATTGCAATCCTGTATGTTTTCTGTAAGAGGTTTTGTATATATAAATTGCTTCTGTTTCAGAAGTGAAGAGGAGGTTGCCTCCCAAGGCAGGTCGCTGTAGGTGAGGGAGGTAACTCACCTCTGAGGCACACTCCTGCAGTGTTCCAACCACGGGGATCAGCATGTTCTCGTGGGGAGACTTGAGGAGCCGGCCCAGGAGCGGGATGCCCCCTGCCTTACGGATGGCCCGTTTATTCCTGGTGCTCCTGCTACAGCTCCAGAGGGCAAGCGCCCCACATCGGGCCACCTCCACATCCTTCTCCTGCTCCTGCGTCAGGGTGGCACTGTCAGGAACACAGTCCAGGAGCTCCACCTTACAGAAACAGCATCACATGTGATTGATGATCAGTTTACTGACTGGACGGAGCACCAACACAACCGTAATTGTTAATTAAATATGCAATTGATTAAACATGTAATAGAAGGATTTCATTTAAAGCAGGTTTTGGGGCTAGCTTACTGGGATCTCAGCTGACCTTCTTCTGAAGGTACAACCGTTTCACCTGTTGTACTCTTAACACTGAATTAATTCAGGTCATGTAACCCCACATAAGGGTACAACAGCTAGACCTGCTTTACAGTAAGTCAGAATTCCAGTGTCATCATCACTGATATCCGGCCATAAAATTCGATAGGCTTCATTACATGTAATCTGCAGTGCAATTACTCCATGATTCTACATTAATTATATACACACCATTTGGTGCAGGAATTATTGAGCTTTTCAGACAAGAATTGGAGTTGGTGAGATGACTGGCTGGTACCATGTGCTGAACCATATTTCCTCAGCGTTTAAATGACGCATGCAGCTATTACACCATCGGTTCAAAGGTGGTCCCATAATTTTTGTATGAAATTGATCTGCAGCTGCAATATCTGGCATCTAGAATGAATACATCCGATACAAAACTTAGGAAAATATACATAGGAGCAGTTTTAATCATAGCCTGCTCCGTCAATAAACAAAACGGGTTTCAGGGCGCTTGGAGACATTCTATCTGTTATGCAAAATGACTTTGATGTCCCTGTACTTGTTGTTTGTGTAATTAGCCTGCAAATGCTTTTTGGAATGAAATCCCAAAGTCAGACTTCCTTCTCTGAGCTCACCAGTCTTTCGATTCCCCCATGCTGTCTCACAGTCCTTCTGGCCCGCCTAAACTTCGCTACATTTGCAATGGTCTCCGCAGCAAGGCACTTGAGCTCCTTATCTGGGGAATCCAGTATCTTCACCATGGTCTGCAGACCCTGCAGGTCAGCAATAGCCCTCCGGATCTGCGAGTTGCAGCTGATCTCCTTCAATATCTTCAGTGAGCCGATCTGACAGTGAGAGACAGCGTTTTCGTTTTTGCAGGCCTCATAAAACAGCTCATAAAATACCGGTTTACATAACTATGGCTATTTTTTAATTCATATCAAATCAATTCACGTCACTTAACACTTGGCGGAGTGCAGGTGAGTGAAACACTTGTGTTTAAGTCTCACAAACAGTCTACCTGGAAGCGTACAAAGCAGTGATTATACAGCACAGCAACAATACATAGTGAGCAACTTTAGAGATAAATAAAGTAGTAATAAGTACAATGGACAGTAATACAGTCAGTAAATTGTTTCCACATTGTCATGGTCTGGTGGAAGTTTGCTAAGGTGAATTAAGGGTTAAAAGTTAAGCATGCAGTAATGCTGTGAGCAATCGGGGCAAAAGCCAAAGTATCCAAGCATACACTCAGAAAGATGAAATAATTTGCCATTACACATATGGCAAAAATATGCCTAATGAAATATTTGAAGGCAGACATAAAGGTTGTGCTGCATCCTTTAATTACTGTCTGACTTGGACGGCTCGGACGATTGTGCCTTAGACCCACACCGGGCAGCAGCGACAGCTGCATGACACCGGCACCCAGGTCCATTGGCAGTGCTACTCACTTTGCATTTGATTTCTTCTGTATCCAGTAAGTTAATGAGAACTTCAAGGCCACCTACATCCCGGATGGCCAGTTGGCAGGTCTCCTGTGCCAGGTTAAAATCCCTCATTGCGCAGAGAGCAATTACAGTGGCTGTCTGGTTGCCTCCCTGCAATAATAATTCGAAGCGTGAATTAATGAAATAGCTGGAGGAGATGAATTAGGGGGCATTGCTGACGCTGAGCTCCCCTCCTTCAGTGTCACTTTGTTTACCTCCAGCTGGTAGGATCTTGGTTTTTCAACTGCAAACATAGAGGAAAGAAAAACTGATAAATCAAATTCCCCTCTGACTCCTGAATGACATCCAGAAACCCTGGACAACGACCTAAGTTAGAAACTCCAGGAAGATGAATTTTGAAATGTTAAAAGATAATGAGGACATTACATTTCAATGCAGTGTTTTGACAGTTGCTATATACACACACACCAAGTTAACTTCCTTTGCCTAAAATTAGAAACTTACTAACTATAAAGTCAACAAGTGCAATTTTTATATTTTAAAACGTTTTGCAATATTGGAAACAGGGTACTCTGGAATTATTTTGGTTTAATAACCTTTAAATAAAATTTTTACCTCTCAAAAAAGAAAAATCAAAAGCAGGAGAAAATACAGAGCTTTTCACAAATAGTGGTATGGTATGCCTACTGGTTAATTTCTTAATTTATTCACTTTCATGCATTTACATATTTTGCTCTAAACGGTGCTACAAATCAAACACACTTTTGTAAAAAGGCAGCCAGAGAAGTTGCCCTTCAACACAGCTTTTTAAAAACATTTCCACAATGTGTTTATGGTTGTTTGGGTTTCCCGAAAATAAATCAAGTTAATTTCAAAAAGCAAAAAATGACTGAAAACAAACAGACCTTCAACAAGGCAGGTGGAAAGCAGAGCCCAAGGCTGATATAGCGCAACACATGTACTGCGACTTTGAAATGTGACACTGCACACAAAGGTAAAATATCTCTTGGCACAGGAACAATCGCATTTTCATTTTCTAAAGCTTTGTAGCAATGGCTGCTTCTGTGGCTGCTGCTACGAATTAGACACAACTACACATCCAACTCGAGTACAGTGTACTTGTTTGCTTTCTGAGAAGTGGTTGGCATTCTGTTTAATATTCTTAAGACAAAAAAACTCCAAATTACTTACAGAAAGCTTTTGTAAATCAAATAAGTTACATCTTCTGCAACTGGTAATAATGAAATATAAATATAATTTTCAAAACATATCAAACACAACACTGCTTGCTTGTTCTGGACATCAGTTTTAACAAATGGGTCGAAGTGGTGAATAAGAGAGCGGAGTCACACACCACATGTGTAAACCATATTATAATCTTAGAACAAATGTAAACCATTTGTCCATAAACAGCAGCTGATCAACTACTCCTTTGTCTTCACCATTTTAATCTTCAAAGGACTCAGCGGATTGAGATCATACGTTGTAAAAACAGAAAACTGGGTTGAGAACAAAAATCAAAAAACCTTTGCCCTTAAAGCAGTGTTGACACTGTTTAAAACAATGACAACAATGGAAAATTGGCCGTAATAGCACTCATTGACTTTCCTATAGCATGTTAATGGCAGATGTGTCAGTTCACAGGTTTTATAGTGTGGGAATACTCATGATGTCCTGGAATATACTCATATGAGAGCAGAACATCCATTCCTAACACACATGCAGTATTATTTCCAGTGTTCTAGTTAAACATATCATGTGCCAGCATTACTCAAATATGAAGTCAAGCAGCCTTGCCTTTAAATATAATCAAAAGCAAAAAAAGTCAGCCCAAAGGATGAGCATTTGACTCGGATTGTTTAACTACACTGTGCAGGTGTCTCAGGACTGAACCGCTACACCTGGCTCTGGTACATAAACCCACAGACCCACCATTCAAGACATTTGCTACCAGCTAGACTTGGCAATAACAATAGCAGTGACTAAATGTCCTCTTAAATTACATCCTGAGGAAAAATAGCTTTAAATATCACACATTACAATGTAGGAAAATATGAAGGCAATTCATAAATTCACTCAGTGTCTGGGACGCACACTCAATTAGTAATGTATCAGAGGGCAAACCTCACTCAGCACCTCCACCACTCCAACAACACACGGTCAGATTACGCGATAAATCAACGATATAAGTACAGACGATCATTCCTGGAATTTATACTGTAGGCGGGATTTTAAAATGCACTTCACTTAAAACCACTTCCAAAGAAAACGGAAAAGATAAAAATCATAGAAAGGTATAGCACCCACTAGGCCTCCGGGGGGGGCAGCAGGAGACTGAGCAGGTATGCCTTAAAAAGCGGTGGTGACATCCTGGGACGCCCTCTGACCCATGCCACTGGAGACATGGGCACTGGAGGCATGACGTGCGCTTCAGAGTCTGGCTCTGAGCCGCTGTGGCTAATACCATGTCTCGCCTGTTCTGTGCTGTTCTCTCTTTCCCCAGGGTTTCAGATTTTCTCTAGGGATGAAAAAAAGACTGCAAGGTTGCCGCCAAGTCCAATGTAACGAAAGGGAAACAACTAAGAAATTCTGGTGCAAATTTACTTACTGAAAAAAATATTCAAATTTTTTGTTTTTATTGAGAATTGAGATGCAGTTCTTACAGTATGTTATTTGCATTTTTCCTCTATAGAAAATATTTAAAAATTTATTATCATTTTTCAAATTCATGTATATGCCTGTATGTGTCCTACAATAGACTGGCATCCTGTCCAACATGTAACAATACACTGTATTTACCTTGTAGGTTGTATTTAATCATGTAATTAATTCTCTTATAATAATTTCTGTGTATTGTACTATTAAAATTTTTGTAATAATTTTTAAAATAAAAAAATGCAGGAGTACAAAGCTGCAATTTAAAATCCATTGAAATAATCTGCCAAAATAATGCACCACATATACAGCTGTGGTTTCAATCATGCAGCAGCAGAGCATTTGGAAATTATCTGACATAACAGGACAGTTTCTTACAAGAAATTGCATGTGAGTCTGCAGTACCAGAAAGTACCAGCAGGGGGTAATCTTTTCAACAAGGGTTAAAATCTGTCAAAATCTAGGACGGAGAAGATGCACTGTTTTGTTTCAACTTGCTAATTCATATGGCTGAAAAATATTTCAATTATTTGTTTTGTACACAGCTGTTCTGAACATTTTTATGACAAATTTAAAAACGTTGCACTACCCCTAGAAATCACTACAACATTCTGACAATGCATTTGGACTGGCATATAAAAAAAATTCTTTAAAAAAATAACTGTCCGTCAAATTTTTCTAATTTAGATTTTAAAAGTACATATGTTTCCACTTATTTTTTAAAACACTTTAACTATAAAGAGTCTATCAAGTAAAACTTTTTGCATGCGAGTGATTTTTTATTTTTATAAAGTACAATGAAGGCTGAATTATTCAAATAATTTTTAGTCCTGGTTCCTAGGAAAAAGTGAAAGTGTTTTCAAAATTGTTAAACATATTAATAGGAATCACACATTTTTTCAATTATTTTATCAAATCGTGCGTGCAACAATTATCGAATCAAACATACAGTGCAACTTACATATATAGGATATTAATCCAAAACAGTGGGGTGTAATATAATTGGAAGCAGCTAATGTGAAAATGATACTCTATGAAAAAGTCCTCTGTTACCATATATATCTAGTTCTAAGCAATAAGAAGCTGCGTTTGCTTGTAAAACAAACACCCTGTGGTTCCCTGCACGTAGATGCCAATTAAACAGTATGGGAACTATAATACTTGCTTATTGACCACTTACACAGTAAGTGAACACAGTTCAGGTCTGAGACCATAAACTGTAGTTCTAAATACACTCTCTTACATTTATTTGGCGTCAAGTGGATATGCTGGTTTAATTTGCTGTAAAAAAAAAAAATGAATGAAGGCCTGTACTGAAAGCCAATCCTGCAGGCAGTTTTCAAAATATACTCCTTCATAAGGATATTTCGATACACTTTTTTAACCTGCACACAAATCCATAATGATGGCACTATTAATAGAGATTATTATGTCACTTTACGAAAATCTCGATCTTTTTCAAATACGAATGTCCTATATACACTGGGGAAAAAAATGTACTTCTAAAATAAAGCAGATATTTAGTTTGGCTCTGGGTTCCTTCGAACCTCTGATGGTAATGATATTATAAAATGACTACTGGACAATTCCCATAAATAACTTCACAGCACGCCTTCCAGACAGAGAATGCTGGGAGGTGCAAGTTATAAATGCATTTTCTACAGTCACAGAAACACGGTAGTGAATGTGCTGATAATGAATATACTGGACAAACATCATCCAACTCAAAAAATTCTGTTCCAGTCCAAATTATAATGATTAAACACAGTATAATAGGTCTGGCACAGTAGTAAGAATCCTGCTGAATTTTATGTGTTTCAAGAGAAAATGCAACTACTGAGGAAAGAATGTGGTATATTGTTTGCACTGTTATAAAATTAAGATGCCTGAACTTTGCGTACAAATGGTTTATAGCTGCCTTAAAGATAATCCTAGTAAGAAGCAAATAGGGTGAAAATATTTCTGACTTCAGAAATTATAAACTATGTCCTATTTCGAGCCGACCGACATCCATCATGTGGGGATGCTTTCACAGCCTAGTGCAAACAGTGAGTGTTTACTAGGACGTAGAGCAGCCACCAGTGAAACCTGGCACTGACAGCAGGCCAGTGGCTATACAGTATATTCCATCAGCAGGCCGAAGCAGGAAAGGCGGACCCAGCGGAGAGTAGGCTGGAGATGCTGGGTGCGAGCTTTTAAAAAGAAGCTTTTGCAGGGCCTTCAGCTGGCTTTTTGCTTACAGCTTTATTCCACAACTTTCCTATGAATGAGCAGCAATTTCACAGAACACAACAAAAAAAGTACAAGCTAAAGGCTACAGTAACTGCGTTTCATTTCCCCGCACTAATGCCTTAGATTACATAGCTTAATTTCCTTCAAAAATGGCAAACCTTGATGCATAACTGTTATGTAATTCTACATCCATCCATATTCGAGACTAATCACAGTTGTGGTAAGTCTATAACAAGAAGCATAAGAAATAAGCTGGCTGTGCACCCTGAACAGGACAAGAATCTGCCACATGGTGTGATGAGGTTTACACATAATAAGGACAATCAATTCAATAAAAGAAGGCATCGATCCACTTTAAATGCTGCTCATTTGGAAGGAAAAGGGAGAGGACGAATAACTGAAGTGCCGTGAGGCAATACTGTAAGCCAAACTGTTTCCATGGTGCCCTTAAAACCTACACATCTGTGTGTGATAGAATGCCACACTACCGTAAAACGCTGTCACGTCAATCGCAGTAAATAATAACACGTTCTGCTTGGTTTGGGTACTCTGATGTGTTGTAAGAAACCAAGGAGCTGACAAAATCAGACAGAATTTCACTGCAGCCTGTGGTCCTGTTGTATTGGTAAATGACCTGAGAAAGAGAATTACCTCAACTCATTTGCAAAAATATCAGCAAGTCAGCCAAATAATTGTGTTGGCAGGGGGGGGCTCCGGAGCTCTCAGTTGTGGGCAACCCGTACCTGTGTTTATGATTAAATCCAGGCCCTAATGCAGTATGCGGGGAACATTTCTGAGATGAGAGGAGTAACTGTGCAATCCGTTATGTTCATCGTCATGTGACCCAGTCAAGGTAAGCATTGGCTTCTCAGTGAAAATGCTGACATACTACAGGTCGCAGTGTTAGTGTCAGTGAGACTGAATCAGACATTTTTCCCACTGGGTTTTGACACTGATGTGCAGCACATTCCTTTATTCGGTGTAATTTTTAACTTGGCAAGTTTGCTGTACTGAGCATAATTACCTACAGATAAATACTCAGTGTCTAGTCTGTCATGTATGCAAAAAGCAGCCTCAAGAGCATTAACCACATAGGTTTTGATCAGAAGTACCTTTCGCATAAAGAAAACGTGTCTGCCTTTACCTTTAAGTATTTCACAATCTTCTGGATGTGCCAGTACTCGGAGGGCAGATCAGCATGGTTCTCTGGCCTGCGTTGTGGCTGTTCCTCATCCTCCTCGTCCTCTGAGGAGCTCTCGCTCAGGTCCTCAGAGCTGGGCCCGCCTCCAGGGGTCTTGCTTATTTACAGAAACAAGACTCAGTCGATATCTACAGGAAGCTGTCGTGTTCTTAGGAACTGGATAGAGTAGAGGAGCATTGCTAGACTAGCACACAGCATGTTAAAGAGAAACATCAGACTGTAAAGCATGCTGCTCTTGATATGAGTTTTACTGGGCCAGTAATGCACACATGAGTGAAGCTGGGGGTAACAGCAGGAAAGGCCAAAAACATCCCAGTGCAGAAGCAGCATTGCCAGAGCTGGTCAGATACAAGGCTGGGCATCATCCATCTAAGCTTTCACTCCTGGCCAAACACAATTTTAACATCACTTTTTAAGTACTATTTCCACTTTCAGCAGCACTTAAAACTTCATTACATCAATTAAGGCTGAAAGACAACAAATTCAAATTTTTTACTAGTGTATTAAATCCTGGACCATGAGCTATATAGAAAGAGCAGCAAACATATAACAGTATATAGAATTTTTATTTAACTGTATTAAAAATGTTAAAACTGAACTATAAAACGAAACTTGTTATAGTTATAAAAAAATTAATTACAAGGAGAGGAAATCAAAATCTAATAATTCAAGATTAGCAGGACAATACATTTAGCCTACTTTAAAAATGACAACAATAAACTTGAAAAAGTGTAGGGTAGTTTAGTGATACATCTTTTATCAGGAATGTCATCTAATATGTTATTTAAGTGCACATTTGGAATTTCTTATACACCCATAGTGATGGCGACACTGAAACATGGTTCCAGTGAGTACAAAATATATAACCTATTCTCAATTATTAACAAATCTTTCCAACCGTTTCAGTTTATTTTTGCGAGTGGCCAGTGTGGGCTCGTACCTACAACTGCACCTTTGATACATCTGGTTCCTGAACCCATTAAATTATAAAAACAAACAGTGCAGGGGTTAACTACTATTTCAGAAAGATGTTATAAGGATACAATATGTTCAAGATCAAAATAGCAGGTAAAGCAAAATAGCAAAGGTTTCACTCAGTAGATTTGAAACATGCACTAAACATGCACATGCACACAGATGGCTTTTTAAGTAAGTTGGGACATTAAAAGACCAGCATCATGATGATGCACTATGGAGCAATGAAATCTGTAACATACACACATGCACCAACACAAACTGCGCTATTGAGACACAAATCCCACAGACTGAGATTCCATTTCCAGGGAGCCTTTCGTCAGCAAACACAACCACTTCCCACACAGTGTAGTATAGATGGTGATAGATATTTGTTCTGTGATGCCGTGGACCCTAAGGACCCATCTGTATGTGTACCAGGTCTCAGCGACTCACAGCAAATCACGCAGGTTTTCATCTTAGGGGTCCTGGGACTTAAGCCCCTAATATTATTACTAATCTATACAGATCAGCAATCAGCAGCCACAACTATAGAGCAACCTGAAAATCTGACTAACAAGAATGCTAAAGCTACACACACACGCACACACACACACTCACACACACAAACAGGTAGACTATATACAGACAGATACATTTACATATATGAGATTTCTTATCAGAAATTTAAAAAGACTCTGCAATGACAATCAATGGACACAAAATGAAATTATTTTTTACATTAAGCAATCGCAGGTAACAAACCATCTAGGCATCTTACATTTTTTGTGAAGACTGGTGTCCATGTAAAGAAGTTGAGGAGAATTCTCCCTTTTTCTTGCCAACGCCCTGCAGACAACTTTCCAGAATGCTACTTGAGGCCTTTCTATCCTCTTCTTCCCTAAAGTAATAATAAGCCTTGAGGTAAGTGAGGTGACATCATTACTCAGTTTATCATAACAACACAATGCCTTTTGCACGAAACCAAAAACTATTATGATAATTGGACTGATTCAACTCTTTATAGATTCCAGAGCCCGCAGTCTACGGGCCATTTTTAAGAATTGTGAGTTTTTTTATTGCTGCTCAGTTAATTAATTTGGAATCCTATTTTATCAAGGGATGTTTGTGATTGTTCTGACATTAATTTTCCAGATATCTTCTATATTAGAGAAGAGCGCTGTGCTCATCAGAATGTTAACCCAGATGGGTGTATAATCATGCTTTTTTCTGTCCTGAAGCACAATGGAAACATGATAGACAGCATACATGCACGCAAACATGTCATTGGGGAATTCCCATTAAGGTAGTGGTCATATAGGCTCTAGAGCAAACAATGAATGGTTCGTGGGAGTATCTTAATGCTTTTGACCTCTATAAAAGGACTCATCACGTACTGATAAGGAGACCCTAAGCTGAGGTTCTTCCATTTTGAAGATGGTTCTAATTTCTTCTTGCTTCCTGGCTTGTTCTGTGCAGGCTGTTGTCTTGCCTTCTCATGCACATTCTTTTCTTGATGCTCGTAAGACCTTTGGGTTTGGCCTTGTTCCTCAGCACCAACCGGTTCCACATGTTCAATCTTTTGTGTCGATGGAGGCTCTTTCTGAACTCTGAAATCCTGTTAAAAAAAATGGTGGTGGTGTGGGGGAGGGGGACAACCTTCTTCAATTTACAGAGAAATGCTAGCATTAAAATGCACAATAAATTTTCCTAGTAAAATTCTATGGAGTTCAGAGTTGTTAAAACCTCTTCCTCTCCATGATTGTTCTTTTTAACAAAGACCTCAAGTTCTATCAAAGCTGAATGGCATATTTTCCTACATCTGACATGTAGACTCATTTCTGAAAGACACATCACACATGAATGTCTGAAAGGGTAGACATCTATCCCATGAAAGTGCATATAAAACTAAACTGTGAATACATATCAGTAACTATTGATATAAAACTGCCTTTCCAAGACTGGGGGAACAATGCCATCTTTAATAAAGTTTGAATACGTAACACACTTCAGTGCTTTACACTAGAGAGGGCCCATCAATTAAGCTGATGAACAATATCAAACGTTTATTGTTTTTTCACATTCCAGACACTAAAACCTAAAGCTTGGCATTTAGAAAGTAGAGCTTTTGTATCACGGTTATTCAGTGATAATTTTAAAGGTTTGAACCTCCCCCCCTTTACAACCCGTGCCAGCATGGCAACAAAACACATATGAATGGTTTGCAGGCAGGAAAGATTTTAATCACAGACACTTGCTGTACAGAAAACAGCCTGTGCTAAAATTTATTAAGCTTGAATTGCACATTTAGGATAAATATGCTAAACAATTACTAGATTTACAGATTCAAACAATAAAAATACTTATTTAGATATTTAAATTCTATTCATTTATGGAAATATTTATTTACTTAAATGCTGAGATGATTCAGAAGCGGTCAGGCTGCGCAAACACTGTGTTTCTCCTCATAACTGTGTTAACAGTACACACTTCTGCTCCTTTACTGTAATGTAGGTCTGTACTCATTTTGAGGTTTTGTCAGAATCAGATCTTTCTGGAATACTCCATTTAACGGTTTTGTTCAAAAATATGAAAAGTAAAATTAGAAGGTACAAAAATCTGTAGCTATCAAGCCAATCCACTATTTAAAACAAAAGGTTTCCAGAAACACAAAAAGAAAACATTAAAAACCATGCAGTGCTCAACATTGCTTATAAAATAACTCACATAAAAAGATGGGGAAAGACAAAATCTTAAATTTTGACTTAGCATGGCATCGTCCAACATTACATACTCATTATACACTTGATTTTGCTATTGTCTAGAAGCCTTTTAATCATTTAGTGATGATGTCTGATCTAATAAAATTACAAAATTATATGCATTCTAACACTGAAAACATCCAGATGTGTTCATTTGTTAGCTTTGGATGTCACCTTGCAGAGTTCGGTTTTACTTGAAATTCCAGGACTTGCAGACCAGGCGATTAAAATGGTTCGAATGAACTTTCCACAAAATGAAAAGTCACATTCAGGAGGCACTACAACACAAACACACTACGTCACGAAATAACGTGTAAGTCACATAACCTTAAAAAAGCAGCAGGTCTACCATTATAAAACAGTTAGTAATACAGCCGGACAGTCCTCATTCTCTCAGGTCATGAGAAGAGTCATTGACATCTCACTAGTCAGCAGGTACCGCTAATAGGTCAAAACCACAACTCATGTATCCTGTTTAGTTTTACACTTTAATTGGTCAAGGTTTGTTGCACTGTAAGCACAAATTAAACGGTTTAGGCAACTGGTAGTTTCCGTTTTCCATAACAGACTTATTTTTGTCCTCTAAATTTGATTTACTTGAATCTCAATTATCAAAATCCGCAATACATTCATTTTCTGTTGAACATTACTCTGAATTATAATTTAAGCCACAGTACAAGAGATAATTAATATTCTTGTCTATTTGGGTTTACATCTGTAATCCATATACAGTATAGATAACATCTGCACTTTCGAAAGGGAAAAAAATTGCTTTGCAGGAACAGTAAAAGGAAATCGGCCTTTCTAATAGAATTTCCATTTTGATAGCTCAAGGCCAGAAATATATTTCAAGAGTGGTCCAAAAACACCAGTAAAATCTGCGCTCATCTTGCTATTTCTTTATGCAAAAAAGCTAAGTATTTGCTTCTGATTATAACTATTCTAAACAAACATATTAAATAATTACAAATTGTAAGTCTAACAGAAGTGACATTACATAAATATATGTGACTAACACACTTTCAATATTATCTGTAGTACCGCACCAATACCTGAGAACGGCAGTTATGCATTGAAATGGACGGCACACTGGCTCTGGCACACATTTCTCAGCATGCTATGCTGATAAAGAAGACCACCCTGGCCCTGCCCACGATTCTGTGTTCCAAACTGACCAAGCCGTGTTCTGTCAGCGTGAACTTGGGGCTTAGAACTGCCCAATGCAATATTCTCATATTTTTCTGCCAGCAAAAATATTTGCATACCTTGTACTTGCACCAATTTTCCTGTAATTCCAAGGGTGTCCCATGTCCCAGTAAAATAATTAATTATATTCTGATCTGCGTGAAACTACATTTATTTGCAAGGCACAACTGTTGTTGCCTTGCCCAGGAATGATTTAATTGGTCCAAAAAAAATCATACTTTACCTCTATTAACTATTTTGCTACTATAAACAAACTACACCAAGTGTGAAATAAATCTGAAAATGCTTTTGTTGTATTCGACAGCTTGAAGTAATCAAAGTTTTCCAAAATGACCCACTAATACTTAATAACTACTATTCAAATTCAGTTTCTTGTTAAATCTGCGGAGAGAAAATATACCTCCAGCTAAAATTTAAATAGCTGGATCCCAAGAACTGGCAGACCTCACTGTGTGTATTTTATCATTATCAAAGGTATAACAAACCTCTGCCTGAGTTTTCCAGCAGTACTAAGCAAAGTAACTACTATGAGTTGAGAAAGGACATAATTTTTAAATATGTGTATATCATGTTTTTCCGCAATGATTAATCTATCCATCTCCCAGCCATCTATTCAGGACAGAGTCGGAGGGAGGAACAATGATAGATGTTAAGTACAAGGGCAGTAGAAAATTGTAAAAAAAAGACTAAAATACCTGTTTGTTTATGTGTTCCGCAAAATGAGGAGAATGGTGTTTCAGAAGTGTCACAAGATCTTTGTAGATGTCACTTTTCCTTTCATAGGCATTTTCATCTCCTTCCTCTTTAATTCCCTGTAAATATGAGCTTTGCTGAGAAATAGCTTGCATATTCTTTAGAGATTCCTTAGATGAATCTCTAGGGCTTCACAAAATACATAGCAGTGGCTAAGCACCAATTACATAAAACCAATACCCTTTTACCAAATGTTCACATCCATCGGTACTAATTACATCTGTTTTTAAGTTACTAATCTGAATGTGGAAGCTTTGCCATTTTTGATATTACATGTAGTTAGCAGAGTGACTGCAGTTCCTTAACAATGCTATAGTAAGTAGAATCTGGAACTGAATTGTTGATACAAGTCGCTAAACTTTTCAGTGACACTTAGCTAATGTTTTGGAAACAATGTAAGAATCATTAATTTAAGCTCATTACAGAGTCACTGTGTGTCTTGTAAATTATATTAAGATTAAGTTCCTTGACAACTTGCCACGTCTCTGTGTAATGTTCATAACGGGAGCTAACAAAGTCGACTTTATGCAATTCTGCTCAATGTGCTGCTGCAATTCAATTTGTCTCTGAGAAATGAGTCTCTTATAAATTGGTACATTTAAAAAAATTTTAACCCAGAACCCAAAATCATTACATGCTAAATTGTAACCAGACAAGAGATCGCACTGCCATTTTAATACATGCAAACAATTTCACAAAACAAAAAACCAAAAGATTCCTCCAACAACAAATTTTGGTCAAGCAAATTAACATTTTTGTATTACTTTTTTAATGTTGAACTTACCCCATTTAGAAAGGCTCCAGCTGTACTACAAGTAACATACAAAGGATCAGTGTCACAAGTGTGTATGACAAGATAACAAATTTCCCCGTGCACCTGACGCCAAGGAGGCGTTCGACAACCATTCAAATATTCATAATCTAAAAAAATAAAGAAAAACAGAATTACAAGATTGTAGAAGTCATATTCTGTACTGTTGGGAAAACAAAACATGATGCCGTATGGCACAGCTCTTTGGTCAGCTTTACATTTGAGGTTTTCCTCATGATCACAGTACAGAATATTATCATGTATCCTGTCATGAGTGCACATTAAGCTTTCAAACCATGAAAAGTGACCTTAGTAAATAAAACTGAGTGTCAACAAAAACTATGGAAGGTTGGGAGCTGAAAATTAACTCCAGGTTCTACTGGTGTGTGAATGGTTAGCATAGACGGTGGGTATCTTTGGAACACACTGCCGAATACAACAGGGCTTATAGGTGAAATTTCGTGCTGCTATAAATCAAACTTTCAAAACAACCCCCATCATGACAATGTAATATATTACTAACAGCCATACTGCAATCCTAAGTATTTGCATAGAAGGTTTCAATTTTCCTCTGCACGTGGGACGCAGTTTTCAAATGGATGCATTTATCACCTGCTATGAAATACATTTCTGTGAAGGGTTAATTATTATGGTTCTTCAAATCTGTCCATTGTTTTACTTTAATTGTGCTTTAATGGTGCAACACCAATTATATTCTTTTTGCCAACCTGAAATTCGATGATAATATTTTCCAAGCCGAGAGAATGCAGGCATCTTTGTATTTAAGAATAACCGGCATTAACTCCTTTGTCACAGATCAGAAGTACTGCAGTAATTCAAACCTGATGTATATTGCACAGAAATCAGCACCCTTCGCTCCCCGTTTCCACAGAAGCTTTTCAGCAGGGTCACATCATTCTTTACGGTGTCTGGGCTGAGTCTGATCTCTCTGCCGACAAGCAAAATGGAAAAAGGTACATTTCCTCACTAATAAACCAAAATGTACTTGCACTTGTGTTGTAATCCAACAACACAACCGCATACGCGAGTCGCTGTCCATCACTCTCACAGCATCATACTGCAACTGCCACGCAATAGGAGTCATACGTACTGAGAGATCTGCTTCAGTGAGCTGCTCAGCAGCTGTGTGTCCAGCTGTTTCAGGAGGATCAGCAGTTTAATTCTGACGTCATGCTCCTTGTCCTCATTCCTGTTCACTTTCTCCAAGAAACGCAGCACCGAGGTGTCCTCTCCTTCCACGGTGGCGAAGCTGGGCCCCAGAATCTTTGCAACTGGATCTCTGTTTTCTAGGACAAAAGAAAGAAAGACGAAGATGTAATGAAAAAGTATATATTCTATGCAATTTGTAAAGCTAATCTACGTAAAATGTGGCATCACATTACCTTCAAGGCAAGCCCGGAGTTCTTTCAACTTTTTATCGTTTGCTATCCGTACAATTTTGGTAAGCTGACTAAAAGTCATCGCATTGATGGTGGAAGAGGACAGATGAAGCAAGGGCTGCCCGTCACTGCTGGTTTCCACTGACCTTACAGTTTGTCCGCTACAGAACACAACAAATGGTTGCAAAGCAATAAAGCATAATATTACTGCTCACTTCACATATCTGTATTCTAAAATCAATGTGAAATTCATGACGACAACAATCGACACACATGAATCCCATTTATGGAAGTCAAGCATTGAATTTAAATGTATTCATTAGGAAAAAAGAATGACCAGGGATAGGTTCACACAACATCAGGCGCACATACACACAGCTGTATAGTATATATTGTCTAGGATGAGTACCTGACTTCATATTCCATTTTAAAATTGCAAGGATCTAAAGTTGTTTTCCACTTCAGAGGTTCCTTAAACTCCAAATTTGCCTCCTGGGGGTGTCTGGAGCTGAAATTCTCCACAAAGTTGAGTATTTCTTTCAGCAAGGATTCATTAAGAGGAGTGATTTCTAGTTTGCCAGTTCCAGAACATGCCGTGGTCCACTGCGCTGCTCTGGTTAGTGCAATCCCCATGGTAACAGATGCAGGTGTATTCTGAAAGAGAGACACAGTTTGGGATGATGCGACCTTCTTAGCCCTTTATTTTATGTTTAGATCTTTGGAGAACCTAAGACGACAAGACCCTAACATAGCATTTTGTTGGAAATCCTCGGTAAGGGGCTGAGGTGCGCCAGTGCAGAGACCATCATCTGGGCCAGGGAAGGCAGTGTGACTCCATGAAAACCATCCTGACAGCAGTAGCTCTTTCCATCCACTGTTAGTTCCAGTTTACCACAAAGCCAACAAACAGAGCCTTCATGAGAAGTTACTTACTAGCTTCTTTAGCGAAGTTGGCAGAAAATTCCGAGAATGACACACTTCACCGTGATCCCCTCGCCAGTTTCGAACCACGGGCAGCGGGACATAGCGCACAAAATCTATAGTGTTTTTCTTTCCAAGCGGTAACCGTGTATTTAATTTTATGAAATGGAATACTCAATTACACATGGTAGTTAGGTTATAAAAGTATTTCAAATTAGCAATTTATGTCTGCCCTAACATTGAATGGTCATTAAAACTGTCACTTCTGGCAGCTTTAGGTAAGCAGATTAGTTAAACAAAATCCTCCGCAGCGTTCATCTTCGTTGGCTAACCGAGCTAACCAGTTAGCGGTAAACACCTGAAACTAGGTATCCTTTAAATAGTTTATTTGCACGGCGACCTATATAAAGCAAATCCTTTAATCATATTACGAAAATTACTTAAATATGTGATTTTTAATTGAGAGCATAGCATTTTTGACTTTTAATATTTATTGGTGTCCCGGTATTTTTCTATGGTGACAAAGTGCGAACTTCGGAGTAACCATAAGTGACCTACGTGAACTGCAGACGGCTGAAAAGATCTCAAAACATGGTTATAAACTAAGAGATCGTACGCGGGCCCTGTTAAAATATAGATTGAATGTTTCACTTGCCAACTAATTTTTGACTTACCGGCCAATTCGAAAACGTCTCTCCCCTTTGGAAAAAGTCGCTTACTGAATTCAGTTACCCGGTTACCCTGGAAACTGACACGCGTACTGAAGTAAACGCGCGGTTGCTATAGTGTCGCCACACGGCGCGTGGCTTTCCGGCCGGTCAGGAATAGGAGCAAGACTAGGAGCTCACGAGGCTGTGGGTTTATTATATTCAGATTTTTTTTTTAACCTATTTGTGTTATTGTTGTATTATTACACTTGTAACATCAAACCTGGATGCAGTTGTTTGTAGATCCTATCGGGGCTGTCTAAGAACAGCTGACTGTATCACCAGTAATATCTGTACAGTTCTCCAGAACATCTGCTTTCATTTGTACAGCTGTTATACAGCTAACACCAAAGCTGTTTGTAGCATCTTCTGTACAGCTGTCCAATTGCCTGTAACATTTGTATATTTGCCTGTTACAGAGGTTAAAAAAATCTGTATTCAGATAAACAGAATATACTGTAATTTGGAGGATCATTTGCATTTTTATTTTGCTTGTATAATGTACCGTTTTTTTGCTTGTCAAGAGAAAGGTGGGGATGTGTCATGTATGCACTGTATTTTCCTTTTGGAAATTTTTCTCAATTGGAGGTTTTATGTCAATGTCTCTGAAATCTAATACTGTAGTTTCTTTACTACTTTACTACTGAGTCTTCAGACTAAAAAGCCAATATTGCCTAGAAGCATGTTCTTCAAGTAGCACAAGAAGCTCTTAAGAAACTTCCTCCCTGGCCGCTGTCTGGTTTGGCAGTGGGATGCAGACAAACATTTGGTTGACAGAGAAGGATCTATTTGGGATAGATTTCTCCTGCTCAGGCTCAAACAAATAGTTTGTTCAGTTCACTCCACTCAAATTTCAAGAAGCTGAATTTCTGACAGCCTTGACTCTGAAAACATAAGTCTGGATCTCGGAAGCATTTTCTTCTGATGGGGTTTAGAGTGCTTTTTGCCAAGTCATGCAAAGACCCACACACACTATATCAACAATGAGAAAAAGGTGTTTAGAGATACTCCTTGTTCAACGAAAGTGGATGTTGAAGGTGATTTTCTTGAATCCCACTCAACAGAGTCAAATTAGAATATTGCTTTTGGTGTTTCATAAGCTGAGATTTGTATTTTCAAAGTGTGATTAATCATTCAGGACAGTTGTGGCATTTCATTCTTCCAGTCTGCACTGTAACCAAAGAAGAAACACATCACAAGGCCCTCACTATACAAAAACACTGCTTTTGATATTTATAAATTCCAGAATAAAAATGACGTAATGATTGGAACGCTCCGATAGGCCAATGCAAAACGAATCTCGAGTAAGATGAAGGGACGCAGTTTGCGGGAGCCTCATCCCAGGCGTATAGTTGCTTTAGCAGCTAAACACACACAGTGAAGCAAACCCAGAAAAGTCAACTCCATGCTAAGCTTGTGCCCAGACCACAATTTATAGCCATAGTCCAGACGTATTTTCATTTGATTTGAATAAACCCCCCTTTTTAAGTCTTGCCTGAATGAATCGTGCAATTCACGCAAATCAACACAATTTCTCATTGTTTGGCAACGGCCCCTAGTGTCATATGACTCGACTGGAATGACAACAGAAAAAAAAACATCCATACCCAATGAAACGATCCCTAGAGTTTCTCTCACTTCAGTCTCCCGCTGGGCAATGACTCAGAAATTCGAACCTTTATGTTTTCCTCTCTGCCCATCCAGGACAGCAGGTGGAACTATTTTTACTTGGAGTGCATGGAGGTGCACCAAACTTGCTCTGTGCTGTGTAAATCAGTTATCTCTGAAGAGTGATTGTAGCACATTTCAAAAATCTAGAAAAATCATTCAGAGTTATCACAGTAATGATGGATGGGTGACTCAAGCATTTCATTTGGAGCAGAGGACCGTCTAATTTAAAAGCCACGGTAAATTTGTATTCACACCAAATGGGGTATTGTGCATGTCCAGCAAAGATGGCCCTCCCACTCAGTGTCTGCATCATTCTTTCATCACAGGTGCTAATTGCTAAAATAATAAAGGATTTGAATGGAGCACTCTGATAGGCTAAACACACCACACATGTCCTTATATAGTTATAGGACCTGCCCCTCCCCCACCCACCCACTCACTCACTCTCAACAGACTACACAATGCAACCCTAAAACTTAAGAGCTTAACAAAACAAAACCACTGATTTAGTTTGGCATGCAAAAACAGGCTTCTGATTGGACTAAAAATACATATAAAACAAAAACTCTATGTATAGGCCTATACAGAAACACGTGCACACACGTTTGATTGTTTATTTCAGATTCAGATTACTTCATCTCCAAAAGGAAATTTTTGTATTACTTTTGTATTACAAATATGCAAGAACTACTGTAATAGATAAAATGTACAATTGAGATACACCTATAGTGTGCAAAATAAACGTAAATGTGCTTTGTGTGTTCTCAGAGGAGGAAACTCCTCTTCCAGTACAGAAAGGTTATAGATGGCTATTGCCTTGGGCAGGAATGACCTCCTATAATGATCATTATTGCAGTGGATCTGAAGGAAAACACTTTGTTGTCCAGCCAGTAGGTTGTGTAGGGTGGGCATAGTATTGTCTAAAATGTTGAGCATCTTGTGCAACATCCTTCTTTCCACAACCAACTCTCAAGGCTCCAGAGTAGCCCCCAGCACAAAGCCAGCCTTCTTTAAGCAGTTTGTTCAGTTTCACCTCCTCTGATGCCGCTGCCCCAACAGACGACTGCACAGAAAATAAAACTTGCCACAACAGATTTGTAGAATATAAACAACATCTTGCCGCACACATTGAAGGACCTTAAGCTTCCTGAAGAAGTAGAGTCTGGTCTGTCCCTTCCTGTAGACAGTCTCAGTGTTGCAGTGTTGTCCAGGTGAACACCCAGATACCTGTAGCCCTTTACCACCTCCACCTCTACTCCTAGGATGGAACATGTTCAGCTTGATCCTGGTCCTTAGCCACCTCCTACAGTATGTCTTGGTCACATTCAAGAGGAGCTGGTTGTTCCCACACCATGCCATAAAGCGATCCACCAGTTCCCTGTAGTCAGACTCCCACTGCTACTAACCAGCTGCTCAGACATGCATCCCCTCAGCTGCACAAACTGTGGTCTGTCCGTCAGGTATTCAATAATCCAGGAGGTTGTTGAGGCATCTACCTGCATCACTTGGAGCTTCTCATGCAGTCGTGTAGGCTGGATTGTGTTAAAAGCACCGGAGAAATAAATATTTAAAAAAAAAAAAAAACATGATCCTCACAGTACAAGCTACTTTGTCAAGTGAGAATGGGCTCCCTGAAGCAGGTAGATGATGGCATCTTCCAGTCAAACCTCAGGTAGTAGGCAAATTTGCAGTGCGTCCAGAGAGGAGCTCTCACCTGATGTCTGAGATGATCCAGCTCTAGTCTCTTGAGGAGTTTCATGACGTGTGATGTTAGGGTGACCGTTCACCAGGAACCTATACACACACACACACACACCAACAGAAGCATGGAAATCCTATTTAAAAAAACTTTATATAGCGAGTATGAAGGAGCTAAAAGGTCCCTCAATTTTCTGCATCAGCTTCAAATTTATCATATTGTTTTCACTCATTTGTTCATTTGTTATCGTTCAATCATTCACATACCTGCTTCATGTTCTTCATCCAGGTTAAAAGTGTCAGGGAAAGAGCCAGACAAAATTCACATTGGATGGCTGACTATTCCAAACAGCACAATCAGGGAGAGCGAGCTTCCTTTAACAAAAGCACAGTTTGGGATTATTAAATTTAAATGATGTCAGTTCTGGCCTCTGTTTGTCAGGCACACTTTCGCTTCTCACGTGTCCAGGACCACCTTGGATCATGTGTGATTAATTGAGAGCGACACATAATGAACAAGCAGCATAACGACCTTGTCATACAACTTTTTCCATGCAACAAATTACTACAAATGCAATCCTTTGAATAAATTGTTCAGTAGTTTGTTAATGTAGCTATCACAATTTGATGTCAAATAATGGCACTCTTTTGTACTGAACATAAATGGCTGCAGCGTTTGTCCGTTTTAAGTAACCACATTTTTATTGACTAAACAGCAAATGCAGTGTGAGATTAATTCATGGAAAATGCTCTGCTCTTTCACCACTTTGGATAGGTGAAGTGGACAAGGCAGGGGTTGCCAAAGAAAGCCTAAGTCCTTTACTGAGAGAAGCAGGGTTTTAAAGCATCTCTTGGTTTTCAGGCGGCCCATACAAAATGAATCACATCTGTAATTTATGCAAATTGTTTCAGTTAGATATAAGTCAATTTTAAGGGATGCTCTCAGTGTCTGAAAATGCTGCAGCACACTCCAGATGTTAGGGTACAGGCTCAGACTCACCTGACACTGACAAACCACCCGCCTCGAGGGCCGACGTGGATCTGTGCCGGGCCGACTGGCGGAAGCGGAGCGGCTCAAGCGAGACCAGTTCGGAGAGGCAGGATCGCTCCCCCTTCAAATTTGTTCCTAGCGTCTAGAAACAGATGTCGATCCGCATTTACGCTCATCCTGGCGGCATGCTAGACTCACGGCTGGCACAATAAATATTGACAGGTAACATACCAACATTCATTACGTTTCTGAGATGCCCCACTAGTCGTTTGATGCATAAATAGAATCTGTATCAAGTGTTGATAACTTTAACACGAAAGTGTCCGTAGTTCTGCAGCTGGTTCCCATGTAAGGAGACAGCTAGTGGCATGAACATTACTTTGGACGCTAATGACCCTTCAAATGGAATCAATACATTGGAAACACAAACGTGAACCACTAAGTTCCTCCGTCCCCAGAGACGGGCCACAGTGGGCATAATCCAACTATAAAATAGCAACAATAAAGCTGAAGGTTTCTTTACAAAACCATTTCGGTAAAGAAAACAGAATCAGATACTCTTGAAAGCACTTTCCGCGTTACAATGAATATCATTGCAGCAGCCTGGTGGACATAAACCAGTAATTATGGCTTCTGAGTGCTGTGTGTATTTTCAGGTCGCTGGTGCCAATGCTTTTCTTTGGAGCAGATTGTTGCCTGTCAAATATAGAAGTAAAAAAAAATTACGGATATATAGATTTACCAAAAAAAAGCAATGGCGGACCTGTCCTGCACTGCAGACAGAACTTGCCTTTTAGTTACAACCCGATCGACGATGGCAGCCAAAACCTCTGCTATTCTCCTTGTTGAATCCAATGAGGTCTTTATTCCGCGCTTTTATTTATTTTTATTTTTAACCAACTGGAGCTGGCATGTAGTGGATTCCAAGTTTTCTCAAAAAGAGACTTTATCAAAACAGTGGTAATAACAGGCAGCACAGATGCCACATTTGATGTTTCTAGTCCACAACTTTAAATCTTTAAATTCTCTCGTCCACAAAGAACTGTGAAGACAGCTTTTTTGTTTTGTTTTGTTTTTTTTTTTTTGGACTAGACAGTATGACCTCACAGAATTTAATCACCACTTGAAAATATTTTGGTTATTGATGTAAGAGAGGATAATGGGGCAGGCTGCATATCTGTCCTTAAGCACCTATGCATATGGATCCAGTAACACAAGTGGGATTTTACTGGGGCAAGAAATAAACTGGTTAAGACAGGGAACACCAGTCCAGGAAAATAGACCTTTAAAGTACGGTAAAGTTACATTAAACCAATACCAAAGGGATTCCGCATAGCACAAACCATCAGCAAGAATGTTATTACAAAAAAAGTGGTTCATATTTTGTTTTGTTTTTTTTTTTGGAGATTTATTCCAAATGCTGGAAAAGTGCTTATGGAGTGCGTCCCTGGGGCCAGGGGCCGGGCCAGGGGCCGGAGGCGGGGCTTAAGCGGTCTGGCGGGTGCCGAGCACAGGAGCAGTAGGGAGCTTCTGTATGGTGACCTCTGGGCTGGTTCCCCGGAGGGTTCAGCCGAGGTCAGCCTGGCCCTGGATCCCAGGCTCACACCAGCGCGGCCACGCTTTGCCCAAAGCACTTGGGCGTATTCTACCAGACCTGAATCCAAGCCGAGACCCGCCAGACCTGAGCCCTGTTGGATCCCAGTGTCGTAGCTCCACTTTGCAGATAGCAGCGCAGGTCTACTATTTCGAAATCACTCAGCATACTTAAATCAAAACACAGACGTTCTCTTTCTTTTCTTCCCTCGCTTGCTCTCCCCACTTCTCCCTGTCTTGAACCATGTCGTCGTTACTTTAAATCCAAAGCCTTGCGGCTCTTTTGTGGCTTTGTCCCGCTCAGCAACACATTATCACATCATAACGCCTTTTCACTTTTGTGTCACGATCACGTCCACGTTTCCCGCGGGGCTGGGGGGGGGGGTGCTGAGCTGGCCCCAGTGCTGTAAACAGAGCCCAGGGCCCAGAAGAGGCTCTTTGCTTTTACTGTGGATGGCTTAAAGGTTATCACTTGTTCTGCTGCCTCAACCTGTTAGTGGAGGAAAGAAGGTGATGGACAGAACAGCTTCGCACTGTGGAACTGGAGGGTGAGAGGACACCAGAGTATATCTGAGTTTTTCAAAACCAAATAGATAAGTAGATAAGACTGTGACTACTCATATGCAATTTATGGCTTTGATCATTGCAGAGTTTGAAAATTAAGGACAATTTCAAGCTGGAACTCAAATTCCTGTGGTTCAGTGATCCTAAAAGTCTTGATCCTTCTAAGGTAGTACTTGGAAGAAATTATTTTGTTTCCCACTTTAAATATGGAGTAAATATTTACTGCAAAACAACAAGAGTTCAGTCAGGGTATTAGTTTGGTGACCAGCAGTGCTGATCTAGGTCCATGTGGATTCCTATGCAAGCTTGTCAGAGACAAAGTGAAATTAGCTAGTTAAGTCAGCATTTCATCAGAACCGGGTGCTCTAGTCGCCTAATGCAGGGAATCCCAACCCCTAGTCCACGGACCGGTGCTTGTCCACGGCCAGTATCCCACTGGGCTGCGAAACACTGGGGATTGAGTTGTCACCCATCCTGTATATTATGAGATCGGTCTACACTCATCCCATTCTGCAGCCAGAAAAGTACCTTTGTTCCCTGCAATTTCACTTCATTCCGGTTTCATGGGTTGCATGATGACACATGGAACATGGCGCCGGGATGCTTCCCTGGGGTCGGTGCTGTGATTGATTCACAGAGAGCCCCCGCGTCTACCGGCTGTTGACCTAGCCTGTTGAAGCTCACTCTCCACAATACTTAGCAAGTACCTCTGGAACCAATCCCCCCCCCCCACTCCCCCCGCCCGCCAGGCAGCCCGGTCCCAGGGCCACCCAAATATCTCCTCACAGCATCAGAAGCTGCTGCCATGCAGGATTACTGCACCTCAGAGGCAAAATTGTTGCTCCTGCATTTCCTTAGCACTAAAAAAAAAAACAAAAATGCCAAAGTACCCTATAGATTTCTTTTCTACACTCAAATTGCTGTCAATGATGTTCTTTGCATCTGCCAAAAAGGAACTCTCTACTTTGAAGAGCGGCCTACCTCCGGTTCCGTTTACATAAGCCATTGTAGACCTGATGGACTGGGAACACTTTTCACAGTGTTGTCCTCTACAAGCAAACTTGGTCATATATCAGCCAGGTCCAGCACACCATAGGCTCATCTGCTTAACACATACTGTGGTTCTGATATCGCTTTACTGGGGATTACATCAGCCCGTAAAGGGACATGACCTACTGAAAAATCATATAGAGTCTTGTTACTCTTCCTCAGAAAACCAGACAGACTACAGCAACCCCCACCTTCCTTTTGAATAACATTTAGGTTGCTTTGGTTCTCCTTGTGTCGCTGAGGGAAAGAGACCTCCATTTGGAAACGATAACACACGGGCCACCAGTTCTCCCGAAGGCAGTTTAAACAAATGGGGCTATGCCAGAGGGTGAATATGTCACTCAAGTGATTGTTGGTCTTTGGACTCACGGTGAAGCTGGTATGATGTGGACATCCCTTCGAGCTCGCCACACAGGGGGCCTCATGCCTGGAGGTGTCAGGAATGCCTGCTCCATCTCTGGTATTGGGGCGCCAAGCCACTTACAGAATGAGCTCAGTCTCCTGGGGAACCAAGCTTTCCAGCACTGGGCAGGTCTGGGTCCCAGTCGTGTCACAGGGAGTATGAGATATATCAGTGTTCATTACTGGGTGGTCGTGTTAGCTTCTTCACATACATTACATGAGAATGGAACCTTTTCCCCAGTTTAACTACAAAGCACAATTTTCTGTAGCCAGGTGTTTGCAGAAATTACCTCAGGAGTACAACAGCAGTGTCTATGGGACTCTAACCTGTAGCTTTAGGCTGGTTCATTAATCATTACCCGACCTATCGCCACAGTCCTACACTCCATATTAAAGCACACTAGTCTTGAAACATACGCGGTCAGTAATGCACTTGCTGATCAGCGATCCTGTGGACCAGCCCCACCAGCTACACATCTGATCTCAATCACTAAGCTGTATTAAGTCCCTGCTTCTGCACCTATTGCAAAACAGCGATTTCAGCAGGTTGCATATATTTGAACATTTACTGGCGCTAATCACGCAAAGGACCCGCCCCAAAGGTTCAAAAACATTTCCCCTACTCAGGTTTGAATCTGAAATCCATGGATTTAAAAATTCCAGTCGTTTAACCCCTGAATGACCTTTTACAACCCTGCTGATAAACCATGGTAGTCCTATGAACACTTGAGCTCATGTTCATTATGTCTGTGCATGGTGGGATAGGTCTTTAACATCTTTAACAAAAAAACCGCCTGTGCTGTCACCAGAGGTACATTAACACGGTGGCTAATCCGGGCTGAAGCCAATGGGCCTCTGCTAAAAAGGGCCTGTAACTAACTGTGTTTCATAAAATTTTATACCTCAAGTTGATTGTCCCATATCGAAAAATAAAGTCCATGTTCCATTTTGAACATTTTTTTTTTTAAATTGCATCGATGGGGACCTTCCTCTATTCAATAAATTTAATCGTGGGTTAGTCCCAAACTCTGGGCCCCTTGACCCTGGTCGACAAATACACAAATACACCATCATAGGAAATAGTAGGCAGCCTGTGACCAACTAAAACAGCCCAGGGGCCTCTGACCACGTTAATGCTAAATGCGATTTGTCGGTTTCTGCCGTCGTTCTTACCTGTCCGGCATGTTTGCGTTGCTGAGGTTTCCCGTTTGGCTTCTCATTCCATCAAACTTTGTTGGCCCCCATTCTGCTCCCATGTTACGGGCTGTGTTCTCATCCCAGCCAATGATTTCATATCCGGCCTGTTTATCGTTATTTTTTTCCCATCACATCACATCACCGTGACAACATGGAGAGTGCCACATAAAATCAACCCTGTGATGCCATTACAAAGACAAGAGTCCTGACCCAAGATTCTGGAACCTGTTCTTAGCAGAAGCTGAAAGGGTCCCGACAGTCAGCGGCAGTTCTGTATTACCTACTGCCTATTGCTGTTGTCCCAATGACTTTTTCTTCACCTATCTACAATCATGAGGTAAGCTTAATGTCTTCATTACTTCCATGAACAAAGACATCTCCTCCGGGTAACCCTAAAAAAAATAAATCACGGACTTAGTATGGAGGCTGTTTACTGTTTTACTTAGGCTATGTAATGTTTTTGCAGTCTTTCCTTGGATTTTATTGAAGATGATGAATTACAAGCCATGTCCGTGTGGACACTGTCCAATGAAGGAAATGTTACGGACCGGTAAGAATGGAAATGGTAATCAAGACACCTTCACATTAAACAAACTTAGTCTCAGCTATGCCTTTATTTTTCTAGGGTTTTCTCTTTAGTTCAGACTGACACAGGGCACCATTCGTTTAGGCGGACATAGGGTGGTTCGCACTTCATTTTGCCTTTCATGTCATATTCAATCCCACCTGCTTGTACCTTCTATGCTGAAGATGAGCAGCCTGACTACCTCAGAGTCTGTCCATAGCCGAGATCCTTAAGAGAAGCCTTCAACCCAGAGGGTCTCATCCCACAACGCGAAAGCAGATGTCCGGGTCGTTATTTGGTTAGGTTTCAGTACAAAATGGGTTGCAGCTCAGCTAGAAATGGCAATTATTGGGAACAGAATGCCAGCTCTCCACCTACATGGAAACCAAAACCTTGTAGAAGCCAAACACTACAATGGGCACTCAGAGGCGCTCCCTGAGAACAAAAAATATAGGATACGTCCCAACCAGCGCAACTGAGGGAGAAAAAAACGTTTGTTTTTGATACTTTTGAGGGAGTAACAGAACCTGTACCAAAGTTTAACTATATATTCAGTTCTTAATGACTAGTCATGACCAACCTTTCCCAAAAACCCATTTCAGCTAATATCCAAGTGGACAACAATTCCACTGTAGTGTACAGAGGTAAAACAGCCACTCTGCCTTTTAGCACTCAACACCAAGGGTCTGGGTTGAGGAGTTATCATTAGTGTTCAGAGAGCGACCAGTCCAGCCCCAGCCCTAAGGTGGAACCAAAGAAGTGGTTAATAAAACACAAAGCTGTCCTTTTGTCCTTCTTTAACAGTCTCTCTCAGGCCCCCATGGCCTGGTTTTAATCCACAGATGTCACAATTGTTTCCATAGTGCCGCCATCCTAACCTTATTTCCTCGTAGTCACTTGAGACATCCATGATGAGCTAGCGGACAAGCACAAGCCTTGGGGCCTAGCCCCATCGTTTGGGCGCCTGGCTGGGGGAAGACCTTGGGCCGTACGTCTGGGTGCCCTCGCGGGTTCGGCTACCATTATAAGCGTCTAGCTGAATGGCGACAACTCAAGGTAAAAGGCCACAGGGACTCCTGCCTACAGACATGAGGTAATATGCCGTTAATTGCGCTGAGACAGGGCTGGGCCAGGAACCCCCAAAAGGCACAGGAGCAGGTACAATCTCCCCCTATATATCTTCAGTGAAAGAGAAGAAACTTTGTTATTGAATTCCACCATTAAAAAAAGAAAAATACTCCAAAATGACCAAAAAAAATGCTCACAGTTGGAGAAGGTTCCCCCCCGCTTTGAAGGGCAATGCGAGCAATTTGTCATATAACTTATGACATGGAGGGAAACTCAGGATGTCGACTGAGACAGCATAATTTAGCACAGTAAATCAAAACGTCGATGGGTGAATCATCTTTTACAACTACTTCCGCAAACCCATCAGGAATGACGCTGGATGTGTGATGACAGTCAGACATGTGACCATCCAAGCGTCTTGGGGTAACCTCGTGTGTCCAATCAGTGCGACCCAGATTCTGGACCAATCTGTGGCCAAAGCGGAGGGTCAGTCTGGGAACTTACAGGCATTGGACATACTCGGGAACCTGTGAAATACAACAGCATTAATCTTCCCTGTCTGAGATGAAAGTTTAACAATACTGCGAATCCCAAAATTCTTAAACCACATTGTTAAACTATTAGAGTTACATGGGGGTGGCTTAGATTTTTATTTTTTTTTTTTGAGCTCATGAATTTATTTCCTAACTGGGGAAGCCATTTCCCTGCAGAGCATGCTAATGTGGTTTCATGGAGAAGTTACAAGGAAAGGATGCTTTATTGTTATTTAGTTTTTTAAATCAGTCAGGTGTTATGGGCATGTAATAAGTATGACCTGAAATCAGGACCTATTTTAGTACCTCATGTACTTCAAAGGGCTTCGTGACCTTGGATGTCCAACAAATTTACACCCACATGCATGTACATACAATTACATGAATGCACATCCAGGGCAAGGTTGAAGTCTCACACTGATTACATACCATTGCAACTTTTTGTTGATGAAACGTCCTGCAGGTGGCGCTGTTGAGCCCCGGTCCAGGGGGTTGGCAAGCACAGATATAGTGTTTCTCCCTGGTAAATGGAGTGCTGCTCTTTTCCAGCAGGCTTGATTGTCTGTGGCACACACAGGGAAACCCAATACGGCAACATGTGTTTCTGTCCTCTCTGGTTTTAAAGTGCGCAACACACAGAAGGCAGGGCGATGCAAGGGTTTCAGAGCTTTCAGCAGTAGCCTGGGCAAAGCCGACAGGTCAGGGAAGGAAAGGAAGGTGAAACATCAGGGTCAAGTCCATGACATCACCTAGAACACTTTGCTAAATGCAACACTGCTACATGAAGGGCTAGAAGTCATAGGTCAATGCTGTCAAGCTCAGAAGACAAGAATTGACTACTGGTCTTTGAGTTCATATCCCCTAAACGGTTCTGTTCTGAACAGTCTGAAATTCAATTTACTGTTTAAGCTAAAAGGTTTGACTATTCTCAACCATAAGATTTTTCTTCCCCAGTATATTTTCTCTTCATTACTTCATAATTAAATTCCATAAGAAATACATTTTTGAAAACCATTGCTTCCTTTTCACGCTTTGAGTCCCTCCCAGGTGGGAAATGCCTAGGGGGGGTCATGAACACATGGGCAGAAAAATCTGAGGAGGGATATGATGGGAGGCAGGAATGGGGGAGAAAAATATTCGAGACACCTCATAAAGCGAGCGACCCAAAAATACTGACACATACGATCCCCCTACTGCCCCCCCCCTCCCGGCACCTCGTGTTGTATCACAACAGCATGGGCGTCTTGGGAAACACAGCACTCATCCAAACCCTGCTGGCCACACCCAGGCCTTGCCGGCTCGCGGCTCCCGCATGCTGGACGCCGGAACGACACGGGGCATTTCTCGCGTTAAACATGGATCGTTGAGCTTGACAGCTTCTGGAAGGCAGTGGAGAGGGCCCTCTCACTCCCCATACACCAAGTACCAGACAGCCCACTTTGGAGATGCCGTGTTACATTGTCACCCTGGATCCCAATTAAGCAAGGGTGCAAACCTCACAGAAAGTCCAAGAACTTCCCCACTGGCCACAAGTGCAGTCACCTTCCCCCGACCTTAACGAATCACGGCTCTCCCACTGCCCGCAAAAGCCGATCCTTCTGCCATCAAAGTCAACTATGTGGAAAGAGGAAATCTGAAGGTTTCTTGACCCGCTTGGCTCAAAGCTTGTTTTGGATCATCATCAAGCGGCTTGGGAAAATTTCCCCACCCCACCCGAAACCGCACCCCTGTGGGCAACTCAAGACTTCTCCAGATTCCTGCTGCTATTGTTCTGAAGGGCCCAAAGACATCTGAATTAGCAATTTGGGTAATGCTCAGACCTAGCCATTTAATTGACGCAAATGGTCAACATCCTGGTATGGGGGAGGAGGGGAAGTGCTCAGGCCTTTTCCTCAGCGAAGATCCACACACATGCTAATGGCATCTCCGCTAATTACTGGTGGATGGGAAAAAAAATATTATTCCATGCTTACGTACCAGTAAGAGAGGCGGATCAAAGGCTGGGATTGCACATGTGAGACACGGAGAAGCCCACTCATCAGATGGAAGGTGCTACTTGTTTACACAGATGGAGACTATACCTATGGGGCAAGGTTGCCCAGCAATTAGCCAATCAAACGAGGCCCACTTTCACTCCAGCGGAGAACATTATGCTATAAGATGGAAGTCGATTTGGTTCGACCCCAAGAGGCCTGGATTTAATGTGAATATCTAAAAGCTTGGATCTCACAACAGGATGTGGTGAAGTCATACAAAAACATACAGTATGAGAGATACCAGATACACATACTGTGAATACGTATTTAACCATTATGCCATCATGACAATGAAGAAAATAACGATGTTGACCCACAGACTGAGGTATAACATGTTTAATGTATAGAAAAGAAATTTGTGCTTCCTCAGGAGGTGAATCTGGATTTCTAGTAACAGTCTTCATATAATTATTTTTATGCATCACTGGAAAACGTAAAACAATGCAAAAATTATTTGATGGCTTCTCTGGGAGAAAAGTATGCAGGAGTAGATGTAAAAGGGACACAGCATCAGCAGGAATTCTGTGAAAACAAACCACCTTGCAATGCCAGCCTCCAGTGTAGCGAGTGGCAATGCGGAATGTTATGTGGTCAGTGCCGGTTGAAGCGCATGCGGCATCCTAGGCAAGCTTCATTGCCAGTGCCCCTTGTCCAAGACACACATATACATCAGACCTCCACACATATACCCAGTCTCCTCTCAGGTACACATACACCACACATATTAATGCATTTACACCTCATGCAACCTCACATATACCCAGTCTCCTCTCAGGTACACATACACCACACATATTAATGCATTTACACCTCATGCAACCTCACATATACCCAGTCTCCTCTCAGGTACACATACACCATAAACATTTATGCATTTACACCTCATACATGCACACATATACCCAGCTTCCTTTCAGGTTCACACAGACCACACATATCCATGCATTTATACCTCATACATCCATACATATAACCAGCCTCATACTCCACATACAAACCACATATATTCATCTAGATGCTCCTCAGTTTAGGGTGGCTCGACTTATATTCCGTCTTTATGACGGGGTGACAACAATGCACATCCGGTAGTCAAACTTTGAATTTTGATTTGTTCCCGGCAAGTGATATGGTGTACGATATTTTCGACCGATGCCAGGTGATGGCAAAAGTCCACGCAGTCACACTTCCAGTTTTTGTAGTGAATGCCAGCATAAACATCGTCTACAGTGTTTAACACATCGTACCATGTTTTTCCATTTAGCCAAATAAACTTGCATTAATTTATTTACTTTTCAATGATTGGTATTTAGTTAGCTATAGTAATTATTTACTTGTTCAGTGCCAGTATTTATCATATTATATTCATATTTGATATTTTCCACTCAAGATTAGGTTACGTTCCAGTGATTCCATCTTAAGTCGAGGAGCGCTTACACATATACACCACATACAGTCACACGGACTCTTCGACTCTTCTGAGTGTCACCTCAGCACACTGAAAACAGTTATAGCCATTGGGAAAGAGAGTAAGCTGGAGGAAAAACAGAGAAAGCTGACAAACCGTCAACAGAAAAAAGGAACTCAAAAAAATAAAACAAAAAAACAAAAAGACCCCAAATACCCGGCAACCTTTTT
>JAODKF010000001.1:19306676-19320603 GCA_026779585.1 Mormyrus proboscirostris
GCCCAGGCACGATTGGGAGCACTCACACTAGTCAAACGAACTGCGCTTTGGTGGTCAAACGCACTCGGGCACGGTTCACATTGCCTAATGTGAGTACACCCTGACAAGGATGTCATCCCTAAAGTTTAACAGCACGAATGTGGTGTTTACCACCATTCAAACCATGCTTAAGAATAGAGCCCCCTGTTGGCTACAAACAGTCACTACAAACACAAAGTGATTTGAGTGTGGGCCCCAGATACAACAAACCGGCCCCAGCATGACATATCAGGAATGCTCGGCACACTTGCCTTGTGCGCGCTTAACGCCGCAACACTTCATCGTCTGCAATCATGCAGCTGCAAAATGTGGGACGCATTAAAACCTCCCCCATCACGTGTGCCAATTATATAATCCCTCGGCGGAGACTGAGATTACAAACAGAGGAGCGATTCCCCAAACTGTCAGCCGCACAACTCCAATGATTTTGTAGGATCAAGGAGAAAAACTTAAAAGCCACCAGTGCTGATCTCCCAAGCTTTGCTGTCCCTGTTTGCCTCCCGGCGAATAAGGGAATTAAACGATGGAATTAAAGGACGGCTGCCACACGTCTGCAGGGCGGCATGTGCTGATCCGGCCCCAGCTGTCCGTGTCTGTCTGTCTGTCTGTCTGTCTACCTGTATCTATGTATCTGTGTGCATGTTACACATACCCCCCTCTGGACCACTGAAGCCCTGACTGGACAAATGCTTCTAGAAAACAGGCCGACATCCACCCCCCAGCCCATAAACGAAAGGGTTTTGTTCTGATGGTTGGTACATTCACTGCTCACCAACCTCTGTTCCATGAACTCCGGAGCTGTGTGACATCTGCAGGACAGCTTAAAGGGAAGGGGGGTGAGGGTAAAGGAGGGGCTTTAATGAGGTTCCTACCCCAGGTGCCCCGTCCGCTGTGTGGCTGGTGATCGTATCCGGGGGTAAAGCTGCGCTGGGGGCAGACCATCGTGTGGTGAGAGGGATTTAACCAAACCCTGGGGACTGTGCTAGCTCTGCAACACTTTATGGGTAACTCTGTTTCCATCCGGGGGGGGTGGGGGGGTGGGTATATAAAGATCCAACGATTCCTTTTTTGTTTTTAATATTATTTTTTCCACCCTTCAGAAAAGACAAATTAAAGGTGATGTCACACTGTCACACTGGGGAGAGAGATCACAAATGTGCTTTAACCCTGGGACACACACACACACACACTTTTCTAGAAAGTGCGCCGTCGTGGAGAATAGCCTCTGTCTTGAACGGAATAGCATTCAGGCCACCCGGACAAGACACACCGGTTTTTTATCAAATGATGTTTGTTTTTCCGCTTCCCTCTCATCCCCAAGCTCTTCAAGGCTCAGGAATGTCTAGCCTGAAAACTGCCAAATTCACAGGGGGGGGTGGGGGGTCACCGGTACAGGGAAGTGTGCCAGGCATCTCGGGGCTGGACGTGGTCCACCTCAGCCATCGGCAGTCTATAGGTAAACAGTCGACTGATTTTTATGTACATCCCTCCCCCTGCCTGCCAAGAGCATGTGCACAACACACTGGCATGGGGGGGTGGCACGTTGCTGGCAAAAATTTACATCTTTCCATGCCCTGCTCCTAAAGAAAACATGCGCGAGCGCACAAACACACACACACACACACACACACACACACGCACACACTCTAAAAGTAAATCATACCCAACACCCGCGATGACAACGGTCTGCCACATCATGGTGAAAACGCCTCTGTCCCGCTGGCATCGCTGTGTGCCTTTGGCAAGATAGTAAGCAGGTCCCGATAAATAAATACATGTAAATCTCACCCATATGGAGTCTGCATTAGCAAGGGTCACATCTAATCCTGTTAACAAAACCTAATTAACCAAAGAATTAACACACCGAGAAAAAAAGGCTGGAGAATAACGTAATGCGGTCAAGGCAGTGCAGCCTGAAGTTTTATTTCCAAAACTCCTTTTTCAGGGATGGACACAATTTGTGGTGGGGAGGGGGGTGCAAAAACAGACCTTTGAGGTAAACAAATGAACAAACAAGAAGCAAAACACAAACACGGCACCCGTGGGCAGTGTGCTGTGCCGGCGCTTGGGGCAGACAAACGGAGGAGGCTCCGGTGTGGGTTACCGTTGTCGAGGCGAAAGCGGAACGATCCAAAATACACAAAAGCCAGGGCCAGCGCACAGGTGGAACAAATCAATACAAACAATCGCGGTCACCTGACCCTCAGTCCTGCGACTCGAGACAAAGTGGTGCCGATACCACTGCCGTCAATAGCAACAAGGGCTCTGCAAATTGAAAACATTTCACCGTCTTGACAAAACAGATTACTTGACGAACCCAAAAAAAAAAAGAGAAGAATTTTCACAAATCATTTGTACTCAGAAAACACTATTCCCACTATGCTTAAATTTAAATTGTTTTACCAAAGAGCAGAAAGGTTGTCTAAAGCTAAATTATCCACAGTCACAACCTGGGGCCTGATTTAATAATCTGGCTTTGCACAAAAAACGACTTGTTTTTATTTTTTATTCCCTCTCCCTTCACGTCTCCCCAATTTTCCATAACAACATGCACCTAACTGGATTTAGAACTTGATCCCTTTCCCAGGCTTATTCCCGGCTCTGGTTTTCCCAATCTGTCATTCCGTTCGTTCGGGGAGGATTCTGCTTGCCGACAGAACCGTAGCGGCATGGCTCAGACTCCCGGTCCGAGGCAGAAGGTCCAGGTCCAATCTGGATGCCAGCCCTCACTGCCCCCCACAGGCTGATTCTGATAAAACTCAGGAGCTGCTTCTTCTTACAACAATCCCACTCCAACCAGGGATTTTTCATTCTCCGCTATATCCAGGATGTTTTAGAATGATCCAAACGAGGGATCTAAGGCCTACACTTCTCCTCAAAACATCTAACACATTGAAGACCACATCAGGGAAGGATCTGAGTAAGGTGGGGAGAGGGGAGTAGGGCTGCAGGTAAGTACTCCCAAATCCTGTCCCCAGAAGGCATTAAGAAGAGGAAAAGAAACACAGAGAACATGGCCTGGCCAGCAGGCCGCACGTTATGAGGACCTCTTGAGAGTGGCCTCGGTCTTCACCCATGCTGGGGCCATGGACAGTGGCCCAAGTGGTGCTGGCAGGTGAATGCATAGTACAACGCAAGGGCTTTCCGAGGGTTTGGTTTTTATGAGTTCTCCTGGGCCTGGAAGCCACAGGGGGGCGCACTAATAGCTAGCCATTTTGCGGAGTCGGGGCCCAGCTTGGCCGGGAAAGAGAAACAGCGGAGGTCGGGGGTATCGTGAGAGAGGGGTCACGATCCGGCCGCTGGCAGAGGAAATGGCTCTGCGGTTGGAGGCTGCCCCAACTCGACGACATCGCACCGGACGCTGGCGAAGAACCCAGAGCTCGCGCCGCTGGCGCGTGTGGATCGCGTCTGGATCGCGTGCAGGACCATCTCCAGAAGCCAAGATACCGGGCAACTTCTATCGCGGCCTCCCGAAAGAGGACCTATTAAAAACCGAGACGGTGACAAGAAGCCGCTGATAACATGAGGCTCTTTGGGAATGATGCCAGAAGCGAGGCGCTGGAAGACGGGGCTTGTGCCAGGTCCTCGAAGTGGGGGGGATACAGATGTACCATCGGAGGGACAAAACAAAGGGACACTGCAACGATTTTCGAAAGTGAAGTCATTGCAAAAGGGGCACCGTCTATGGTAAAACCAAAACTCTCCCTCCTTTGGGGGAATCTGCCCCGGATGATCAAAGCTCTGCACAAAGGGATGAGGGCAACAGACCATTAGAATCAACCAAGAAAACACATGTGAGCAGATCACTCATGAGACTCCCATATTTTTTATGACCCCAGCCATGTAGTCGAGTTATATTCTCAGCTTCCATCTGGTCAACTTGGCAATACTTACAGCACTGGTCTCTACCAGAAGGTTATAGGGTTATATCCCCGGAGTGAGTCTGTTGTTGGACCCATGTGCAAGGTACTTAACCTCAATTACTCCAGTAAAACATCCAGATGTCTAAATGGATAAGTGTACAACTGTGACCTATATAATTCATTTAGAGTGGGGGCGTAAGTTTAAAAAAAAAAAAAAAAAAAAAAAAACAACAACAATAAATAAAAGCCTGATCTCTTAGAAATGACATTCTCCATTCAGAAGACTGACAATGTTGGGCTGAGCATTAAACAGATTCTGAAGAGCTTTTAATTTCAGAAATAGCCACTGCTGGTTTATTAATGTGGACCAATAGAACAAATCAGGCAAGGGGATCTCTGTTTGCCCAATCAGAAGCTCAGGACCAGAGGGGGGTCAATGGGGAACAGGGCACAGAGGTCTGGCCACNNNNCCCCCCCCCCCCCCCCCCCCCCCCCCCCCCCCCCCCCCCCCCCCCCCCCCCCCCCCCCCCCCCCCCCCCCAACACATTGAAAAGCAAGAGTCTCACCTATTTGGAATCCGCTTACATAGATGCCGTTGTCTGTCTCTTCTGGTTAATGACAGAAGAGGAACAAGGCAACAGGAAAAGAAACACGCAAGTTAATAGACTAGACATGATTAGCGAAGTTAAATCACACACACATACACTAACACACAGAAGGACGAACACACACACAGACCCCCATCCTCCGCTGAGGGCCCTATCAGTCCCGCCCCAACGGTTATTAGCATTACAATGAAGAATGGGAAGTGATGTCAGGGTTAGTGCCAGCAAATACAGGATCAGCATGGCCTCAAGCTATTGGTGCGTTCGTTTTTCTCTGGAACTCAGAAATTCCGAGTTGAGTGACAGCACGTCCGACAATCTCCCGTTCGAGCTCCCACATCTCGGAACAAACATGGCTGCCTCCATTAACACGCTGCCGTGTGTTGTTGCTTTATATTTTAGCAGATTTGGAGTGAGATTATTTTTCCGAGAAACAAACAAGAAACAACAAACTAGTCAAACCACATTAAAAGCTTTATAAAATATCTTAGTACATTTATAGGGATATTCTTTTTTCGAGAGGCAAACAAACTACAAACAAACCAAAGACACTAACAAGTCTGGTATAAATCTGATACTGCATGCTAGGATACTGTTTACGGTCATGATGTGGTATTCTCTAAATCGAACACGTGCAATTACATTTATAACTTTTAAAACATTTTCAAATATTTATAAAATAGAATTACTGTTGAGTGTGTAAGCCGCCAAGTTGAAATTACGTCACTGGGGCAACTTGGACAACAAAATCCTGTCCGACATCAATGTTATAAAAGAGGCATGGTTCCAATGGCAAGTGACGTTTTTCATGACGTTTCGTGGCGTCTTCATTCGAGTTCCGAGTTGGAAAGAAATAATCGAACGCACCATAAGACCCCCAACCTCCTTCCACTAATGTCATGACCTGTCATCAAGTGGAGTCCATACCCTGGGTTACATGGCCGAGATAAGGGCGCTCCCTAACCGGGCAGACATCATAGTTACAGTAACTAGCCTGTGGGCTTCACGGCACACCAGTGTTTAACCCAGTCCTTGGGGACCCCTATGCAGTCCACATCTTTAGTTCCCAGCCAATGAAGAACACAGAATACCTGGTACATGGTGTACTGGGAGCTGGGAAGGAGTAGAAACATGGACTGTTTGGGGTCCCCCAGACACTGTAGTAGAAGATTGAATACCCATGTGTCGGGCTGTAATTTGACTTTGCATGGCATGCAGGCCAATGGGAACCTGCGTACATCTATTAGATGGCAAGACAAACACTGGGCAGAGGTGATGTGCCCAAGCTATTGGCACAATCGGCATTCCGATAGACAGACAGACAGACTACGCTACACTACAAAGGCTACTACAGGAACCAATCAGCAAAAAGCTTCACTGTCTGGACTAAATGAGCCCAGCCAGTGACAGGCCATGCATATGACCCCTTGCTAGTAAGAGGGCGGCGGTTAGTGTACCTTCAACTTCCTCCGCTGGCAGCATATGAAAAAGCACAATGGGGGAGAAATTGTTAATATTTTGCATGGAAAGGAATATTAAGGAGTGACTAGAGTAGACAGAGGAAGAACCTACCACATTCAACAGCCACATCATCTTAGAAAAGCGAAAAAGAAAAACAGGAACAGATAGAAAACAGACTGTTAAAATCTTACGTGAAATAGTGATGAAAACATTACTCCTCTGCAAATACACCATTGATGTGGAGAAAAACAGATTAAAGATTTCTTTCTCTCTACTATTTCGACAATTGTTACTTTTGGGAATCGAAAGGAAAAACTCAGATTTCAATGTGCGTCAGAAATCCTTATTTTTTGCCAATATAATAGAGACTGATGACACAGATACACAAGGACACGCAAAGATTGTACCTTATAGAAAAGCATTACAGAATGAAGAGTAAATAGGGAAATGAGAGGCACAGAAAGCATTACCAACAAGACACTCATGACTCACATGGCCCCCAAATCACTGACAGGCCCACAGATGCATCTCAGGCAACAGGGGAGGGTGGGAGGTGGGTAGAGGATGAGAAGCACATGTTAGCGCCCCCGTGTGTGATTTAATCAATGTAGCTTAAGACCAAATCAGGTATCCTGAAACTTAATGAGTTGGGATGGAGACAGGGGAGTTGCTACTGGCCACAGCTGAAAACTAATTGGCTTACAAAGTGTTCCTTTCCCTGTCACTCACCGTTTCTAAACATATCAATGGGTAATGCAATATGTATGAGGCTCTGTAGGAATCATGACCCCCTCTTATACCTCCAACCTTAAAAAATACATCATGGAATTGCCTCTCTCAAGGAGTCGAGCATGTAGAGTTCAAGACCCCTGAGTTCACGTCTGGATAACAGTACCAGCATCTTTTGGAGCAGGGATCATCCTCAGAGGTCCAGTTTGGAAGGGGCCGTCTAAGACAGTAAGGCCTTGATCCAACTTTGTCACCTCTTCCCATATGCACTGATGAAAGACACGTCGGAATCAAAATTAAAAGAACATTTAGGCTGAAGGACATCCGAGGACCATTTGAGACGCCATTCGTTACAGAAGACGCTGAAGGATGACCCACCATCACTATGTTGACGAAATAAAGTTACGGACTGATGTCACTCCTCCGTTGGCCGAGGAACAGATGGGCTTTTTATAGAAGTAGCCTCTGCTTGAATAAAATGCTAACTGGTTTCCAAGAAGAACCGACTTTTTCCAGATGACATAAAAATGGGCCTTTTACATTTATCGATCCGCTCGACTGCACCCAGGTTCTCGCACAAACCAGCGTCGGAATATGGCTCCATCTGATAACAGTTTACACTCCGCAAAGGGAAGGATTTGCACACCCGACTGCTATTCTCTGACCCGGGACAGCAGACCACAGCACCGCTAAGACCTCCTGATGACTACAGTGATTTTAAAGCCTGTCTTGGATTTTGGATGACCTGAGAGGTCATGGTCCAGGAAAGACAACAGTACCCGGGCAGGTCAGGCCTCCTTCCTCAGGGCAAAGTGCAGCTTCTCTGAGGTGTTTGCCAGCAGGTTACTTGATCCCTACAAATCAGTTTAAATCCTCCATCAGATAAGGATGGTATCCTCCAATCACTGGTCTTAGAAGCAGTCTAGATATACACCGTAGGGGACTGACAGGGAGGTGTGGTGGTCACTCATAACTCAAGGAACCATCTAGGAGCATTAAACCCCACCGGACAAAGACACCTGAAGACCAATGTAACTCCTTAAAAGCTTCAGTCAGAAAGGTTTGCTTTCCTTTACTAAATGAACACTTGGTCAGGTTTCGGTTGAAAGTGATACTAAAAGAGCTGAACATTTGAGAAATAGTTTTATATGTTAACATGCAGTAGCGGAGGGGGTCAGACAGGACTCCTGTGGTCGGATAACTGACCTTTCAAATAATTAAAAGAAACAGTTTAAAGAAGTAGAAAGAAGGTGGACGCAAGAGCACATTTTTTTATTTTAAACGGTACATTGACCCCCTGCCCAAAAAGCAGAAGCCCCTTAGCTGGAGCGAAATGCATCAGTCAATCTTTAGCGTGCTTGTGGTGATGACACAGGGCCAAAACAGGTAGCCGTAAAGACAGAAAAAATTTGAAGTCTGACGCACTTGAGACGACACCCCCACCCCCACCCCACATGGCCGAAGCTTGTTCACAGGCTGCTACATATGACACAAGCCCCACTGCCGGCGGATCGTCCATCATCTCCTGAAGGGTCCGAGTCGGCACGACTGAACAGCCTGCTGTGCCATCGCTTCCCCTCACAGCCCCACAACACCCGTTAAAGATCTGGATTTTAAAAACCTCCTAGCAGAAGGTTCAAGCCGACGGGGCACAATCAGATTCTGCTAATTTTTTTATGCAAACGAAAGTGTTCCCATTGCTACAGGAAAAGTTTTATTATTTTGCTATTAAATACTTTCAGGTTAGGAATGCTGAAATTTGGTGCTTTTTAACCGGAAGACTTTGCCTCTGCTGAGTTTCTAAAGTATGTTTCCAGTGCACCAGTCTTAGAATCACAAGCCTGCTTCTGCTCTACATTGACGTTCTGAGAAATCATTCATCAATTTTCGGGAACACTCAGCCTCATTAATATTGTGTAGAACTAAATGATTCCCGTATTTCTTTTTAATGACCCAGCTACTGTTAGCATACCGCAGTTCTTGGTAATGTTTGGAAGATAGATTGGGGCCGATTCCTCTCATTAATATCACAGTGGACTGAAGGCCACTCACACATCAGTGTGACGGCTATAGCATTCGCCGCACGAAGGTGGACTAGTCTGGGATCAGCCGTCCTGCTCCATCAGCCACCATAAATACGACGTTTCCTGCTGCCAGGAATAAGCCCACAGGGAGGGTGCTGTTATGTCACCCTCCTGCTGGAATGTCAGCCTCCCGCTGATTTGGGACCCTGTCCTTTACTCAGAGGGCCAATGTGGCTACCGCCGGAACCTTCCATCTGCTTAGCGGCTGAATTTATGGTGAGAGACGCAAAGCGGAAGGGCCCCTCACCTGACAGGGGTTACGTTACACCAAGCCACGGCTGATCTCTTTGGTAGCGAGCCCAGATGCATTGCAGGCCCAATGAACACCACCCACAGGGCCTAATGTCCAGCTGATATCATTGTGATACATGAAAAACCAAGAAAGGTGTAATCCCCAGGCACTCGGGGATATTGTGGCTCCTGAACCACAGTCCGAGGGCACCAGGAACACGATTCCAGCTAGTTGGTCTAGGATCCTTTTGCTTTCTTAATCCTCCTCTTTTTCACTGGAGGCGCGTGAGCCCAGGAATTTCCACATCGTGACATCTCACAATTCCAGGCACTCCGTAAAATATTAATGCGCCAAGACGGGATCAGCCTCATTTCTGGAGGGGGGGGGGGTTGTGGAAGTGGGGCATCACACCCGTGTCGGGCCACATGGTCGTTCTTCATCGATGCAAATCACAGCTTCTAGACCCACAAACCACAAATCTGAGTGTAAAGCGAAGAGGCCTAGATGTTCTGTCATGGAATTTCAGACCTGGACTGCTTTTCCAGGTCTTTGGACATGAACTGTAGGAGACAGGTTTAGCAGCAGGAAGATGGATGCGACTCTTTGCAGCCTGAAGGATTATAAATGGTCAGAGAAACCTAACGTTAGCCTTCGATGACATTACAATGTCAGAATTTTAAGTGATTCTTTAAATAAATAAATGTGGGTTTCATTAGCAGTTTTTCTCTTGATGATCTCAGATCTTTTGTTTCAGAAGAAAAAAAATTATTTTGCTATGTTCCCTAAATTTAGGAATACTCCAAGTTACTTGCATTGTTTGTTTAAACAAATATACTGTTATTGTTAAAAATGTCCTGTTTTATGTTAAAGAAAAAAATTAATTAACTGACAATAGCGACTGTATCTTGTGTAGCATCATCTGAATTTCTGCATAAAATTTGCGAGTCAGACTAACATCATTGTATCTGGTGGTAAGTGATTAAATCTGTACATACCACAAAAATCCCAAATTAAATCATGTGCTAACCCTATCTTCTATATCTGAGCTGAATTAGTATTTACTGCTAATTAAATCCAGTTATTCTTAGCTGCAGTACCTTTGTTGAGTGGAGTCGTGGCTTTTCCTCACACAAAAGAAGAACGAACGAATGCGAGAATTGTGCTATATTTTGGTTCAGCATCCAAAGACTGTTATCCAATTAAATTAATCTTGGGTGTGGTTTGCACTTAAGGTGGCTGCAGGGCGTGGTTTGGGGAAAAAAAATGGATGGCTGAATTCCACTGGTGAGACAGACATCAAAATACCAGAGATCCAGGAAGAAGTAGTGAGTCGGGAGATGGATGTAGGCTAATGTAATGACATTTCTTTTTGCAGGTATACTAAAACTACATTTCCCAAAAGTTAGTCAAATAAGTATAGTGAAGTAAGCGTAGCGTTTAAGGTGAAAGCAGTATTGACTATTTATCCACTTAGCAGGTGTGTTGACACATTCTCTGTGCCGCAGCACCTGCTACACTGGGGAGAACGGTGACCCTTGGAATTTAGCACCTGCGTCACATGACATATGAGCTTACATGATCTTCGGTTGGAGACCTTCTGGGGCTGAGCGAGGACTCCCGGTCGGCGAAGTGCAAACCTCCTGCAGGAAGAGTAAGAGAACCACAATAAAACCATCAAGCTTTCACAGTCCGCCTGGGATTAATAAACACGTTTCTGCCACCATACCAAGAACGTTCTTAAATATCCGTGAAAAGCGGGGAGTCGGACACCAACACAATGCCTCCTATTCAAAGGCCCCTGAAATAAATCTGCCGGCTTCGAGGTTTCGGGCCCCATTTGATGCCAAGACATCGCCCCGGCCCCCGAGCTCTGCATTGCACATCAGTGGACGGGCCGAAACGCGCCACCGACGTACCTCTTTTCCATACGCGCCGTGTCCAAAGTGGACCAGTACCAGCGCTATCATTTTCTGTCATTATTCATTCCAGGCCAGACGTGCACGGAAATCCAAAGTATTTTGGCAGCGATGCTAGTAGACTCATCACTCTTATTGTCACGAGGCAAACAGCGTCAGGTTGGCCTGGACATGTAATTGGGGGGGGAGAGGAGGGGTGCGGTTCACACTGCCCTTGTTTCTGAGGAGCTGGTTGACCCCCCAGATGGACAGCGTAGAGGAAAGCAGAGGTATCCCCTGGAAGCTCACCTTTCCTGAAACTGCTTGGAGGGGATGAGGCCAGCGCGGGGGTTGGCATCGCCCTCATGTCTGGCCTGCCACCAGGTGGCGTCATCTTGACTCATGATCTGAAGCACATCTCCCTTCTTGAATGCCAGGCCAGCCTCTTTGCAAGGGATGGCTTTGTCCTCACTGGGGTCAAAGTCGAAGAGGGATTTGACGAACATCTGGAGGACAGCGAGAGAGATGCCAGTGGAATGATTTGCGGAGGATCGCCTTCGCTGGGCCACAGTGACATCAAGGCATGGCTGGAGGACACCGGACCCCCGAGGCAGCCTGATGCCCAGCGGCAGGTCAGAGAACCGCTATTCCCTGACTGTTTTACCTTCCGTCAAGTGTGATTAACGGGGACAGTATCAGCTATAGCATTCACTGCTGCCTCATTCCACCTCAAGTCTCCACCAGGATTCGGAAATGGAATCAGACCACGATTCACGGCGACGCGGGATAACATTTCCCGATCCGAGAGCTCCGCTTTGGCCCACTTTTCCGGTTTTTTCCAAACCCGAGGCATTGCAGAAGGTTGATGAATCCAGGCAGCGTGGGGGACAAACAAAAACGTTGACGGTAACAGTGTACAGCTCGCTCAGACAGAGCTGTCATGGTGAATTACGGGGTATTCGGCTGCCAGCAGCCCCAAGATGGAGAGACTTTGGGTGGGGGTGGGGGACTCAGGATGGTTTATTTCAAGGACTCATGGGGCCACATCTGCCACGTGCCGAAATCCGGCTGGAATTGGGGTGGTGGGGGGGTGGACGGGGGGGGGAGGATTTGGTTGGGTGTGCGGCGACGGCGAACAGCGGAAAGCAGTGATAGATTCCTACTGAAACCTGGTATTTATTGTACAAAAAGTGTGCTGAAAGCAAGGAGGGGGGCTGTGTCACATAGGGCGGGCAAAAAAATCTGCAAACGCAGAAATCTAACTAGAAACAGACAAGCAATGGAGCCCTGACAACAGGAAGGCACGCAAACACACACATTGTTTTCTCTATTCTAACTGCTGGATCTATGCTTTAGAGAGGTGTGTCTCAGGTGCTTTGGGAAAAGCACTGACACATGGAAGAGCCCATCCCACCCCCTCCACAGATACACACAGAGGGCCATCACAAAGGTCATAGACTCACCATCATTTCTCAACCCTTGGCAAACTGGCAGCCACCCCCACCCCAAAAGCCATGGCCGAAAGGGGGGGGATCACTTTCCCCAGGAAATGAGGCAGCCTATTCACAGTTGGGGCCCCGGGACTAGTGAGTAGGAGAGTAACCTCCATTCCAGCCAATAAGAAGCACATGCGTGTGTAACACAATCAATATAATCTCTACAGCAGGACTCACCTTAGGCTGCCGGTCTGGGGCGTCCTCCTTGATGCCTGGTATTATTTTGAAAGTGATGGCCCCCTGGGACTGAGCCTGAAAGTAGGGGTGGGGGGACAGAGAGAAAGAGGAGCTATGATTAATTCTCCCTTATTTGGCATAAATATCAACAAGAGAGACCCATAAAAAGCAATGTTGTTTTTCACCAGCAGTTATCAGGGCAGGACTACTCTGGTCATAGGGTATTTAGATGTAGGAAGACCACATGGAGTAAGGACGAGAAGCAGAGAGACTGCGCATCCCTCAACCATGGGTGTGTACCAGAATGTGGATGATCTCCTCTGGCTTCTTGTCATCCACCGGAATTCCATTGACTTCCTTGAGCTCATCCCCTACATGGATCAGACCTTTATTGCAGGGACAACCGGGAAGCAAAGTCAGTGAACACCGATGAGATAGGAACAGGACAACATAGAAGATCTGTATGATTTTACCACAAACATACAGCTGGTCAGGAGAAATTAATCAGTTTGAAGACCCATAACTCCTCCTCAGGGCCAACTTACCACTTCTGTCAGCTGCCCCGCCCCTCATTATCCGGGCTACAACAATGGCTCCTGTGCACTCGTCCCTTTTTATTGTGGCCCCCTGGAGCAAGAAAAGGGGGGGGGGGGACACACTGACATCAGACTTTACAATTTAAAAAGTCACATTGACCTTCGAGCCAGGAACCAGGATGCACAAGGCACAAAGACTGGGGAAATCTTGCGCAAAACACATGCCCCTCATGAGCCAATCAATTCGACAGATGGATTTAAAAAAAAAAACAACATTTAGACAGTGGCTGGAAAAGGATCTAGCCTCCACCCCCAACACGATACCCTAACGGAGCTTTTGAACAATCAAGGAGGTGATGAAGTATGAACAAGGATGGAGCTGCAGACAAGAGACTAATAACAGCGTGACATCATTTCACCTCCGGCAGCTTGTGTCATGCAGCCAAGCTATCAACCATTCTGGAAGGTTCACCTGCCAAGCCTGTGAATCAGCAGAGCCAAAACGGAGGCCTTGGGGAGGAGGGGGGGGGGGGGATAGCTACCTGGTTTATGTAGAGTCTCAGACAGACAGAGCTAAAACGACTTAATTGATATAATTAAACTCCCTGTTGGTCACATCTAATCACTTGCCTCAAGGTCTTTTTAAATGGGTGACAAATTAAAGAGAAGCTCCTGATGGAAAGCTCAGCGACTGCTTGGCTTGGGGACAAAGAGGTGGGATCTGCAGCTAATTAATGTTGCAGTCGCACTTCCTGAAAGTCCTAATGAGGTCGACTCGCCCCGACACATTCTCCAAAGGCGAATCTCACA
>JAODKF010000001.1:19326799-19338570 GCA_026779585.1 Mormyrus proboscirostris
AAAATATCCAAGGCTATACCCTCTGAGTGGAAAAGAAAAATAAAAATTACGGCGTTTTGCTATTGTGGGCTCGTTATGATGTCAACTTTGAAAATCTCAGACTGATTGAGGCGAATTGCGAGTTAAAGGGCACATCAAGACTAATTTTTCCGTCAGCGAGGGAGAAGCGCACTCCATCAGGGACTGCAGCAGGGAGACTCCGTGAAAACACCAGCGGGAACTTTGACTCCAACTTCAGAGCTGCATTGACAGTCTAATGTTTCCATTATTTTCCCAGACTGGACATGAACAGGCCGGCCTCCGGCGGCAGGATTCAGAGGCATGGTGAGGTCAGATCATCCGAGGTGGATATTCCTCTGAGGGGCTGTCCTGTGGACTTGGGGTAGTTGTGCAACACACGACTCACAAACGCCGACAGACGGCGGAATGTTGGGTCGTGACGGGAAGGCAGGCCCCAGACTTCCCAGTTTCCCGAGTTGCTGGTCTGTCCCTGACCGCATGCAGAGCGTCATGGTGCCGAGGAGTCCTCAGCGAGGTTTTTCTGGAATTTACTGCTTTGTTTGCACTCACGTGATGGGAGAGCCAGACACAGGAATCTTCCCAGTTGTTAGCTGCCCCGCAATTAGAACGGCTGCGTTATGTTGGGCCGTGGCCTCCCGCTCCCAGCCTGTTTGGGCAGCACCGCTGCCTTATTGACCACAGGGGCTTAAGACAGAGACATGGCCATCACCTGCCCCCCTAGCATTAACCTTTGAGCCCCGTAATCACTTTGGACATAGTGACTGTGTTTTGAAAGCGTTCCAGAGACCAATAACATGACTAACATGGTGGTCACAGCTTTCAAGTCTCCAGGTTATGAACATGATCCATTCCCGAAGTCTGTCTCTCAGTCAAATTTGTAAGCGAGTCGGAAACATTATAGAACATGACAACAATCGTAATACTACAGTAATAACGACAGTACATATGGTACTGTACTGTACCTCGGGCCAACAAACTACTGGAGCTGCCAATGATTCACAAGCATCACAAAGTAGCTTGTGCGTTCGTTATTACGAACCATTGTATTTAACCATAAAAATGGTTTGGGGGACTGCCTCTACTTTTACTACTGCTGAAGGACAGCGCCTGGCTTTAACAGGGGTCAATTGCAGCAGATGCTGATACGGCTGTTTGGATATGTGGGCCAGGAACCTGGGTGGAGCCCAGTTCTGAGGTACCGCATCTCAGAGGGGACACTTCAGGAAAACCATGAACTGGCACAAACGACGACAGGCATCAAATTACAAGCCATCAGACTGTAAAGGTTCCTATCAAACTCATTTAGGAACACAAGATTGGGCAAACAACTGGTTGTCTTTTTAAGGTTGGGAGAGAAACACTCAGCAAGAAGTGAGGAATCCGCACGGGAAGGTCCCTGCAACTGGCTACACCAGATCACACTGAAAAATATGATATATGATAATAAGCAAGACTGTTGCAAGGTTCGGGAACCGAGTCAGACTCACCAGAGGCTCCTTGTTCTTCACCAGCCGGATGATCTTCACAGAGTCCTCATCCTCGTCTATGTCGTCCGGCATGGGTGGCAGCTGGGGGTCGTAGCTCTTCTGTGCCACTGTGTCATGGACTGACAGCAGGCTCTGTCATGGGGGGGGGGGACAGGGGTCACTGTGCGTCTCCTCCAGAACAACCCTTCCTGCCCCACACTGCTCCTACCAAAACCCTCAGGCCTACCCCAAGCACCCCAGAGATCGATGAACCTCCTGCAAGCTGCACTGCCCTAGGAGGTCTTCGCTAAGTAAACACATCCATAACAGGAAGATGGTAACGTCCTCCCCATGATTAGAGATGTCTGGCCCTACTTTCATCCTGTTTTTTCAAGGCCTCAAGGGGCATAAGTCAAGGGCCCTACTAAAGCAAAAGCTTTTGTCTAAAGTGACAGGCAAGCGGAGCCGATGGTGCATCTCAAGCCTATAGCTGTCAAGAAGCCAACTTGGTATAAGGGCAGCTAGAGTGAGCTTCCAATGAGTGACTAATAAGTGAAAATGAGCAGAAAGGCAAGAACTATACAACACATTCGGAAACAAGGCGGTCAAGAGGCCCCAACCTGGAGCAGCTCAGAGGCTGAGATAAGCTTCCAGTATGTAGAGCATCCCTGCAAGTGAATGTCGAGCCCTGTCTGCATGCCTGGCCGCTGCCGAGACCGCAGCTGGCATGGACCACCCCATCCCCCCCCCCCCGGCGCACTTTCCAGAGATGTTTGCGAAAATTACAAAGGCAAACAAAGCAGAGGCGCGTGTTTGAGTGAGGGCTGAGAGCACGCGGCCATGCAGCACTCAAGATGTTCCTAAGAAGGACCAGATGCTCGGGGCTGAGGATGCGAGTGCCGGGAGCCCAGGAAGAACCGGCCTGAGGAGCACACACCCGTTTCCCATCTATCTTAAGACCGGTCGGCCCTCCAATAATGGGGCCCTACCACCACCACCGAAACGAGGGGAGGACTTCCAGACTGGGATACCCGTTTCCGGACTGAATATGACGTTACAGCATAAATATTTCCAGAGCTGTCTTAGTCCAGTGCTACGTTAAGCCTTGTTTTTCTTTCTCCCCTTCGCGGGATGGTAGGCCGTCGCCACGGCTCTCACCTTACCAACCATGTGGGTGGCACCCAAATCTGCAGTCGGATCTCCTCCAGACTCCACCCTCCCCATTCAGGTCGGGGCTGGCAGGGAAGTGAAGTGCCCACAGCACCCTCTGCCATCAGCCAGGCCCCCTTTGGGCCGGAAAGCACCCGTTTCACCACCACTTAAATGTACTGATGACCTTTGACTTTACTTCAACCCTGGCTCAGTCTAGCCCGATATCCCAGCTTCATAGTGCCTGTCGTCAGAGCCTCGCCATCACGGTCCCACATCCCCTGATGGCTAATAACAGCCCAGCTGGTAACAGCTTGTAAAAAGCCAGGACCACAAGCACTGAAAGGTAATCACAGCATGGGGGACGTGGGCGGGAGGGTGTAATGGGCAGCACATGGGCGAAGGCGGCTACCGGGACGTTCCTCCGGAGAGAAAGGCTCGCATTTCAGCACGCAAAGCCTGCCGCTGCCTTCTGTAAAATAATCCAACCGCGAGTCGTACTTTGGACGCGTGGATTCTTAATCGCGCAGAAAATGGACACCGATCATCCCAGGCCCAACATCTAATTAGAGGCACTTGGTAAGCTTTTTTTCTGCCAAATCCAAACCTGTTTTTAATCTTGACCATAGATGTTTTGTGGGATGTGAGAACTCACCAGAGGAGTTCTATAAACCTGAGCCTGTCTCTGTGTATGAGTCGGGGGGGCAGCCACCCTAATGGGGACTTTCATCACTGCCAGTGTTAGTCTTTCGAAGGAGGATAATATGAGCGAAATTTGTTTTCTCATGTGCAGATCATAAGGGGGGGGGAGCACCTTTAAACCTGGATTTATTTCCCACTCAGAGAATGGATCACTTCCGCCGTAATTGAGAGTAATATCATTACTATCGCACAGAGCGCCCATTCAAGTCGACCATCTGCTCACAGTTTACATGCCATGTCAGCTGACCTGTCTGGGCCGATCCGATGGTTCCACCTGATCTTCACATATGTGCCCAGAACCCAAAATGCCCAATTTTTCAGCAGAAAATCATATTCTAACTGTCTGGTTTGCTAACAAGATTTTTTTTTTTCTTTTTTGCTTGGCAACTAAATTCCTCCCTGTGAGCCGAAGGGAGACAGATGAATCCCCAGGAAAATTCAGCTTTCAGGATGGTGGTACTGGACGCTGTCGGGACCTCACACCGGGAACCCCCCTCCCCCCCTCAGGCCTCGGAACCAGGAGGATCGCTCCAGCGTCCACCCAGGGCGGTCCAAAGAACGACTCGGCTCTGGGGAACTGCACGTGGGTCACTTCCCATTGGCGGGGCCGAGCTGCTGGCCGCGAATCCGGGGGCAATAAATCCATCGCTGTCGATACACCGACGGCCACATGGCAGCCAGCTGTCGTAAAGGAACGCTGGCCCCCCCCCACATCAGAGAGACGCCAATCAATCATCGGATCGTAACGTGCAATCACGTTTCCAAGGAGGGCTCCATTTAGCAACGCTCTCGTGATTAATGTCTCCACGACAACAACCCACACCCCCCATCAGACGGCACAAGCCCGGCCGTGAAGGTATTATTTCTGGCTCAACCCCCATATGCGTCAACGCGATTCAACGTGGCCTGAAAATCTTTCCATTTCCAGAAGGACTCCTTGTGTCATCTGTACCCCTCTATCTACAGCCTGCCATTTTAACCTGATGGGGAAAAAAAAATCAAAAAGACGACTGTGGGAAGACTGACAGGTGGAGGAAGAAATTAAGATCAGGAAAATGGAGGCGGGCAGCTCTGCATCCCTTTGGAGCCGGATCACGTTTCGGGATGTTCTGGCCAAGCCAGAGTAATGGAGGATTGGGTTTCACATAACAGGACGTACGGAGAGATGGAGCGGATGGGTGGAGAGGGAGAGAGGATGTACATGCCTGGCGGGGATGTGTGCAATGGGTGAAACGTGACAGGCAGTGGGCTTGCAAGCAAACGATGTCAGTTTAGCGCATGTGTGAAAATCTGGGTAACCGAAGACCTAGCATTGGTGGAAAGAGAGATTGAAGCCGTGAACACTAGGGGGCATTCAGGAGCTCGTATGGACGTGTGACGCTCTGACACATCAACGGAAGCACAACGCTTTCAGAGAAGAGTGGAAGTGAATGAGTATGATGGAGTGCTAGAGAGAACAATTCAGTGACAATAAGAAGGATTCACAGAAGGGGTTACAGAGTCCGAGATGAGGTGGATGGTGTGTGTGTGTGTGTGTGTGTGTGTTTGTGTGTGTGTATGCAAGCGCTAATGCACAAGCCTGTTTACATGAGGAATGGCTGTTCGGGCATCTGACTTCTCAGCCTGGGCAGGTGTGCATATTTTCCTACATCGTAAGGATCGCAAACCCTCGGGAACAGACTATGTGCAGACAGTGCCTCAAAGTAATATTACTATTTGACTTACCAGGTCAAATGGGGAGAGTTAAGATATATACTGTGTATATATGTATATATATATGTGTGTGTGTGTGTGTGTGTGTTTGTGTGTGTGTGTGTAAAACAGAGATCCTCACCTTGACATGGGGCTTGTCCAGTAACCCGAGCAACTCCTGAATCTCCGGGCCGACGGGCTTCTTCTGCAGTTCCTTGACCAACTGAGAAGACAGGATTGATTGGAGGGGGAGGCACCCAGCCGAGTGCACACTATCGCTCTCATGTGGGGTGGGGGCAGAATAATTTTTCTGACAAACACAAAGACACAGATACACACACCTGGATGCACCCCCCGCCCCCCAAAGACAGATGAAGTCCACAGCCTGCACAAAGGGCTGCTTGTGCGACATCAGAGCAAGACGGTTACCCCGCCAGTGTGGGTCGGTTTTCAACAAGTTGGGGGGAAAATTCACACATCCTCAGAGAATCTTCTTACCAGCTTGAGGTAGTGGAGTTGAAGGGGGCATCTAAAGGTGGCAGTGAAAGGAACTGGGGCAGAAAACATGCATGTTATGCCCCCTACTGGTCCAACACTGCACCTACAGGAAGAACCCCATGTCGTAATTCAGCTAGCGCTCCTTTTGACACACGCGGGGGTCACTTTGGGGCATTCGGGAACAAAAAACTGTCCATCGTCCAGTTCATAAAGTTCTCCCACAGAGGAAAGTAGGTGGAGAAGTATGTCATCATTTGAGGAACAGTTGTGACTATCACACCTTCACCTTCAAAAAAAAAACAGAGGAAAAAACATCCTCCCCCCCCATGTGGAACTAATCTAGAAGTCCAGTCTACCTCAGCTGAGAGTTTATTTGGACAGCCGAAATCCTGAGGACGGAGTTTACGTTTACGACGACCCCCGAAAGCAATCACGTCATGAAAACACTGATACGCATTTCTGAGGCAGATTTGTTTAAACTATAGGCATCTCTTTTGATTAAGCCAGAAGACATGGAGGTCTTTTGTTTGGTTCTGCTATGAAAGCTGACATATTGGGGCAGAGGGAGGGGGTCCATCTTCAGCTAGGGGAATCTGGGAATCTGGGAAGACTGGGAATCTCAGGATCGAAAGCTGAGGAACAGGCGGCTTCCTCCTGTGGTACGGCGGGGTCATGTGGATTACACCAGAAAAAAAAAGAAAAAGAAAAAAAAAAAAAAAAAGTCGTCCTGATAAACCTGAATGAGCTCGGAATGGAAACACATTCAAGTCAGGAGGGCTGAGGAAATTTTCCGTAGGACGTTACTTTTGGCAGGACCCAACCCCTGACACTCAGAGCCATCACCACACTGACATCACCAGCCACACAACCACTGGAGGAGTGCTGGTCGTGGCCTGGGAACCGTGCTCTCTGAAGCCATCTAGTGGCCAGGGTGGCGTACCCTACTCTAAAGAGTATGGCTGTAGGAGAAGCACTTTACTGGCAAGCCAGGGCAGAGATACTGGCTCCTGGAGAACAGAACTGATTATGCTGATTGTTAATGCCATGTCTGCTACTTGGGCTATAATTTATGGTGAGAGGAAATGGGTATTAAAACAGAGTGAAGAACCAAAAAGATCAAAACTTTTTATAGTTGTTCACCTGTAATCCTGAAGAACACACCCATGGGTTAGTGCAGGGCTATTCAACTCACAGTCCTCAAGGGCTGAGCCCTGCTGGTTTTCCAGCCTTCCTTCACCTGTGAGCCAGGTGTGAAGCCTCTGACCAATCAGAATCAGTAATTATTAAACTAACTACCTGGGAGAACTGAAAACAAGGCCTGGATTTGGAATCGAGGTCCAGAGTTGAAGAGCCCTGCTTTAGGAGATGCTAAAGGTTCCTGAAAATGAGCACCTCCAGACTCGAGGACGGCTTCTTCCCGTGCGCCCAAAGATCACTAAATGATTATATTTTGGTGGGGTTTTGAATAAATAAACAAGATTGAGAAGAATCCTGTGTTGTATAGGTGAGATATACATGTGTTGCTTTATTGTTTGCCCTTTGCTGTATTCCAAACCGTGGGTTGGGAAACTAGAGAAAAACTAGAGAAAAAGTTTTCAGTTCATTGACCCACATAAAACAAAACAGCCAGGTTCATATAAGTCAATCAAGCATTTGTCATATTTCAATTATATACAACACACGATGTTTTCTATATGGTCACTACAAGTCAGTGATGATTACTGCCACATTCATACCAAAAAACATACTTCACATGTAAGCCGCTCAAGGCAAAAGCCTGTAGGAAAATCATACAACCTTTGCAAGAACTTTACATTTTACCATATGAGATAACACAGGGCTTTAGAATGTTTATTGCTGGTTGTTATTATTCTTATAAAAGACATATTGTATCATCTCTCCACATTCAGTTGGTTTAATTAGACATGAGAAAACTTATAATCCCAGAAAACACAATGAAACCGGAAAAGGATGTTTCCTTTTCAAAATACTCATTCTTGTTACGTGGAACCACTCTCCATGATTCAGAGTTTATTCAAAGAATTATGCACAAAAATACTGAAAGGACATTCATGCAGTACGCATTGTACATCTATGTAGAACCTACGTTTGATAAAACATGAATTTAAGTTGTGTTTTACATGAATAAATGACACATATAACAAATAACACATAAATTTCATATTAATTGTACATGAATGTAGGACTTGATGGTACATTAATATGTATTTTACATGAATAAAGGACATATATGTCTAATGAGACATTAATAATACATTAATATGAATTGTATTGGGTGGAACACATAAGAATCATATGTTGTTTTTTTTTTAAAAAAAAAACTTTTCCCGATAGGGAGGGATGAAGGTTGTGGAAATCTATTTCATACTCAGCACTCCAGACCTTCCCAAAGAGATTCAGCTGTGTTTAGATCTGGTGACTGGGGGTCCATGAAAGTGGCTTGATTTCCTTGTGGTTTTCATGATGCCACTTGTTGGTGATGTTTCATAGCGGACATGGGCCCTTAGTGCTGCATGTGGGAACAGTGCTTGCACCATAGGCTGCGCCTGGTGTAACAAACCTAACACCTTTATGCAACCATGCAGAGCAATCACCACACTTAACGACTCCCCATATCATTCCAGGTCAGGACAGCCACCATGTTTAATAGCTGGCTTTCTCTAAATGTAATCCAATCAGGATGTAGGAGAGAGGTTGAAATATCGCTCATTAAACCATATTACCATATTACATTTCCATTGCTTAGGTATCCAGGTATTGAGCTTCAGGTTATGCATCTCTGTGTGTTAGACTTGGATACAAGTGACTTCTGAATGGTAGACCTGCCATTACTGAAGTCTAATTGGTAATACTTTCCATTAACTGCACCTTCATAATGCATTCATTATACATTCATAGAACATTCAGTGCACCTTCATAATGCATTCATAGAACGTTCATAAGCTGCATGTAAGTATATTGTAACATTCTAACATACAAACATACCTTAACAGCTTTAATGTACATTAATAATAACAAACATTATATACATACATGATTATAATGATTGTTATTATCATATAATGTCTGTTATTAACCAAGATTGTGATCCCATCATTCAAAATACTTGCCGAGGTTGGCTGTTACGCATTTCACCACATATACTTTGCACTGCAACCTGATGTGTCCCGACAAGGATGTCACAGGAAAATGCATCATCAGTACAGGAGATGGTCTTTGCTGTGGTGGCAATGCTTGAAAAAATGGAGAGGAGCACTGAAGTACGTGGTTGAAGTGCAATTGAAACCAGATACCTAATTCCCATTTGGACAGATTCAGTCCAAAGAAAACTAGACGACCCCTGTTGTAACCAGGCATTTTTGTTGTCTTAGCTTGCCTGAGCTAAACAAAACTGCCGCATGTCTGGTGACACAGACTCACGTAAAATATGCGTGAAGGGCCATTTGACCTTTTAGCAGAAGTGATGCAGGCAGTAACGAAATCTGAACACAAATTGTCAGCCGGACAACACAGGAGAGCACAGTGATGTGTCTCAATTGTCCACTGGTGATCTGATCACCCAATACACATTTTAAAACCCAGTGTAAACAGGCCAGTTCCTTGGAGGACACGTATCAGGTGACTTCCCTTGGACCTCCCAGGCCAAGAAGACACAACAGCTCATCCCTTGCTGACGGAGGAGATCACGCCTCCTCCTCCAGTTCTCATGGCTTTATACAGAGGAACCATGGAGAACACCCAAAGAAGCTGCATCACCGAAAATGCAGTTTTAGAAATAATAATAATCAAATTACAATTAAAATGAAATTATTCATGGAAAACATGGCACGTTTCATATACTTACTTTTTCTTAAATGTCCAGGATCAAAATGTTTTGAGATTATGGCAATTTTGAATTTCCTTGCAATATTTACCGAATTATTTTTTCCTTAATAAAAAATAGATTGTTTAGAAAGGTCAGCATAGCTAATATTAGTCATATGGTTAAGATAATGTATTAGTCTGATCTGGATTTCTAAGAAAAATTGCAGATAATTAATTTCATTTAATAATGAATATTCTAAGATATTGTGTAACAATAATATCAGCAAATATAATACTAAGAATAATGTCTGTGAGTATAGGGATAACAGTAAATGCATAAAAGTTGCAATAATTTTGGGAAACAGACATGCATGAATGAAGTTTCGTCTGCCAGCCAGCTGCTGGGGTAGCTGCGTGATCTGTGCTCCCGGGCACCATGGCACGCTCTGGCACGCCGGGTGACCTGGCACTTCAGGATGGCTACCTCCAGCAGCACATGTGACTTGTGACAAAATGGCAGGCAGCCCACAGGCCAGAATAGACCCCGCTGACATTGTCCAAAATCAGCCGGAGATCTGGGCCCACAGAGACACTAAAAGGCTTGGCGAATAACCTTTCAAAGGAACAGCACACAGATTCTGTTCAATGTCACACTGTCGTCTTGATAATGACACGACATTAAAATGCGGCTGCTGCGCAAAAGGAGAAAACATTTAACCGCGAGGGTCAAAGACTAATGCGAATATCATAAATTCCAAATAAAGAGCTGAGGTGGTCTCAAGAATAACTTTAATCTCTGCATCTCTCTCTGACCAAATACTCAGGTGGCTCACAAATAAGGTGTAATTTGAGTAAATTCTCACTACAGCTAATTAGTGTCCTGGCCACCTGGGCAAGCGAAAAAGTTTTCTCAGTTTGGTAGCACTTCAGTAGCCTTTTGCAAGCTCGCTTCACGTCAAGATTTTGTCTACAGCAATGGCAACTGTTGAATTGTTCTTGCTCTACCATGTATATAAGTATAGAAATCCTCTTAAAATCCTTGATGAAACTATGAGACTTTAATAATGAGAAATTGTCTCATGCTAAATTCAATCACAATGTGTCCCGTAAAGACACAAGTGATGTGCTTCTGTTCGTTTTTCAGTTTGCGTGATTTTTTATCCCTGTTTATATAGCTATTTTGTATGCGATGAAGCCCGAAATGCAGCTTTAATTATATTTTTAGGTCCCAACCGCAAACTGTGGCTGCAAACAAGCTTTCTGCGTCTCGTCTGCTCTAAGCTTGGTGAAGGAAGGGTCACACTTCATGTCATATTGAATTTTAAAAACCTTAAATCATGTCTCCCTCTTGGTGAAATTAGTGCTGATTTTTATTGTTTGCCGACAGTTGACCAACTTTATTTGAATAAATATTGTGAATATTTTTTATCAGGTTATCACCCTAAAAAAGTTCAAATATTTTGTTTATGAAAAATGTCGGCATTTGCCTGACAATCGTAAAAACAACGGCAAGCACCACTGCAGCATACAGTCACTGCATGTAATCAATCCATCCATACAGTACATCCGTCCATCGATATTATCATGGTCAGAGCTCCAAAGGGGCGGGGCTTGAGCAAAGCAGCAGCAGACAAGGGACAAAGACCCACCCTGGCTGGGATGCCAGGATCATTGCAGAAAGCAGGCACATACAAGAAGGACATGCAAACTCCTTACACACACAGTTAAGCCTGGGATTCAAGCCCCCAACTCGGCAGATGTAAGGCAGCAAAGAAGACACCCCCCCCCCCCATGCGTGTAGTATGTACCCTGTTTGTGTTTATCATGAAGGCGATTTTTCATACAATAAAATCAAAAAATCAGTTTTAATTAAAACAGTTCATAATGTTAAATGCATGATGTCTATGAAAATCTAAGCAAAACCAATTATTATTTTTAAGAATTCCTAAATTTATCTGTTAAATCACTTCCAATTCAAATTTAATGATATGTTTACCATATATACATCTCCATAGTACTGAAAAGAGGAGCAGGCCATTGTTGTCAATGTGAAGAATGCAAAAATGAACATTCAGTGCTCCTTCATAATGCGTTCATAGAGCACAGAAAAGCAACAAGTAACCATACATTATCATCGTAATATACCCAAACACCTTTAATACACATTACTAGCAAAGTTATACAATAACAGCTGCAGCATACATTAATAACAAACATTATATGATAATAACAAACATTATAATCATATATTTGTTATTCACATATATTAAAGGCTTGCTAAGGTTTGCTAAATCTTAATTTAACTCAGCACATGAAAATCAGATTTAGCCAATGGGATTAGGTTCCATCCATCCATCCATCCATTATCTCCCGCTTATCCGAGGTCGGGTCGCGGGGGCAGCAGTCTCAGGAGGGAAA
>JAODKF010000001.1:19338670-19350475 GCA_026779585.1 Mormyrus proboscirostris
CCGCGGGGGGGGGGGGGGGGATGCGAGGATATGTTGCCAATATGCAAGTTTCTAATGAGAACAGGCATGTTGGAGCAAAGCTGAAGGCTTCATGTGAACCCTGAACACATGAGGGGAGGGGGTCTCGTTGTGAGGGGGAGGGGGTCTCGTTGTGAGGGGGAGGGGCTTTTGGACATCCTGCATGTCACCTGCCAGGTAAACTGCATATGAAACTAAAAATGAGCAACAAAGAGCCCAAGGTTCCTGCTGGCAGCTGAATAGCCAAAACAACTGAAACCGTTTTACTGGGAGCACTGGTGAGTGTCTGCACTGCAAATGGCACTTCTCTCAATAACACCTGAACTCTCCAAATAATCCGATCGATTCTGCAGCTTTGGCCGCCTTCGGGATTTTAATCCAGCTCCTTTATGGGGGAAAAATACTAAATGTAAGCTCATAATTTGAAAGAGCAGACTGATCAAGAACAACTAATTTTCGACTTCTCAGGGGCAGAGAAAAATGGGAAAAAGGAACAGAAACACAACCCCCATCCCTCGTGCCAACACCCCCGTGACTCTCCATCCATCTCCCACATTGACAGAATAGCATAGCACTATTTCCTTCCAGCACTCGTGACGTCATGCCTGGTGTCAATCTCCTCAGGGTACCATTTCATTTGCAGTGTCTCCTGCCAGCGGGACCCTCACCTGCCTGTTTATACTCCTCTCTACCCTCCGTCTCCAGCTCTCAGGCCCTCCCTCACTCGCCCCTTTGATTTGGACGTAATTACCGAGGTTTCGTCATTCATAAAGTAGCGAAGATGGAAACAGTCTGAGGGTCTTTGATTACAGTTTGAAATGAAAAGCACAGGCCGGTCAGCCACTGGAAGCGCCGCCGGCGACTGCGGCAGTGATGGCGGTTCTCCTGTCACCATCTGGGCGCGCAGTGCGTTTACACAGGTGCGTATGCGTGATACACAGTGTACGTCACGCACCGGACATGGACAGCATTCTCCTTACAGGGAGATTAAGCGGTCTGCCTGGAATGGACGAACACGCGACTGGCTTTCACGGGGACATGGCGCTGGCTCCAGACCCGAAAGGCAGGGCCATAAATCACCCACAGGTCCGGGAGGAGAAGACAGGGGGCGGCCTGCCTCGCTCGCCTCATTTCCATCACCTTTATCTGCCAGATCGGCTCCCTGCCTCCCTCTGCATTCTCACACCCCACGTGTGGCGCCCTGTACTGCCCAGTCGCTAGGGGACTGGGATCTGGATCCTCTACCACGGTGTTTCTTGGGGCTCTCCCCTGACAATCTACATCAGCTGCCAGCCAATCAAGAAAACCGAATACCGGAGTCAGGGGTGCTGGGAGCAGGAAAGGAGCAAAAAAATGTGGACTTCCCAGGGTTCTGCAATGACTGGGCTGAGAAACACTGATCTAACATGAAGACGAACATGACATAGGGGTTGATTGTTGTTTGAGAAGGGAAGGGGGTGCTGGAACAGTGAGAGTGAAGCAGGTAAGTGATCAATGGCCTAGATTCATGCTTAAGGTGCAGAGGGACCGACATCTTGGATGGGGGTAGACACGGCTCATAAAACTTCACATGCGCTGCACGGTGAGGCTTACATCCTGGGCCAGGGTCCCGGCGCTGATCAGCACTGGGGTGGGACTCCAGTCTTTATAGCGCTGCAGCTTCTCATGGATCTGGAAGGAGGACATGAAACTCAGAGGGGCCCCAATGACTAATAACACCACCCCCCCCAGGATCACATGATTACTACCCCCACAGAGATTTACAAAGTTAACAGAGGGAACCATACAGAAACACCAACAAAAACAGTGGAGAGCTGCTAGTCAGCATGGGATTAGCATTTATCTTTACATAAAAAGACATGGTGTACATAAATACCATTAACTGAAATCAATATTACCTTAGATAGAAGTTTCTAAAATCTTTGATTATACAAAATCAGTTTAAAAGAGACCCAACAGATAATTATCATCGTTCAAGTATTAAGTTTCAAAAGTCCTGACAAACCTAATAAATCTATCAAATTACACAAAAAAGATGTCACACAGCATACAGAGATGGGCAAGAAAAGCATTTTAGAGAACACGCTTCAAAAAACAAATTCTCTGGAGGGGGACTCATGTCCCAGTGGAGTCAGACCTACAATATACGGGGCAACATTCTTGTATTGACACTGTACTACAGAACCACTTTAACCCTCTTAAATAATAATTAGAAAATTAAGGCATATATTCAAATGAAATCAGGCCTAGCACTGGACCATTAGTCAGAGCACTAGCGAGGTCACTAGTGAGGGCACTAACGTGGATACTGTGAGATCCCCCCAGAAGGGGACAGAAATCTCTAGGAATCTGTCCATCCCCTGAGAGGAACAACCATACTTAAGATGGGGGGGTTGTCCTGTTGGATTTAAATCTGGTCTCAGAGGGAAATCCCAAGCAAGTTCTTAAAGCTCTTCCATGCTGTCCGTCACGGTGCATTTCTGGTCCTCTCAGACTCCACTGACTGAGAGTAAGACCCAGCCCTCCATGTTCGACAAGCTAATCAGGGCAGGCAGTGATGCATGGGCGCCATGCCCCCAATATTCCCCCTTTCTCTCTCTCCTTTAATAACGACTCCGAAAATGGGATTGATTTCTTGTGCCTGTGAGGCGAAATCACCAGGCGTGTGAGTTCACTCCCGCAGAACATTTTAAGACGACTGATATGTCACAAACGGCATTTGTCATCAGTGGGATGGAGACTTGACTGAGCAGAGGATGGCCTGCGCTGATGGAGTTAGTTGCAGCCGCAATCGAGCTTAACCTGTGGGCTGACTGTAGCGAGGCACAGTAGGATGACCCTGCTGGGGGGGGAGGGGCTTATTACATTATTGACCAATAAGGAGGAGTGACCCAACTGGATGAAATGTGAACAGGCTGGGAGACCATGGCACAAAAAAAAAGCCTGAGGCTGAGAAAGACTTCAGTGTGACAGAATTGAGAAACCCACCCCACCCAGCGCACTGAAATTTGCTATGACTTAAGGCTCTTCCTCCAATACCTGCATGCCTGATAGCCTCTCCTTATGCTAAGATCAGAGACTGGCGGTGTGTAGAGCTATCACTGCACATCTGCGCCTCATGCACTGCGATGCCCCTTACACTTCAGCAAGGTCTAGAGTGAGCGACCCCTAGTGGTGAGGACGATTCAGGTTTGGGGAACAATGCCGAACTGGCCTAAAAAAAATACAAAACAAAAAAACTGATCCCATCAAACTCGATACAGAAGGCCCGACTGGCTGCTGTAAGTCTGGGGGTCGCTGTAGGTCTGGGACATTGGGTTGGGTGTGCGGGGGATGGGATGGCACCCACCACCAGGAGGCCAGACCCAGCTGAACACAGACTCTGGGTCGGGTCTTCAGAGTCTGGGCCCAAATCCTCGTCTTCTGAGCTATGTAGGGGACAGTGCCAAGCTGACAACGCCAGGGGGACAGCCGCACTCGTTCAAAAAAATAATAAAAAATGTGGAATTGATTCAGCCAAGAATATCGCTTGTCCTTTTGTGGACATGGGCTCTCCAGGACATCTGCTTTGGTACTTGCAGCGAAGCTGCTTCATTACCGTGGAATTCTCTTCGCTTTTTTTTTTTTCTGCTTTCTTCGAAGCGAATGCAAAATTGCTCTTATTTACAACTCAGGACCACATCCAACGGGACGGTCCCATTCCAACATAGGAATGCGCCTATCTGCTGTGGCAGCCAGTTACGAGTTGCCCCCCTCCAGCAGACATTCCACCTGCGATTGCGGGGCTTTACAACCGGCCGACATGTGACATTGGGGCATGTGGCAACCAAGAACCAGGTCGGGGTAGGGAACCGTTGTAGGATGGGACAGCAAGAACTAAGGTGGCATGTGTGCCACAATACAGATGTGATAGAAGGGGGGGGGGGGATGGGGAACATTAAAATAACAGAAGTGGAATTGGGGGGGAGGCGATGCTGTAAATTAGTTAAAACATCTCAAATTCTGCCCAAAAGAAATAAACCGATAAAATGAAGGTTGGGCAACCAAAGCAGTTCCAGCAGATTAGGAGCACGGTTCAGGGCCACTGCCACACCTCCCCCACCCCCTCCCCCGGGGAATCGGGTCCCTGTGTGAAAAACAAGCACGTGTCATCAATCTCCCAGATGAAGACGGGGGACCTGAACAAACCCAGACGCTAAATTAAAGAACCAGTCCAGTTCTGGTTGGGAGGAGGATACTTTCCAGGATGCTAATGGTTTTTGGAATTCAGTTCGACTCTTTGGCGCTCACAGAGATCATCCTGAACTGCCGGGCAAGAATCAGACAGAACAACGACCTCAGGCTCTCCGTTCTGGTCAAGAGTGACCCTGCACACCGGTCTGCTGACATCACACTGACACCCACTATAAGCTGGTCAGCGACTGACCTTTTGACCTTGACGCCATCAGACTCCCGCAGCAGATACCGGCGGGATGACTTGTTAGAAAACAGGCCCGAGACACGGCACAGACCTGGTGTGGCCACACTTCACCCCCCCATACCTTAGAAGCTTCCAGAAAAGGCAAGAAGTGGGGCAAGGATCTAAGCAGGCCACCAACCAGGGCAAGTTGTAATAACCAGGATCCAGACACAACCCAGCACCAAATAGGTGGGAAGAAAAAAAATCAGCTCAGCAGAAAAAGATACAGAAACTCATCCTCCTAATCTCTACTGCACACTCGCCAAGGCTGCCGATGCAGATCATCAGAATGTGCTTTTTAATTTATTTACTTTTAAATAAAGTTCTTCAAACTGTCAAAGTAATATACACCAGTGCCACTGAGAATTATACCAAAAGTACAAGTAATACTGTACGAGACAAGCAGTCAGGAACGATCTACTTCAGCAGAATAACACGAGCCAGCACATGTACTACTTTAATAACCTGCTTATATGTGTCAGCTACACGAAAAATAGATTGAGAATAAGGATAAGAACGGAATAAATCTGCTTTTAGCTACCAGTAAGCAAGGGGGGAGAGAAATATACCTGTCATGAAGGGAAATTGACTTGTAAACAAATGCTAACCTAAAACAAGGCGATCGGTTACAGACGTTGGGAGTCTGCTTCAGGTGGGACAAACAAACAATGATGGCGGCCTGTTAATCATCAGGACGAATGCTTGAGCCATAGGCTGGTTTGGGGGGGGGGGGGCTTGGACGGTGCCTGAGATGTGGTCCCCAGAAAGCACACGTCAGACGAATCAGACAGCACAGACAGAGCTTAGAGGTGGCTGGTTCTGTCTGGGTCTCCAACATGATCTTTCAGAACCCCCCCTGCCCCAGCTGGACCAGACATTTGCTTTGTAAACAGCACAGGTGGAGATTCACAGCCTCCACTAGACCGGCCTTCTGTCAAACTCATTGGATCACCGTGCTGTTCTCCCTGGAGTCACAGTCGGGACCAAATATGAGCCCCTGCAGACTTAAAATAAGGTAAGAGCACCACCTAGCTTTGAAGGGAGAGAAGAGGAGGGGGAAGCAAAGACAAATGATGTCGTCTCTACGGAGCAGAGACACGTCTACAACGAAACCCGCCTCCAAGCTGGCGCGGCTGGACGGGTCCATTCCTCTCCTTCAAGGCTGTATAACATAATCCTCTCCTTTAAGACCGTATAATATACTACACCACAGTAGGCATGATGAACGAGCGGGCATTAGGCAGGACTGTCTGGACACGTTAATGAGCTGCGGTCAGCATCCGACAGAACCCGGGTCGGCGCGGAGCCCCACATCGTACGCCTGAAGGAGACAGCTCCCCTCCTGGCCCGACCGAAGTATTACGTGTCTTGAAGTATTAGTAGAATTAAGTTACGAATGAGGATATTTAACGGCTATTTTGACTGCCGTGTAACTGAATAGCTCAGCAGAGAAACCGGAGTAGAGAAAAGACCTACAAGTAGTAACCATGCTAACCAATCACAGGGGTTCAGTTACACATGCAGAATAAGCACAATCTTTCTAATTCGTGTATTCCTGAGTAGAATATACGTAAAAGGGAAAACAGAGAGACTAGAGAGAGAGAGGAGACAAAGGGACAGACAGAGAGATTGCGAGAGACAGAAACAAAAAAAAAAAAACCCGAGACACAGAGAAAGAGAGAGAGACAGAGGGTCCAGGCTGCTAACATGCTGAAGTTCTTCACCCCCTCCTCTCCAGCATTTCACTCCTCATCTGTTCACACCTTGTCCCAAGGCCCAGCTAACCCTACCAGACCAGGCCATGCCTGTGTCCCATCTGGACGACAGCTGGGATCCTCTCATCTGCACACTGGCAGCCCACAGCCCCCATCCCTCACCCCAAAAACAAGCTCAGTACCTCTCAGGAAAAAAAAAAAAAAAAATTCAGTGGCAGTTCTTCCCACTTGACCGAAATTGTTATTTTTCAACTTTTTTTTTAGAGGGGTAGATAATACACAGGACACATCCCCATATAGCTGCACCAGAGTAACTCCACACCAGGCCCTTGCAGGAAGACTATGCAGGCTTTTATCATACATAATATATTCCAATTGTTTTGATGACTTCTATTTTTTAAGCCATATGGGACATGAATTTACCCAAGAAAATGGAGCAAAAGTCATTTGGGGGTCCATACACCTTAACTTTTCGTGTCTGAGTCGAACGCCTAAAAAGTGCTGGGATTTACAAGATCTTTACATGCTTATAGGGTCACATAAAAAGCTGTCTGTGCAAATAAGTCAACAGAGAGAAGTTTTTGCTTTGAAATGGAAGGACAGGATATCATCTTTTTTTTTGCTGCTTCACTTCCTGTCTGATGCAAAAAAAAAAAAAACACGATAGCACTGGACACAAGGCTTCGGCTGGATCTCTCGCTTCCGGAGCTTTCCCTGAGTAAACAGGGGTTCACGTTTTTATGTCCTGATTGAATGGCAAAGCAGTGACGCCCCCAGGAACACTTAAAGCCACAAGTGCACGCCTCCCCTTCAGTGTCGGTTACCGACAGCTACACCAGATCTGAGCAGACGGCATATGTTTCGCTCATTAGCACCAGACGGAAGAGCGCTAAAGCTATCGCATGCGTCGATCCCCACGTCTTTGTGGGACTGCCACTTTTAATGCCGCCGTTTCGGATGCCTTGAACAAAGAAGAGCTTGTATGAAGCGCCCAAGACGGGAGAAATGGAAAGAAAGACAGAGGGAGGGAGAGAAAGATGACAGAAAGGGCCAGGTGAAGAAGCACCGGGGTCCTGGCCTGGACACATCTAAAATACCATAGCAGCTAGAACCTGGAACAAAGTGGAATGAGAAGGGCGAAGATGTTTACCTTGACCAGTGCCTGGAGGCTCTTCTCCGCAAACATGTCCTGCAGGAAGGCAGAGTCTGCTTGGCTGTCCACATGCGGCTCGAGCTGTGAGGGGAGGGTGGCCAGCAGCTCAAACAGACCTGGAGGGGTGGAAACACAGTTTGGTGGCTCTCCTGCCCTTCTCCAAACCCCCCTGCCTTCCCGTACCTACCCCGTTTCTCCTTGAAATGAGCAAGGTGACCAAACTGCAAGGGACGTTTGACAAAGTTGTATGCCGCTCGGTCTGTAGCATGCACCCGATTCGGGAAGTGATCAGACACACCCCCCTCACAGCCTGAACTTCCTGTGATTGTTCTGTACTTCCTGTTGTTCTAGGAACTCTCCGATAGCACAAACATGGAGTCCTAGACATGGGCAGACAGTACGGCATTGGATGCGCTTAAAGAACACTAAATCCAAAGTCTCAGTCTTATGGATTTCAAATGGCACCACGTTTCCAAATCTTTGGGGTTTTGCTCAGATTTTAAAGCTAAGCCGGAATTTTTTCCTCCTTCGTTCTGCAATTTTAAACCCAAATCCCACAGTAAGGCCCAGAATCCCTTCCGGCGCAGACGCTAAAGAAACGATTAATCCGAACATCTTCGGTGTCGAGAGCCACCCTGGGGCTTCTGAGCGGAACACAAATCACGGGGTCCAGTGGGGCTTCCTGCCAAGTTTGAGAGGACCAGACTGCAGATGCCGTTTGGTGGATCAGGAACCAGGAGATGCGTACACTCCTGCCCACCCACCGATCCTATACTATCCTACACCCAGCAACAAACATTCTGAAGCTGATTTCTTTTTCCATGCCGCACCGTTCCATGCCAGGCCAGTGTATGCTATGTCGTTCCATTTCTAGCCAGGCCAGGCCAGGTCATACTGTGCTAGACCTGGCTAAGGTAGCACAATGCAAACTTAGAGGGACCCCTGCTATACAACAAGACTATCTGTGACAGTCTTCACCCCGGATGGGCCTCGCCCCTCTACCTCTAACCCCCCCGTTACAGGCTGGCCGTGCTGCAAGGGCATCTGCTCCCCTCGTCAGTTTACAAGCAGGCAAATCTAAATAACATGTCATATTATAAAAGATTTAAGGGACACAGGATGATGTGGAGGTGGGGAGGGACGTGGAAAAGTCATCAGGGCCACGGGCCCTCGTAAGCGGCCGGAGCACGGCAGGGTCACCTGCGTGTCTTGTGTGTTATGCCCCTATCCCCTCGGAAAACGTAAAGATTTTCATTTCCTCCCGCCACTCCTTCGCCCTTTTTATTCATGGGGAAATAAAATTTAAGAAAATATATATATATATATAATATATATATTATTCCAACAAGAGGGGAAGAAATCAATCAGGATGCAACCCCCCCTCTGACTGGTCTGCCACGCTCCACCAGCCCGCCCTGGAACGCGTGAAGCCGCCAGCGCTGCTTGCCAGCCGTCTCTCCGCAGATGGAGCCCTGTGGTCAGATGGGATTTCGGGGGCCACCCTCCATGCTTCGGCCCTCAGGCCAGATGAGGTTTGAACCCAGTCCTGTTTCCCTGCAAAAAGCCCCCAAATTTATCCCCTCAGAAATGTGGCATTTGGTGGCCAAAAAGCTGCTCGGCAAAAGCAAAATTGTAACACCCCAACCCTACCCCCCTCCCCACCAGATCCTCCAAAATGGATGTTCTCTGTTCATCTCCTGCCCACCAACCTACAAGGAAAAGAGCCTGTCCACCAAGTATCACAAAGGTTTGGAGCTTTGGGGGTGAAGGCCAAAAAAAAGCCCAAAGTGATTCACGCCATTTGGGTCGTTGGGGGAAGGGGGTTTTCACAAGCACCAGTGGTGACAAGCCAGGCTTGGAGCGAGGCACTGGTCTAGGATGTCCTGAAGTCTAGTTCATTTGTCTGGTTGCACATTGTTACTCGATTCGATTGGGACCCGATTTGAGAAGAGAAAATCCAGCGGATTGCGTGGCGAAAGCAGGATAAGGAGGCTTTGGACATGACACGCGGGTTGGGCCATGTCGAGCATCTCTACAGCCGACAGGTGACTTTCAAAAATTTTGCGACATCGCAAGGGTTTGATGAGTGTAACAACCCCAAACTTGTCCGTTTGTGTTCATAGAAACTTCCAGTCTTCCTCTTTTACTTTCCAAAGCCGACAGAACAAACTAATCTGACCAGTGGAACAACCAGCGGGACTTGGAGCCAGGAACTCATATCACATCCCCCTAACACCCTTGCTCCATGACGTTTAAATCTGATTGATTATGTGCGGGGAGAGGAACCTCTGGACCATGCAACTTAGAGTGCAAACTACATTTCATTTACAATAACAAACATCTGCCAATACTACCCCTCCACTCGAGACGCATGCGATTTGTGACCTTAATGGCAAAATAAAATCCACTTCTCTCAGACAACACCAGCAATGGGTGGGTTGGTGGGGGGGATCCTTGGATGGGATTCACCCCCCCCACCAGGGTGATGAAGGAGAGACACAATTTGACTGTATATCTATCAAGCCATTAAGAGCAGAATGCAGGGCTGTCATCCAGGATGAGAAACACCCTCCTTCATACCCCCTGCCTGGACAATATTTCAAAGGCTGTTCAGTGGACAAGATTCAGGCACAAGGTGAGCCCTGAGAATAAATAATTAACCAAATAAAAATGTAAGAATGGAGCCTGGGATTGCTCTCCATGTCAGGGAGCCCACTTTCTGTATGGTTTAACTTATACTCTGAAATCAGCCGGGAGACAAAAAAGTCAACTAGACAAACGAGGAGATAAATGATTTATTCATGGGGAAATAAAATTTAAGAAATAAATTCTCAGCCTGATGTCTTGGACGTTGAGACTTCAGTGTGAGAGGTGGAAAAGAGGTTAATCCCCAGAGCCAAACACACAACCCCAAGGATTTATCTTCCACCTTTGTCTGGCCGTCTGCCTTCAGCCACGCTCCTGGAACATTCAGCAGCAAGGTCCCGCTAAAGCTACATTCCGGGCCATTCCATCTTAGAAAGAGCACTTTCCCCGACATGAGAAAGGGATGGCTGAGACAAAGTCCTTCTCTACTTCAGGGCATGTAATATCTGGAATGGCATAAATTTCTTCTTAGGAATGTATGATGTCCTTACAGTGAAAGCAAATCGATATTTTTTGTGAAGTTTTAAATATTAGGCCACAAAAAGGTTCCAACCTAAGATTCCGACATACACACACAAAAAGGTTCCAACCCAACATTCCAACATATACACAAAAAAGTTCCAACCTGAGATTGAGATACAAAGGTTCCGAGCCAACATTCCAACATATACACAAAAAGGTTCCAACTCAAGATTCCAACATACACAAAGGTTCCAACCTGAGATTCCAACACACAAAGGTTCCAACCCAACATTCCAACATATACACAAAAAGGTTCCAACACGAGATTTCCCCACACACATACACACAAAAAGGTTTCAACCCGAGATTGACACACTCAAAGGTTTTGACCCAACATACACACAAAGGTTCTAAACCAACATTCCGACTTGCTCGAAAGTACCGATCTGACAGTCCTACAAACACGTAAAAGTTACAGTACATGCAAGGTTCTGACCCTGCATTCTGACACACATGAAGGTTCTGACCCAACATTCTATTACACACCTCTCTCCTGCTTGCTTGCCATCTTGCTCATACCTCTGACTATAATGTTACTGCTGCAGAATGTCTTCTGCCCCATCCCACCCCAGAATGGGGCAACAGTCAATTTAAACAATGGAATTTAAAATAAGTTTAAATCGGCAACGAAAATGATGAGAAACAAATCTGCCTATCAGCAGTGTCCAGAAATCCAGATTTTACCAAAAAACTAGCGGTTGAATATATCCCGAGGTCAACGGAGGCACAAGTACGGCAACTGGTCTTTGACTGTCGGGGGTGATTACCAACTCAGAAGCAGCTGGGCCACAGCGCACAGTCTTTGGCTTTTGGAATATTGAGACTTCATATTGAGAACCCTTAATGGTCAGGGCTCTGGTCCAGGGCCCCTGAAGTCGGCCACAGGGATTCAAAGTCTCTCTGATGATGACGGGCAGGTCAAGCCTTTCAAAAGATATTTATTCTTCAGTGTGCAGCCAGCAGTGAGCACATCCAGGCAGGAACGCGCCCGCGCAACTTCAAAGGGGTCCTGGCACAGCCACGGAGATGGCGGGGCCCTCAACCGGAGCCCAGCCGCGCGCGCGCCTGCCGCGTACCTGCTCACGTTTCGTCCAGACAGTTAAGGTTCATATTCCCGCGCGCAGCTTGGCAAAGGGCTCAGGTCACAGAGCATTCCATAAGCAAGGACCTGTCAGTGGGCGATTTTACTGTAGAAGAAACCTGGGAGGGGTATCAGTGGTGGGGGATGTTTAAGGAGAAATACACAGGGAGGCAAGTCTGTCGGGGGGGGGGGGGTTGGGGGGTGCCGGCAG
>JAODKF010000001.1:19352321-19362366 GCA_026779585.1 Mormyrus proboscirostris
AGGAAACAGGATATTGGTTCGTAACCCAGATGTGTTCCTTTCCCAAGAGAGCTTATGCTTTTGAACCCTTGCATTGGGCAACATGACTAGGAGGACCCTCCAGGATCGTTTGATTGGACATCAAAAACCATATGGTGAGGGCCCGGATCTGAGGGTGCCCCTCACTCCCATCATGCCCCGAAGTGCAATCACACGGTTACATCCAATTCACCCCCCCATTACTCAGGACCACTTGAAAGGTAATAAGTGGAGCAACACGTCTAACAGAGCACACCAGGGATGCCCAAGATCGTCGTACACATGTGAAAACTAACCATGTCAAGTCATTTAAAGCTTTCAAACTTAAAGCTCCTGTGAGGAAAAAGATCTTTCTGGAAGAGTGTTTCACCAGTGGGCAAAATGGGCAGTCTAGCAGTCGGTACAGAACTGCTTGTGGTATAGAAAGTGAGAAACAGGGAGGAGGGACACAAGCACATGCTCACCGTGCCAATGCGTGACAGGGGGCAGCAAAGCTGTGACACCCTGCTTACAAAGCCACTGGACTGCCCCCCCCCCATCCCCATCCAAGAAACAGATTTAAAACACTTACCATGGGCCACTGCTGTGACCTAGAACTTTATTAAAAGTCCCAAAAACCGCAAACAGAAAAAAATGTAGGGGATCTTCATAGCCAGTACTGTCTTTCCACGGCCCCTGTGGCCTCCTTCTTCACATTTAAATATTTGGATTCATTTATTAGACACTGATTAACAAGTTACTTCTGAGGAGAGAGATGCCTCTGCTGAGTAGGAACACACTACAGGTCAGCAGGGCGTAAAAAGCGCGTCGGCCCTCTGTTTACACAGACAACACCACCATGACACCCATACACTGAAAATGTTTTCTTTAATAAACGCATGAGACCGATGCCAATTTGGGCGGCTCACTGGTATTTGAATTGCACTTAACGGGCTGCAAATTAGGACCCAGTAGGCAAGGAGATAAAACGCTGTCGTGTGCCTGCCGCTCTTGGGCCGCAGCGACAGCGCCCACCCCCAAAACCACACCCGGACCACCAAAAGTAACTCCTCCAAAGCTTTAGTGCTTTGCTTCTGTCGCATCAATCCTCTTATCTATTGTCAGTCACAACCCTCCCCCCCCCCCCCCCCCAAAAAGAAAACATCGCTCCTCCAGAGAGACACAATATGAGGAATATCAGCGATTAACCTGACTTGTTTCACTCCGGGATAAACTTCAGCCTCATTCAGTGCATTTATGGGGGTGTGGAAAAGAGATTTATTAACATTTTAAGAAATTTTAATCCTGGCACCATGCATACATGCCCCGTTCTAACATCTTCTATAAGAAATGATCAAGGACAGATGAAAATAAGAAGAGAGGAAAAATGGTCGTTGCATAGGAGCGGTTTTCAGGGCTGGGCCCAGCAGGGAGTCACGTGTTTTTATTTGAAACGTTCTAGAACGCCAGCAATCGCCACACATGACTATAATGGTAAGTGATGGTCTGGCTTTCCACTTTGTCCACATGAATTTCCACCACGAACACGTACTCATTGTCAAAGTCAGCCCCAAAGATGAACACACTCTTTATCCATCACTTTTTCCCCTGTGCTCCCCGACCCCCCAATCCCAATGCAATGACCCCCCCCCAACCCCCTTCCTCTCCCGTGTCTCTCACACACGCAACCCTCAACGTTCCTCATTCTCCAGGTCAGGTTTGGTTAGGGGAGATGGCTTTGGATCCACTTGGACAGAAAGGGGTTTGGGTATAATTGAATCCAATGTTGCCCCCCCCACCCAGCACAAAGCCGAAAAACCCAACATGTTCACACTGCTGTGGGGGGGGGGGGGGAGATGCTCCAGGAGTTGGCATGCAAACCTGTGGTGCATAGCAATGATACACCTTTCAGTGACATACTGCACACAGGCTGCTCCTCACCACCCCTCCGCAGTCACATGACCTGAACAGTCCCACTGCACCTCACATGACCTGAACAGTCCCACTGCACCCCACGCCAGTCACATGACCTGAACAGTCCCACTGCACCCCACGCCAGTCACATGATCTGAACAGTCCCACTGCACCCCACGCCAGTCACATGATCTGAACAGTCTCTGCTTTATCTATCAAAACTGTCCCTTCACGCATCTCTAAGCTGGTCAGAAATCCATGCTGAGGTGTTACTCAAAGCCGTAAAATGTTCTGTGAAAAAGATCACAAATGATTTACGCAGATACCTCGAGGCAGACATAGACGCGGCTTAGAAGCCCGGCTCCAAGCTCGACGACCCATATTAAGAGCTTTTCCATTGTAGTTCATAAACAACCCAATATTTAGTGAGGACCCACGATTCGATTTCGGCCCATTTGGACAATGTGGTGGATCGCTCATCCTCCCTGGAATCGCTCTCGAAGCAACACCGACGGGATGGCGACTCTGTGTTATTCCCTTAAAAACCAAGACTCAAACATGGTGGGATTGGCTTGGCGGTAACCAGCGGGAAGAGCTTAGCAACTGCGCAGAACTGCGAGGGGAATGTGGCGGCACGCGCTAACGAGCAGGTCAAAGGGCAAAAGAAGCGGATTGTGGCAGTTTGGTCGAGGGCAGAGACAACCACGCAGTCCAGAGCTGCTTGTGGTGTGTGTGTGGGACTATGGCTGGTGCTATTCTGGCTGTGATGTTAAATTGTCATCTGGTCCCTGGGGTGTCAGGTAGCAACAACGTAGTGATACACTGTTCCTGCGATGGCGCCCGCACCTGTGTCATTTCCGGAGCTGGTGGACAAGGCCGGCATGGTTCTGGTCTGAGGTGTGGAGCACAGGAGACGGACACAGCGTCACACGGCCACGCGGTGATCGGACAAGGCGGCACCTCTGCACCGTGGGGGGATCAGGCGTCTCCGTGGCGACTTATGCCATCAACAGCAGCTGCCTGTAAATGGAGGAGGAGGAAGAAGAAACTGTAAAAACATGGATGGAGAACAACTGTCTGAGATGGACTCAGCCTCAAGAAAAACAGCAGCACAGATTTACACCATTTCTCAGGTCGCAGTTTTTGACGTTTTTTTTTTTTTTTTTTTGTTTTTGAATGTGCCTGAAAGCCTTAACTGTCAGGATACCATGAATAAACTTTACTGTCGAACTTCTGAACGGACCAGGTAAACCTTCATAAAAGGTGCCATTTGAGGGAGCTTTTACAATAAGGGGTGGGTACTGGGGACAATCTGCAAGGGCTGCTCAGCGTTGAATCCACCAGCATATTGCAGACACGCAAAGATTTCTTAGTTTGTGTGACATCAGAAATACTACAAAAAGCCCTATTTCATAAAAGAACGACCAATGGTAGCAAGAAGAAAAAAAATCATAATATATAAAAGAACTGGTGTAAAAAAAAAAAAATAATATATAAAAGAACTGGTGTAAAAAAAAAAATAATAATAAATCAAGTCCATCCCGCATTATACTGATAACAGGCCAGTGTGTATCTGTTCGAAAAAACTGGGTGATGTGTCCAAGAGCACAGTGACTGCTGACCCCCTCGGGTGTGGGGGGGGGGGCTCATGTGCTGCAGATAATTGAAAGGAGATTCCCCAGAGCAGAGCAGGACGGTGATGTCCAACACAAGAGCTGGCCTCCAACACCATTTCCAGACAGAGAAAGAAGCTGGATGTGGAGGCTGACGTATCAGTGCAGAATGGGAAAAAAATATACCCACACACACACACACACACACACACACACACACACACACACACACACACACACACACACACACACGTGCAGTAAGACGGACTGGGGCCACGAACACATCAGAGATGTGACCTTTAACTCATGAACTTCAGCTGAACTCGGCAGGTGGTGCTACCGTGCTCGGGGTCCACAGAGTGCCAACCCCCCCACAGAACTGGCCGGCAGCTATGATAGGGGAGCATTTACGGGCCCCGCTGCAAGCCAAGAACAATATGGAGAGCCCTTACCCAGCATGCACGGCGGCGAGCCGCTGCTCGGAGCCGCATGCAAAACACCACAATGACTCTCGGTGCACATTTCCAACCCAATGAAGGAAAACACGCCCAATTTCCCACAGAGAAAACGCACGACAGAAAATGAATCACAGAGATGTCTTCACAGCGCTCCCAGCGCCTCCTGTGATCAGCGAGTCCTGAGTGGACTTGGCTCCGTTCATTGATGGTTCCCAGTACAGTGTTTTGTGGCTGCGAGATTCCGCCTCAGCCATATGCTGACACCCCCCCCCAGCAGACACGTTCATTAAACCATCCCCTCCAGCATCAGAACCCCTGTGACCGATCAAAGTCCCACACCTGCCTCCACTCCTCAACAGAATGTGGACGACTTTAAAAACATAAAAATTCAGCCACACTCCACATTTATCTGTTTTAAAGGAATATTAGTTACAAAGGCTTGCATGACAGTTCTGTCGGGCCGCTGCTACATCCTGAGAACAGGTGCAGGCTGAAGTGTAAGCAGCAGCACAGCGTCCTCATATGAGGAGGTGACATGGTACGCTGCCCCCTGGCTGCCAAACAAATGTTAGTACTGCAGGGATAAAGTGTCAGACAGGCCAATCGGAATGAAGGAAATCAGAAAGATAAATGAACAAGTGGTTCAGTAAGAAGGTAGAAGGTGCCCACAGAGAAGGTGGAAACGCAGAGAAGGGACCTGCAGGCTGCACATCTGCTTAAAGTGCTCAGGAATTTGGGGATGATTATACACAAGTGAGACGTAAACACACGCGCACGCGCACCACGGCAAAGCACGTTCTCAGTGGGCAGGGGTGGGGGGTGGGGGGGCTCTTTCGCCACAACGATCACGGGATTGGACCCGATGGCAAGATGTCCAGAAGGGACTGTCAGACGGCTCCGGAATAGTCTCCGTCTCTGGCCTGTCTTTTTCCGTCCTGAGCTCACAGCGGCCGCAAAGTGTGCCGCAGGATCAAGCGTGACAGGGATGTTTACGACTCTCAAAAGGCCTGTAACAGTCAGCCCTGGAGGGGAGGGGGCCATCATTCTCATGATCCATCTTTCTTCTTATATCACGGTGTCTCAAGTGGGGCAGAGTAAAGAGGGGGGAAAAATGACTGAAATGAAAAGAATGCTCAAGTTTCCACCGGGTCCTTGTCACTCAGACTCTCATGGTGATGGCTCCACCTAGTGGACAGGCGAGACGTTGCAGTCACCCGCCCTTCCCCCAAGTTAGGCCCATACGTCGCAGGGTAAGGCCCACAGAGACAAACAGTCTCCTCATTCTGGCCAGTTAAAGAAAAACAGCTGGAAAAGGCAGGACTGGATTGGGGGGGGGGAGGAAAAGGTGGCAACAAAAGCAATTATATTTTCCCCCAGTTTCAAATTAGGCCAGCCGTACATGGGCAGACCATGCTGGTCATAAGTCCTACTGTCCCCTCAGAAAAACCAGCAAGAGCCTGCCCAGGCAAAAACAGCATAAATTAGTACCTTAGAGAGCTGGCTGTAGGAGCAGGGCAGCCAGCGAGGAGTACCTGGGAATGATCTGTAAAAACCCAACAGCAGCAGTACAGCTCAGGCCTTCATTATTATTTTTGATCATAAATCATGAAGTTGCTTCAGTGAATATGCAGCTATATTAACTGAGAGGGGAGGGTTGAACTATGGTGCTGTAGTTAGCATAAAAATTGAAAAATTAAATCACAAAACAGAGTGATGCTCACTAATTGAGTCGATCTGGCTGAGTAAAATGTAAAAAGTGGTACTTCATGCTTTCCAACTTTAAACTTTCAAATTGAAAAGGTTTAGCGACATACACCTGGACACTAATTCAAGGAAATGAGTCTCGTGCTTGTACATACTGCCCCCTGGTGGACAGTGTGCATGTGCACAACTCACATGATTAAATGGACGCTCGCACTTGTTTCCGCATTTCACAGCAGTCAAAGAGCGGCCCAGGTGCAAGGGCACAGGGATGCCACGCCTTAAGCAGGCCGGGCGGCCTGGAAGGGCAGCGGCACCCCATGTTCACACATGAATGTTGCCACCATAAAGCTGATGTGACGACAGCGAGTATGCGCAGTCAGCCAGTAAAAATCCCCGGCCAGATATTCAAGCTGCAGCACTGGCAGCACCCGGGAGCTGGAACTGGGTCAAGTCTGAGAGTCAGGGAGTCATGTGACATGGGAAGGGGGGTGGGGCATTCACAACAGCTAGATGTGGCCCCTGAAGCCCTTGCATGAGATGTTCTTCATCATCATCATCATCATCATCATCACTCCCATCATCCTCTGCTTGATTTTACACCCAAACGCTTCCCCCCTCCACACTGTAATGACACGCCTTGAGGTGGACCAAGAAGACAGCAGCTGAGTTATAACACGCCCTTGGCAGTGCGTCACGCTCCAGAGTGCATTTACATGCCTGCAAGACCAGGCCTTGATTCGCTGCTCCCGGTGTCCCGCAGTAATGAGAACAGCCGCCTACAACACACTCCTTACAGATCTGTCATTACTGTGTTTAACACATGCCTTCCCCCTTTTATTGCACCCCTAACTCCTGGACATGCAGGCATTCTGGGTAGGAAATTGTCAGATTGTTAAGCCAATCCCGATAGCTCTGGTGGCTGAGCTTATAGAAAACACAGTATTGAATAAAAGGCTTCTTTTGTGCCACCTCCATCCTCCCTTTACCCCCATCCCGCTTGCCAGTTACCCAAAAAAAAAAAAAAAAAAGACTGCCCACCATCTTGGCACACCACCACAACTGACGGATTACGGGCTGTTTACGTGGCAATGCCAAAAGCCTGCTGTTAGAACTTGTTAAGCGACACGGGACCCGCTGCTCCGAAATAAATCTGCGGGTCTGCTTTTGGACTGCTCCCTGTGCCCAACACGAGGACGGGGGGCACCAGGCCCCTCCAGATCCGGCTGTGGAGCAAAAGGCAGGGCGACCACAGGATCCGCAAGGGTTGTACAGTATAACGTCTAGCGACGCTGATCACAGCACTCTGATGTCTAAGAATGATCTGAGAAGGGGGCGTGGCTTGACAAATCAACAGGTATTAGCGGGAAAAGAAATCAGGGAGGCAGGGTGGTGGACAGGATGACACAGATGAGATGAGAGTAGAGACTGCAGCCCAAAGAGGCGTCACTGCGGTGATACACCTTCAGGTCAATTTCCTCATTGCAGACCTCCCCATTCCCGGGGAGCAAAGTCATTCTTTCATTTACATTTTACATATTTTGTGGATGCTTTTATTCAAAGTCATGTACATTTTTTTTTTTTTTAAGAAAGCAGGGTCAAGTGCCTGGAGCAACTGGGAGCCGAGGGCCTTGCCAATGGAGAGATCACTCTGCTGACCCCGGGATTTAAACCAACGACAGGCACAGCATCATGACCTGAGGAACTACACACCATCGGATTTCGCATAAAAGGATCCATTACACACACAAATCATCCATCCATCTTTTAAAAGCATATTCTTATCCGAGCCATAGAGGATCTGGGGATTATCACAGGCTGCCCAGGGCACAAGGCTGGGGATGACACTGGATGAGATGCCTCAGCTCTCAATTAAAGAAATGATTACTGCAAATTCTAGAACTGGGAAGTGGACCTGCAGCGTCATGCTGCCAGAAGTCCTGCTGACCTACAGTGATACGTCACTTATTAAAATCTACCAGCCGTCTGATGTGAGCAAACTTCACCGTCAGGAATTTCATACGGCCATTCACCCATAAGACAGGTTTTAATGAAAAAGTTAAAAAAGGACTAAAAAATAGCAGGAAATATTCTCTGCGGTGCCACTCCGTATCACCCAAACGCATTTCAAGAATCCATCAACGCACAAATACATTTGTTTTTAAACATTTAGCAAAAAGTCTTATTCACAGTGATTTCTTGCCTATCTAGATGATTAACTTGAATTACCGTGTTAGAATATTCTAACTGCTGTCCAAGGGAACCACACAGAAGGGACTGAACTCAACAACCTTGAGATCAGGAGTCAACAGCCCCTTAACTGCTGCACCACATGCTGCCTCACCTCTCGTCTCACACATTTTAATAAACCGAGACCGTGAGTTGACCCTCCACAGTGGCGGGTGATATACGGCATAAGACAATAAAACTTAAACACACAATGACTCACTCACACCGAGTCCTTAATAAAAAGAAGGAAGCGGGGAAAGTTGACCGCAAGCCACAAGACAAGTCGCTTAAAATAACAAACCAACAGCAATAATGCTTGCAACATGAAAACAAACCACTTTTAGTCAATGGAGAAACATTTATTTGATTTCCGGCAGACAAGGTTTCAAGCAGGACAAAGCCACGACAAGCCGGTGGTCGCACTGTTTGGGCTGAGGCTAATCTAATCCAGTTTGCGGTACTGCCGTTCCCTTTCCAGCTCGTTCCGGCCAGGACTGAAAAAAAAAAAAATGAAACACGTTCCTGCTTGTGGCTGTTTAACTGTACTTGATCGTAAAATGACATGGCGTGGAAGCGGCACATGAGAGGAGGGGCGATGACGAACCAGAGTGGGTCAGGGATGAATCCCAGATCGCTCAGCGGGTCTCTGCCAAGCTGCCATCTGCTCTAGTGTGAAGAACGTCTCACTGCTGTTAGTGTCAGGGGGGCGGGGCGGGGTTGACAGAATAAGGGCATATGTGCCCTGGGGTCCCAATACACTGGGGGGGGTGGGCAGAGCTGGGGTCAACAATTCAGAACTCTGCAGTATAAACATCCAAGTGCTAGGTTTTGCACAACACAGGAGGCCTTGTGTGCATTACTCACATATCGGTTAAGGAACCAACGCTATGGCACCAGAAGGCAGGCTGATTGATTGTCAATGTCAAATGTCAGTGTGTGTGAAGGCCGTGGCGCACATTCTATTGTGCGCAGCAAGACATGCCATGTCCTACCACACCATCATCACAGAGATACGGACGCATCGGCGTTTAGGCAAAGCGGTCACATTAGAACCAGCTCCTAATCACTGCTGCGATTACTCGACGTTAGCAATCGTTTATTTTTATTTTAATAAAATTTCCTTTAGGAATTCTAAAATGCTTCAATTCATTATAACAAATGCTTTCCTTTATTATCACAAAACAAAAATGTAGGGTTGTACACGGTGCAAAGTTTCAACGGCACTAGTGCTACGCAGGAGCAACTAAAGAGAAAACACACAGGCGCGATTTGGAATGACGGACCGTCAGAGTAGGCAACACCACTGCAAGTGCTGTCTGTTCATGTTCATTATATTACCATTAGTATGGAGGGATTTTCAATCGCTTTTTTCCCCCCCCCATAGCTGATCAAAACACTCATTATTAAATTAATAAACTTGTCTGCCTGTTGTCTTAGAATTTCCCTCAAGAAAAGAACCTGGGTTTATTCTACGCTGATTGACAGTGCCAGTGTGCGTGTTTGTGTTCGCGGGGCTTGTCAGGATCAGTGCTGTTGTCAAACAAACAGACAGACAAAAAGCAAATAAAACTATATTTACAAAACAAAAAAGTCAGACTTTAAACTGCAGAAAATACCACCACACCACCAACGGCTTTTATCCTTGTTTATCCGCAATAGCTCCTCTTTCAAAAGATGCTGTGCCTGCTGAGCTGTTGCTTTCTTCATCATCGCTTCAATCAAAATAGTCACATGTAGCATCCACCGCTAACTGAATTAAATACGCATAAGGATACACCAAACTTATACAGAGTACTCACTTTTGGACGTCACAAAATGCATCTCATTAATATTTTAGGCGTACTACTAATCTTCTTATCTAATTGGGGGCGTAAGTAACAGTGTACTGAAAAGCCAGCATCTGTTATCAAAAGCCCTGCAATGACATACAGTTTATTGATCAAAATAAAATTAACTTAAATGAAAACTGACAATTACTGGATTTTCTGGAGCAAAATTAATCGCTTAGATGAATCGACCAGTCAGCAAAATATAATATAGATTAATCGATAGAAAAATGAGTCATTAGTGGTGGCTCTACTCAAATTCAAATAACGCCAACCCTAACCCTAATCCTAACCCTAATCCTAACCC
>JAODKF010000001.1:19362466-19375588 GCA_026779585.1 Mormyrus proboscirostris
ATGAGTCATTAGTGGTGGCTCTACTCAAATTCAAATAACGCCAACCCTAACCCTAATCCTAACCCTAATCCTAACCCTAATCCTAACCCAATTCAAACCCAATTCAAACCCAATTCAAACTTCACACATTTCATCAGGGGTTAACTGTGGACAGTTGCGATGGGGGCACCAGTAGCCCAGATTATTATGTTTGGCAGCAATCCTGCGCGTATGTGCGTGTCGACACAGCCGTCTGACGTCCTTCCAGGCGGTGGCAGCGTGGACTTTCACAGATCACAGGCGCGGTGTGAGGAGGATCAGGGGTACCTGCATATATCATTTTTCACCCTGTCCAGACATCATACCACACTGCATTTTAAAAAGAGTCAAAGCATAGACTGATCACTTTAAAACTGTTCATAAAAACGTTTAGCCACATCGATACACTGCCTGCATTTGTGTTGGATGCAATACACCTACCCTCTCCTGCTGTGGTGGAGTATCACGCCTGTACGCACGCATCAAACACGACCACCCGTGCCCGCAGCCAAATGTGGCATGAACGCAAGCTGCTGCTCGTACAAGTGCAGAAAAGCGTAGCAGTAGCCCTAACCATAGCACTAATCTGAAGTTAGCCTAACCCTAATCCTAGCTCTAAACCTAAAAGCATACCTATGCATACCTCTAACCCTAAAGCTAACCCTAACCCTAGATCAAAACCTTGAGTCAGCCCTAACACTGGCGAGAGTAAAATTAGGTGACCAGGTAGAGGATAGAGGTGACAGTAAAAACAACCCAGCACTGTGCTGCCATTCATTAGTGGGATGCTATTACATCTTTGTTTATTTTCTGTGAAAACGATCGATTGATTGGTGAGCCAGATTTTCACATTGTAGGCTGGATAGAACAGTCCCGCAGGCCAGTGCTTTGAGACCCCTAACAGAGCATCTGTGATTCAGACTTAAACATGGGAGAGAGGAACCAGAAGCCATCTGGTGCTTAACAGCATCAGACCACTAGGGGGCACCAACTCAACGTGAACGCTTCAACATTTAGCACAAAAAAGGCACGAGAGGAGACGAGCTGTTCTTGAAGTAAGAGCCAGGAGCTTGTTGAGCCGGATGCAAGTGCAGCCTCAGCCCAACCTGCCCCCATTCACGGCGTAATCACAGAATCTTTGGCCCGTTTCCAGTGTGACAGCACAGGTGCAACACATTAATTCCTCACCGAAGGTGGCAGGAGCTCCAGACCGGCGCAGCAGGACCTGTCACACCGACAAGGCGACTCGCTGACTTCACCAGGCCCCACCCCCTCTCCAAATGTTTGTTATTCAAAGCAATCTGGGATTCAGGGCAAATGAAGGGACCAACCGCTATTGCTGGGTATTTGTGGGTGGGGAGAGGGACACAGCCATATTCCACAGCTCACCACGACAATGGAAATGCTATTTAATAAAACTGCGAGGACACACCTTTTCCTGGGGGGGGGAGGAACTGATGCAGAATCATTCAACGTTATAAGGACAGCTTGTTTGGCAGAAAAAGTCCTGCCACACAGCCGCTGGGAGTGTCACATTAATTTGGAAAGGATTTAATGCTAAACTGCCCTGGGGGAGATTAATTTTAGCCCTGTATCCTCCTCCAACCCCACAACTAGCGTTCACCTTCAGCTCTCCACCGGCCCGAATGGGGAAGTGGAACGATCTGTCTGTGTTTTGTCCGCTTCGCAAACCCCCCACCCCGCGAAGCAGATAGCGCCCTTGGCCACTGATGACGAACACCTTGTTGCCGGGTAACATGAGAACCCCACCCAGAGACTCTTCCTCTATCTCCTCAAAAAACAAGCAAAAAAAAAAATACAATAATTCCATGCTATTACACAGCAGTGTGGCTTTAGATAGAGCCAAATGAAGTATGAAGTGCCCCTATAACCACCCCTCCCCCCCCCATCCCGCAGCCAATTTCCACTACGCTGCTTAACTGGGTTGTATCAAAGCCTTCTGAGTGGGACAGAGGATCGGCTGGGTCTAAAAACCACAGCAGGGAAGAGCTGCAGAACCAGATACATTTGTGAAATTCCAGCCTGGAGGAGAGCTTTGGTTTATGCTGAACCAGCCATGAGTCTGGGCCAGAGATGTCACACACCAACCCATAGCACCAAAATCCATCTCACCACTGGTCTTCCTGAAGAAAGGGGGGAGGGGGGGGCATGAAGGTGATGGGGATTAGCTGGAGGGTTGGCAGAGCCACGCGAGTGACCTGCTCCGGGCTGCACAGTCAGCAAACTCAGGTTAAACACACACACAGCTGCATGGAGCACAGCAAGCCCCCTTCCGCAGCCAGACTGGATCATTTTTCGACGGGCAGGGCGAGGCTGCCAGCTTCTTAGCTAACATAGCGACGATCAACACACAGCGAGCTCAGTGCCCACCGCGCCTCGAATCGCCGATCGCCCCGCTACCTAAGCCCAGTGCTAGAATTTAGAATTCAGTGATCAGTGGTTACTGTTGACACAGCACAGCACACAGTGCACAACGACGAAATGTGTGGTATGCATTTAACCCACATGTGACATCGTGACATGGCAGGGGGCAGCTACTTAAGGGCCCGGGGAGCAGTGCTTGGGGGCGGTACCTTGCTCAGGGTACCTCAGGGCTGCCATGCAGGTTGGGATTCGACCTGAAATCTTTCAATTGCAAGTGTGCTTCCCAACACATCACAAGAATAGGTGACCGTCTAGGGTGCCAGTGATGAAGGCTGTCTAGGCTTCAACTGAAACTGCCTGCACAAAACATTCACCTGGGACTCTCAGCTCAGGTCTGGCATCTCCAGAGGCAAGCACAACCAAGCTGTTAGGTCACGTTACCAAAAAAAAAAAAAAAAAAAAACACACTTTGATAACTGATACTCAAATATAGTCGGACATCTCAGACATCACAAAGTCAATTCAATCTCTGGGACACAAAATTAGTTATCATTAAAATTTTAACTAGACTGTGCACTGCATACTTTTTTGCAGCTTCTCCACAAATCCAGTGTGGATTACTGTCCTGATCTTATCTTTTACAGTAGGTAGTTTAGGCTGAACTCCAGCTGGCAGTTAACCGGCATCAGGCAAGGTTACCCCTGTAGACACTCAAGACGATTTGTGGAAGATAAAATTATCCAGAACTTCCAACCTAACACACAGGTCTAAACTGACAATCAAGGAGAAGGACTGTCCAGAGATAATCAAGATAAAGTTCAGACGATTTTATACAAAGATCTGAGAAACATCAGAAAATAAAGAACCAAACCAGTCATTCTTAATTCCAACATAAGTGTGTGAGAAGCCATAAAGGAGGAAAGAACATACAGGCAGAAACGTTTTCTGTCAGTAAGTGCTGTGTACAGTTTGTGCACTGACCTGCACAGGCCTGCAGAGAGGATCCATGTAGTGGTGAGGAACAAAGGCTCCTTCAATTAACTTCAAGTTAAAAAAAAATAAATACATTGGCGCTCAAACATAAGTTAGAATGAATAGGAATCGGTGCCCAAAACTGAAGCTCCTCATTACTTTGAAACATTTAGCAAGCAAACTGCAATGAGTCCTCGAGTTTTGAAGTACAACCACAATAGTTGCGTGACGGCCAAATAAGTTTCGTCCCTAGACTCATTTAAATTTCTTTTGGTAGGGGTAGCAACTTCTAGTACAAGTCCCTTTTCTTGTCCTTGAAGGAGGGGGGGGGAGATCACTGTAAATTCCCTGCGATCTTACATCCATAAAGAAGCCCATTGTTCTCCCTGGATACCAGCAAAAAGGCAAAGTTATTTATTGTCGGGCTTCATCGGCAGCACCAATCAGGAGACGGCAAACACACGGAGCGCAGGAAGAGAGAGCCCTCGTCGTAAAGCTCCCCCTAAGGATGCCCCCATGTCAATGCCCACCTTCAGTTACTCACAAACACGCCAATTCTTTCATTTCGATACTCCTTGAATCCATCAAAGGAGAACGACAAATGGTGGAAATGCAACAGTGAGGTGGGCACATACAGGCACGTGACCTGGGAATGTTCACTAGTCTATCCTTTCTGGACTGAAATGTTATACTAATGAGGAAACGGGCTTTGCGTAGCACAGCACCATGCCAATGCACACAGTTTTGTCTGCTGGGAAACAGGACAAGAGCAGCACATTTGAGGAAAAACCAGTTCACCACAGTGACTGTGGGAATCATCACTCCAGTGAGCCTGATCTTGAACAACTGGAAACCTTCTAAAACTCCTGATATGAAAGACTGAATGGATGCAATGATTGGAATAGCATCTTATAGAAAAATGCTCAGATAAATGATATGGAAAAAATTACCTGGTTATGGAGCGATGTTCAGCAAGCTGCTGAAGGCATATAGGGGTAATTAAAACTTAAGCCTTCCATATGGTGACTATTTGATTTTTTAATTTTATATTTAGTTTATTTTTATTCTACATTTTTGAGCAATGAGCTGCTGGGAATTGTTTTGTGTTATGTGAAATCGCCGTTTGACTTCTGCTGCTGCATATGTGAAGTTCATAATGAATATAAACTGCCGAAAGTCTTAAATGCAGCCTGCAGCATCACTGCAGCATTACTGCCGGTCTGTTCTGATCAACACACGTCACGTTCAAAAATCAAAATCAAGATGGACAGACGCTTCATTGTCTAAGTAGACATTAAGTCACCCCAAAATAACCATCCTGGAGAGATATTCCGGTAACCCTGTCAAAACACCAAATCATGCAGACATTCATTCACAAACTCCCAGGGATACGCACAGATACTGCAGCCAGTACAACATCGCTATATGTCGGTCTTCCTTTCTCCATTCCAACCAAAAGCGTAGCGCTGCCCTGGTTACCTCAGACCTTTAACTGGGCGCAACGCTACCCCACAGCGTCAGCTCCCACTGGGACGACACAGGATAGGATCCTTTATGGGAAAAGCCCGAAAGCAATTGCCGGAGCAAGGTAATCATGAATATATAATGAGAGCAGGCAGACAAAAGGCGGCTTGTGAACAAACGGCCCGTAATGCTATAGCCTGGAAGGACTGGGCGTGGCAACTGGCAAGCCAGCAGAGGAAGGGCCAACTAGAAAATATAACTCGTTCCCCACTAATGGCAAAGCTTGAAAGGGGGTGTGGAAGCTGCCTTAAGACAAGGAGAGCTCAGGATCCTGACAGAAGCTGCAGATATTAACAAGCCGACAATACCACAGGGCTACAGCTCTACAGGTAACAGACATACGGAGATTGCAGCAGTATCATGGCAGTATCTTGTGTGATCTTCAACCTCCCTAGAACCCAGACAAGACCTCCAAACAAAGCAAGGCCCCACTGCCGGTCAAAAAGAAAGGCGTCGAACCAAATAATTGTGCCGCAGCCCCCGCTGCTCCCCCACTGGCCCTCGAGGAATGGCTAACCGGAGCCTTAGTCAGACCGCTGTGCCAGATTCTCCCAGGAACTTCCAGCTAAATGAGTTTCTCCCGGCTGTCGCCCAGAGGCTGACTGACACACACTAGTGGTAGCAGCTGAATAATGATGAGTCCCGAGCCCCCACCTACCTCTACACTCATTCCCAGACACTAACAGTGGCTCCCAGCCAGGCCGGACAGTCCACCACCTTTGCGGCCAAGCCTCTGATGTGGGAAACACAAACACCTACGTGCTTCGGCACGCACTGGAAACTGAGCAACCACGCCCCATTTGCCCAAAGGTCACTTATCTGCATCGTAACCAAGCGAGTCGCCCTCCGTACCAGCAAAATTCCCGTCATCCATATACTTTGTGTGCTTGGCGGACGATGCAAAGATCACCCCGAAAATCCCAGACATTGAGTTTCCCACAGATCCCGCAGAGACCCCAGGATGTGCTTCACAGGATCAGAAAAGAGCTCCTCTACAAGCAATCGTTAGCACACAGCATTATGGAAAACCACAACATGACAGCTATAATTGAAGAAGAAAAAAAAAATCATCCATTACCTTTACTTTGTGAATTTTTTCATGCATTAATAGGATTTAGGGGAAAATTTTATCCACACAAGTGTCTAAAAATTTCTAGATAAATACAGTGTCTGTCAACAGCTGGGTATTTGTAACACAGGAATGAACTACAAAAACAATGTAAGAAGCCTCATTTCAGAGCTCCACGGATCAAATCTGGTTTCAAGAGGATTGAGGTTTGAAAGAGGAAGAGATTCTGAGTTCATTATTCTCATGAAAAGCTTCCTGCCAAGATGACAGTGCTGAATAAGGGAGAACCATGAGTTTTGGTTCTCGCAAGCTAAATATCCTAAAACTACCGAAGATGATAAACTTGACTGGAGTTAAGTTCAGTAGATGCCTCCTCATTACCTTGCCAGTTCAGTTTTGAACTTGACATCCACCACAGCCAGAAGCCAACAGACTTCAAGATTAGATAGATATTAATGTTTCATGGGTAATGCATTCTAGGGGAGTTGAAGTGACCAGCAGGCACGAGGGGTTGATCATCGGTGCTGCTGACACTCAGAGATGGCCATAGCAAAGACCAGCAACTCGGCGACAGGTTGTAGGGGTGAGAAACACACAACCATCATCCACAATTGCAATCTTTCTCCCAATCTTGAAACATACGGTCAAGAATATCCAGACAAGTCTGAGGACTAATCTGTTAGCGCTAATTAAAACACAATATTACACTAATGACTAGGGGTGTAAATCACAGCTTTCCTCGTGACGCGATACAATATCGATTTCTTAAGCCAACGGTTCAATTTTTTGATACCTCAGAAATTCCCACGATGTGATACAATTCCATTCAGTTCGATGCTGAGGTTAGTAGACAAAATGATGAAATTTCACAAAATCTAGTGTAGTCAAGTATGTCCCATAAATCAAGCAAAATAAAGTGCAATTAGGTAAAAATAAAAAACACTGCATGGACAGACATGTAGAATGAGGGAGATTAACATGACTGACTTCTGCGGTGAAACGAGTATGTCAGTAATCTTCTTTGAGAGTTTTTTTTTTTTTTTTTTAATTAAATGGTCAATGTGTTCTGGAGAAGGTGTACTCTGAGCAGTGTCCTGTCACCTGCCACACTAAACACACGCTCTGAAGGTACGCTAGCTTGCGAGCTACTTATAAATGACCAAGTCAGAATGATCTACCTACTATAATTTTTTTTTTTTTATGTATAAAAATAGAGTATTAATAATAATAATAATAATTATTATTATTATTTATCGTTATTATTATTATTCATTTCCATTTGGGATAAATAAAGTATTTAAGTGGTAGGTTTTTGGCTTCTTACATGGTCCAACTCCTCCATTCATTTTTATACCCTTTCTTAAGTTTAGTAGAAATAAACTGGAGGCTAACTAGGCGACCCGGTCGCTTGCAGCAGCTGGCGCGGTTGAACGTGTCGTCCAGCCTCCGTTTTTTATGCCATACGATCTACCCAGACTACCTTTGCGATCGAACAGTAGGTCGCGATCCACGTATTGGGCAACCCGGATGTAGACCATGTATACGTCGGAGTGGATTATAAAAACAATACCGGAACCGTGCTTGGATCGATATTATTGTGGTCACGTCAATGCATCGGATCGTTTGCCGTTGAATCAATCCATGCATTGTCACACCCCTACTAATGACACCGTTGTCAAAATGGGCATTAAAAGCAAAGTTAAAAGCAGTCACTAAATAACAGCCAAATCACTGTCACACTACTGACATTGAGTTCTGTTTCGGCACCAGTTGCTTGTCCACCATGCCAGTAGCTCACATTGAATTATTTTTCACACGTGTCACACATGAGACACCCTGTGAGAGAGACACACAATATAATTTGGCCAGTCAGCACAGCCGTCTAGTGAGGCTATCGAAGTTTAGCAGCCATTAAACTTCACATGAAATTTGGGAACATTCGTGGAGGATATAAATGGTCACAATCTCTACGACTCGAATGAAAAGTAGGTGGAACAAGATCGGACTGCCCACCACTAACAGCTCATAACATAAAACTTCCAACTTGCAACATATTTTTTCTAGCCATTATAGGCAATTCTGTAAGCCCCTTAAGAAAATCCTTGGAGAGATACCAGAGACATGTGGCATGGAGGGGAAAACATGTTAGTAAATGACACAAAAGCAAATTCCCAGTCTGTAACGCAGACCCCACATGCTCAAGTATGTCTCAGAGAACGTCGTACACATGAGGGAAACAGAGAAACACTTCAGCGGAGAAACAACTCCATAACAAACCCCAGGTTAAGATGTCCCTGAAACTGAGGCAAACTGGAAGCACCGTGTTCTCCTGTCAGGATCCGCATTCATCTTCGGTCATGTGTTCAGAATGCGCGTGTGCTGAAACGCACAATTAATGAGTTTCTGTGGGGCACCGTTGAACTAAGAAGTGCTGGAATGTGGACCCTGAACACAAGACCCATGACGACAACGATATGAGGTACGCAGTACGAGGGACGCTGGCATCGTGGCCAGTGTAAATATCATCCTCGTGCCCCGTCAAGCTTGGGATACGCTCCAGGCCATCCTGTGACCCTAGCTGGTTCGAAGACTGATGGATCACAAGAGGCATTACTGAGCTGACACGCAACAAAAAAACCCAGCAAATAATTAGCCAACTAAAGTCAGCATGGATTTGCCAAGAAATCGTGGGGAGACGGGGAGGGGGGGGGGGTTTAATCCACCCTTAGGGCCCGAGCCTGAATCTCAGCTAACATGGAACATGCACTCAGTGGGAAAAATACTCAAGAAAAATAGCAGGCGGGGACCAGTTTCTAAAATTAAAAGCAGGTTGATGTTACTCGTTGCAGGGTCTGCAAACTTGGTTGGGGATGATTTTTATTGGGGAGGGATTAGACCCTGACACAGGAAGGACTGCAGTTTCCACCCAGCATGTCTCAGGGGCCAATTAATAGAGGTGATATGAGGGTGATGTGAAGTCACTACGGCCACATGACACACCTCCATGTGACCCTGGTTCTTGATTGATTGTGGAACATCTAACAAAGGCCATAATGTTTAATTCATTGGCTAAACCTTTTTATTTTGGCAAAAGGCCTCCACTAAGAGCCCCCGGTCAAGAAGTTTGGTTACCCGAAGGACACAACATTAGCGGGGGAGAACCGGGTCCCGAAAAGCTGCTATTTCACTGCAGGGGGTGTGGGGGGCCAGGGTGTCCTTCGTTACGGAGGCGACAGCCCAAAGGCCCCAGAACCTGTCAGAACAGCAAAGGCAGCAGCTTCGGGACAGTTAATGCACAGTTTCTCTTTCATTAATTCTGGAGGGAAACAATGTTCCGGAACTGCGGCATCCGAAGAACGTGTGAAAGATCAAACGGGGGAAAAAAAAAAAAGACTGAAATGAACTTGATAACTTGCGCTTTAGAAATCAAGTAAAAAAAATTCAGTTTGAGCAGTTTAACCAACCGGCTGGTGACAACCATGAGTACATGCACTGGGTAGTGATGGTGGGGGTGGAGGGGGGAATTCAAGTTAACATTTTAACAAGCCAAAAAAAACTTTTCACCTCTGCATGCCCCGATTTCATGGTTCCACCCTTCTGTTCGGAGGGGCCGCACAAAGACTGAATTAATGTCAATTCGGCGAAGGGAGGAGAGAAAATGAGGCCGTCTCCTTTGAAGGCTGAATGGGTGGGGGCCACCAGGGAGTGACGGGGCAGCCTCTCATCTATCTGGCTTGTCATCTATTCTGAGAGTGTACTTCGGTCAGGGCAGAGCGACCCTCGATCAAAAACTTCACAGTAACGAACTGGCGTTGAGTGCTTCTGCAGAGCGTCGACCTCAAAGCCTAGTTACTCCGGCAGCCCTCCTTTCGAGTGGCGACACTGCAGTCAGGTGACAAAGACAGGAATGTCTAAACACAAGCAGCAGGAGAGACACCACAGCCTCCCCACCTCGTCCATTAACCAAACATATCTGGTTACCACGTTTCTAGCCATCCAGTTTAACCGGCCAAGAAATTCAAGCGAACTATCGGAATCTATACTTAACTGGTACCGTCCCGCCCAGGACAGCACACAGCCTCCCCTGAGATGACGATCACCAGCCAGCACCTGCTGACTGGGCTTGGGTGAACTCAGACGCCAGCCAAACTAGCCCAGAGCAGCGTCATAAAAAGCACATGAAATAAACATCGCAGGGTGTTCCTCCGATTTAATGTCGCATCATAATATGCAGTCATTTCATTTTTCTAAGTAACACAACTTGCCTTTACTGGCTTTTCTGTGCATCACAATTGGCACCTTTTATACCTTTTAATGTAATGATCAGAATAAAGGAACATCTTTTCAAGAAGCTGAACGCATCAATTAATAAGGTAAGAATGGGGACACACGGCTCCCGTTTTGAGAATTCCGAAATGAATACCAAAAGGAAATACGCATGCCATAAATTTTACACTAGCAAGGTAAGGTCAGAGTGTTACAAGACAAGAGGACGGAAGTTAAGGTGAAAATGAGGAACAGAGTTTGACACAAGCGTGAGGAGGCGCCACGCATTCGGGCAGCGGTAACCAGAGCAGCAGCTGGTGCAGCACGGAGCAGCCAGGGCCATCAAGTCACTGGAATCGACGGGTACGGGGAGGAGATGCAGGAGATGCATGTTCTGCTCTCTGGGAGGACATCGCTGAAAGAAAATGGGGAGCTCTCAGCGTGAAGGGGCTCTCGAAAAAGCACCGACTCCAACCGGTTCCCTGGGCATCTACCTGTCGAAAGCAGGGTGCCTCAGACCCTGAACCTCCTCCGGGTCTCCTGGGCGGCAACCAGCCGCCGCAAATGGGGGGAAAGGTGGGGGGTTTAACCGAACACGGCCTGCCAAATTCTTCCAACTGCTCCGCCCACAAGCAGCGTGAGGGTAGTGAAGTGGATGTGTTCATTTTGGTAACGGGAGCACAGCAGCACACGGACCGTACCATGTTTAGAATGAAAAAAATCTGCAAGCGGGAACAGAGAAGCGGCGGCTCATAGCCTTGCTTCTAATTAAAGGAGATAAATGGCACGTCCCCTAATTACCAGGCCGAGTCTGCAAAGATTAAGTGCCAAGACCTCGAGGAGCAGCCCGCACACAAAAACAAACTCATGGTCCAGGTACTGGGCAGCACAGCTCAGAGGCTGGTAGTGAAAGTCAGGAAAACAAAAGCTTCTTTTGAGAAGCTCACAGCTAAAGATCACACTAAACCTGAAACCCTGGAGATACTCAGCTTGAATGCCAGAGTAACACAGACGTCCGTCAGCAGGAAATGACCCATGACAATGGACACATTGACAACAAGCAGTGACATCGACACCAGACAGTACAGCACCTCCATCAGGAGGCAGAAGGGCCCGCTGGCTGTCACAGGGGCTGATGTGATTTACCACTGATGTTCACAGCATCATCTACTGGTCAGTCCAATTTCAGGACTTAGTGTATGACAACCGAAGTTCAGACTAGAGCTGTCACAATATCAGATTTTCAAATCACCAGCTACTATATATTGGAGCGTGACTCAGATATTCAGTTATTCACACATTTTCGTTGGACCTACAATGACAATAAAGATATATTCCATATTCTACTGGCACTGGATTATTTATCATAGGTGTATTATCGATTTCATTTTTAATAATACGGTTATCATAAATGCTGGTGCATTGAAACGCCCTTAGTTCGGACAGGCATCTAAGCTCCTTCCTGCATGGCATCTCACCAGCCAACTGCTCCATAAACATCAGAGCGCCCTTCTGATCACGATGATGGAAAAAAAGCACAAGAACTTGCCCACCACCTGGCGGGTATCACAACACGGCCTGGGAAAAAGACCGGTGCCTTGCCAAAGTGCCACGCAAACATCCATCCATCCAAACACTTTTCCCGGTTAGGTGGCCTAGAACCTGTCCTGGGCAGCAAAGGGCACGAGGCTGCGCTACACCCTGGACATGATGCCGCTGCTTCACCTTTCCATCACAAGAGCATTTTTAGAGGAGGAGGGAATTTTAAAAACGCCCTGGCAAGCAAAACAAAACAGCGGGATGTGAAACAAATGCCCTGGGAGAGTACACAAAACCACCCATTGTCATTGGACAAGAGATAATCTGCATGAGAGAGAGAGAGAGAGAGAGAGAGAGAGAGAGAGGTTGCCATTGTGATGGACATAATGAGGTCAGAGGTCAAAGGGCAAAGGCAGAGCCGGGCTTGCAGGACCTGGTGATGCCAGAAAATGAGGCTGAGGGAATTCAGGCCGGACCACGTCATCATCCCCCAGCCCTCCGATACATAAACAGAAAAATGCCTGATACTGCAGAGGGTGGCCGACGTAGAATCATCATATGGGGCTATTGCCATTTATTACGATGCCAGACTACTTTATGTGGGCCACCCTGCACCACCGTGGGTCTTTTGAACAAATCGTGCAAATCTTGCACCCTCTCCCCCACACGGTGCCTCCCGGGGTAGCTAGGCTCACTGCGATAACATAAGTAGTTAAGGATGCGGCTCATGCTCAGAATACACAGGTGTGCACAGACACTCAGCTGCTGCTGTACGGAGACAGACAGGACTGTGTACGATTACCTGCGTAATGACCTTCGCAGAACTCTCAGTATCGGCTTACTGCATTACACTAAATCATTCAGCACCGTATGATGCAAGGGCTCCTCCTTCTCTGACACAGACCTTGGTCAGATGCTCATCTGCCAGGCACGACGTCGGCTGATCACGTGCACGGGAGGCCATATAAATGTTAATGTGAGATGACATCACATTTATATAGAAAATACATAATGTGTGGGGAAAACAAAACACAGCTCACAATTACATGAAACTGATAGGATGCAACATTATGCCTTAGAAAATGACCATTACCCACAAAACAAAATGCATTAACTGGCATTTATCAGAGAGTCGGTGGTTCCAAAACTCCAGTTTGATCATTACAGTAATGGATTGTTAATCTGCTCATGTGCCATATTTGGCTTAGAGAACAAGCCTTTAAATTCATTACATAAAAGTCCATAAAATCTTTGCTTGGTTTTAAACAAATTAAAACACACACACACACACACACACACACACACACACACACACACACACACACACACACACACACACACACACACAC
>JAODKF010000001.1:19388409-19407689 GCA_026779585.1 Mormyrus proboscirostris
CTTCACTCTCTTTCCCACATCTGGGAGAGTTACAGTGTGGAGAAACCCCACAGAGGCTTACTACCCAGACTGTAGGATGGGGGTGGATCAGTGATGGCTTGGGCTGCAGTATTATAGCATCTCCTAGGCCCACTACTTGTTCTAGAAGGGCGTGTCACTGTCAAGGACCACCGATCCATTCCGGGGCACCACTGAAGGTGGTGCTGTGTATCAGGGTGATAATGCACTAACACACTCAGCATGACCGAAGACAAAGTGGTTTGATGAACATGAAAATGGGGTTAAACATCTCTCATGGCCACCAGATGTGAGTACTACTGAGCCACATTGGGGTGTTTTGCAGGAGATATTCAGGAAACGGTTTCCATTGTACTGCAAGAAAAATGGCTCATAATCCCTCCAGCCACTGTGCAGGACTTGTATCTGTCATTCCCAAGATGAACTGATACTGTATTGGCCACAAAAGTAGGCCCTACACCATACTATTAAATCATTGTAGTCTAAAATCAGGTGTTTCAATTTAATTGTGTGTAGAATAAATGTGTAGTTCTATCTGACTACACCTAACTTTTCTTATACACAGGTGAGTTTTGTGTTTTAAGAATCACACTATTAATGTTAAAAAATACCGACCACTTCTAACCATATTTTTCGGAACTGGAATGGTGGTGATGATGATGATGCTAATGATGATGATGATGATGATGATGGTAATAAGGTCCTTCTCGGTAACCGGATGCGGCCGCTCGAGCGCCGTCGCGCGCAGGTGTCCCGGATGTGATTGTGGGTGGGGGCGGCCGCGGGGCTGAGCTTCACTCCTCGGCAGATCGGAGCTCAGCTCAGTGTGTGCGGGTGTGAGATGGACCGAGGGCGCTCCTTCGACTAGCACAGTCTGCTCGAGACGCTTTTAAAACCGCTCTGATCGTAGATGCGATCGAGTTTCCGAAAAACGATAGGGAAAAAAAACGAAAGCAGCAACAAAAAAACGAATTAGTAGCCCATCTTTCACATCCACTCCACACACACTAACACGGCATTGATGGTAATGTATGCAAGGAAACAACCGAGACTCAGTGATGGGTAAACAGATGTTTTATATTCAGATCCCCTCCCCCTCCTTTCTGCTTTGACAATCTTCCATTTTTATGAAAAATCAGAATAAGTAACAACTTAAGAAAGCTCCTTTCGTTTATTTTATTCTTCTCGGCTGCCGCTGTTTCTTTACGCTGCGTCGGGTGATCCGTGCACGTACGCTTTAAAGTCTCTAAACGTCTTTTCTGTCTTGTTCTTGTTTTTGTTTTCGTAGGTGCAACGACAGAAGGGATCCCCAGTCCTATCAGGTATATGCGAGAAATAAGATTAAAACAGAGGGGGGTGCTCGGCGCAGGCTTGGCGGCTCCTACAGGCCTCGGTGCGGAAAAAATATACCGATATAACGAAAAGTTCGGGCTTTTTCTCTGGTATCCAAACATTAAAATGTCTCTGGCTGTGCGTTTAGGCTCACGAGGTGTGTTTCCGGGCACCTCGGTCTCGTTTCGGACGGTCGGGCTTGATTTTATTAGTTTTTTTCTAGTCGCAAACCGCCGCTAACTCTGCTAGCCGAAGGCCTGTCATCGGTAATAGTTAGCATGCAGGCTAACGAAGATAAATAAATAAACCACCCCCACTAACAAAACCTTTCGGTTTTTGTTATGCGTTTTGTGTTTTATTTTATTATACGTGTATGAAAAATAGACTTTAGTTGGGTAATATTGTCGTGCTTGGTTTATTTACTCATTCATTTATTTGGAATGCATGCAAACTGCGACAGGGAGCGCTAAACTAACCTAACGGGTTAAATGTCAAGCCAGACCGGTCCACAGGTCGAGGCTGCGCTATGATTGACAATTACATTAAACTTAATCTTTATATCAGTCTGAGATATGCTAGAACTGTGCTCAGGTTGAGGTTTTCATAAACTTAAATATGTATATGGTTTACATTGGCTGTTCATATATTAAGTGCCTTTTCGCTATATTGTGCATTATGTACTTGTATATGTCACACTCAAAACTTAAAATTTGACTGCTGAGCTGTTCTGTGCAAAGCGACCCAGCACGAATTAGGAGTTTTGGGTGGTTCATTTCTGCACACAGGTCTTGAAGGTTCTAAATATGTGTTGCAGACTCTTAAATACCCATCAAAGAGCCACCCAGGCAATGATCACCGCCATGAGAAGATGCGCAGCGACTCGGACCCTACTCCTCCCTGCAAAGTGCTTCGCCGGTCAGACAGCCCCGAGAACCGGCATGGTGACGGCATGTCACAGAACAGGGCAAAAGCCATCCAGTCACATCGGGCCAGAGACAGAGATGGAGGTAACGCAGAACAGTTTCGAAACCCACCTGCATAAATGCATAGCAGTCAGGTTGCAGCAAACTACAGCTGTTGTTGCTTTACCTCTGTCCAACCCCATGGAAGTTACTATTATTTTTATTGTATTAATTATTTTACATCATTTTTTCCTTAATGCAACTCTTATGGTTGCGTGTTGGGCAGTTTATTGCTTTGTTTGCATGTGTATACATATACAAGTACATGTACAAGTATAATCTGTAATCTGTCTTTCTCCTATTAGAACACTTCTGTCTCTAACCCACCGAAGATTTGTTGTACCCAAAACTACAGCAGAAAATTCTGATCCAAGAACGGAATTATTTGTATGTGTGGTATAGGATACGTAGCATTGGGTTACTTAAATTCAGTTAATCTTCGGTTTGCTGTACATTTTAGGAGGTATTTCCATTTGCCTTATTTTTTTGCACCACTAGCTGAAGTTGGCATCTCACAGCCATTGATGAGCAGAAAAAGTTCTTTACATTTAATGAACCTTGTATGTCTCTTGGTCTAGTCTGTTCGATTAGCATGCCTTGTGTGTGCACCTTAGTCGGGAATGGTATTTTCTTTGGTTTTCAAAACACGATATAGTTAAAAACATTTGCACATCATGGACAGTAGAATCAGTGGTTCTAGCCTCCAGTACATTTTATTGAGTCATTTTGCGTCTTTAATTATAATTTCAAAAGTATCTCGTACTGATCTGAGTAGAGGAAGATCCAGTGATGTTCCTCATAGCTTTAGAACATAAGAAATGTACAAACGAGAGGAGGCCATTTGGCCCATTAGGCTTGTTTGGTGAGAACTTAACTAATAACTCAGAGTTGTTAAAATCTTATCTAGCACTGATTTAAAGGAACCCAGAGTTTTAGCATGTGCTACACTAGTAGGGATCCTGTTCTCTAACCACACGCTGTGTAAAGAGGTGCTTCATCAAATTCTTTTTAAAATGTTCTCCTGCTAATTTCCACTTATGGCCACGAGTTGTAGTATTTAGTATTCAGCTTCACCGAAGGGAGTGCATGCCATGTAAAAAATGCAGATTATGATGCAATAGTGTTAAGGAAAATGTCTCCGCTCTGACCATCTCTAGCTATATTTGGTTGAAAAGAAAAAGTCCAACCCAGCTTCTGGCGCTGTTTTCAGTATCACTTCTGGAGTTCAGACTTGCTCTGCATGTTCTCTGAGAGCCTTTTTCCATGGAACTGCAAGGATTTCATTTTAATGCAGGGATGTGCTGTCTGGACACACTGGCTTCATCTCAACCATTGTTTGTGGCTGCTTATCTCTGACTTCTGTCAGTGTTACACCGTCTTCTGGAATCCTGAGCATTCCAGGTGGTTGTAAGCTTGAGCCGCCCAGTGATTCACAGTTTCTTTGGGTTCTATGAAAAAATTGGTCAAGTCCCTCTTAAACTGGAACATTCACAGTGATCAGCACTCGGCGTTAGACTCTTGTTTGTATCTACCATTGCAATGTTTTTGGCCTCTAACATTCTAAAGATGTCAGTTGTCTGTGGTGTGTAACCATATTAAATGCTTTTGTTTGGAATGACTTCTAACTCTGAAGCATTAGGTTTTTTCTTTTATATTTGTGTCCTTTGCGTTGTTTGACTGCAAGCCAGGCGTTCTGTTTAAGCTCTGGATTCACAGAGTGTTATGTTCTCAATTGTTTTGGGTAGTGTCTCCCTAGTCATGTAGGAATCCAGACTGTCTCGGTCGGTGTGCCCACCCTTCATTAGACTTGTCCCCAGCAGAATCGCCCAAGCCAAATTTTGAAAGCCCAGCTTGAAATTTCGCTCACCGCTGTCTGTTCCTTGACTGACCTCGCAAGTGTTCTTCACATCGTTCAGCCAACCCTGGGTAAATCTGTGGTATTGTGGTGACAGCTCCCTAAAGCTCTTCACAGCGTCGAAGTTTTGAAATGTACTTTTTTTTTTTTTTTTTTTGAAGTTCTAGTACACCTACAGATTTTTTTTTTTTAAATCTTTGAGTTGATTATCTTGGAGTCATATTCTTGGCAGGATGTTCTGAGATGGCAGGATGTTCTTGGACTTTTTTCACTTCATATTATGGGTCTGTTCAATGTTCTCGTTCATGCATTAGTTTTGAAGGTTACTGGAAATTAATTCCACCAGTGGTGTGGCCAGGATCACTAAGCAGGGGCTAAGAACCGAGTCTTTTCGCTTTGCCTGTATTTCAAAGAATCAGCCCGTGCTCATGAGATTTGGCCTCCCCAGCACCTAAAGTTTTAAACCCAGTATAACTAAAGAGTGTGGCTTGGGGTGGTGGCCACTTGTACATGTAGAAAAGTCAAGAGTAGTCATAGGTTAATGGAAGCGATCAGCTTGTAGCAGTGGTGAGGTCTGCCGTGTAAATAATCCATAAGGATGCAACATACTCCTGATTAAATCTGGGGTGGGGGGGCAAGCATGTGGCCCGGTAGGTTTGATGGTCACTTCCTCCGCAAAAGCCTGAGAGACAAGCTGGAAGGTTTAGGGGCTGCTTAAAGCCACAAATGATGGTTCGGTATCTTGACCCACAGGGTCCATGGAGAGCAGTATGGAGCTTGCCATCATCAGCAGGACAGAAGTGTTTCAGGATTACATCTGCTTTGGGCCTCACTAAATAGTTCTTGTAATGGTGGCATCACTCCTGACATGCAGCACTCTGCCAATCTAACGCCCTAATGGGAATAATATTCGTGCTCTTGCTGTTTGCTAATGAATCAAAATGGTTGAAAATTAGACTTGAGTGTTACTTTTTAAACAAGAGTTGGTCCATTTGGACCAAACTCTGTTTGCCTAATATTTTTATTGCTGTTGTCTGTGAGCATGTGCGCTTTAGAAACCTTTCAGCTGCTTGACGGTCTTGGGCAGTCGTGTCAGCATCAGCGCTGTCTAAATAGAAGGTGACATACTGTTGGCAGGTTGCAGCAGCGTAAGTCCAGGTCTCACCTAACTGTCACTTCCAGTCACTGATCAGTAAGCTCATAATTGATTCTTACTGAAATCAATTTATTAATTTTATCTATTCAAACCAATAAACTGCCCAACACACAACCGTACCAGCTGCATTAGGGAAAAATGATGTGAAATGTAATTAACGCCGTAAAAGCAACATGCATGGGATTCCGCATAAATCCAGTGGAAGTGCTTTTTAACGATTGCGTTGTCCTTCATGTTATCAGTGTATGGTTACACTGCACTGCCCTTGTCGGTGATCTCTATCCATTAGCATTCGTTTTGGTCCGGTAATTACAGGTATATTTATTAAATTGGAGGTTATGTTAAAGTTGGGCCCTGAGAACGTTTTGAATTGGAATCAAGTGTAATTGGGTGCCATATATCAGTTCTTTCATCCTTGCCTTTTGTCGGCTTGGTTCTTCTGAGTGTGTCTGTGCTTTTTACATGAACGAACACCAGGGTGTTGTTTAACTGCTTAGGTGTTGAGGGAATGACATGGATTAGAAGGAAAGCTCACCGTTTCTTGGAGGATACACTTGAGACTTTCGGTGCCGCTGACATTTCAGTTGCAGTCCTCCAATGGCATTCTCTTAAACCTTAAACCGCAGTGGGAAGGTCGGTATTGCAGCTGTGGGAAAAGAATGGTCTCATTAGGAAGGCTGTAGATGTCAAGGATGGTAAGTAGGGATGGGTTTAACAGAAATTAAATGTAGCATTAAAGGGGTGACTTTTGTCTGTGTTTTTTTTTTTTTAAACCTGTAGTTTTTTTGTTCTGCCTTTGGGTATCATGTCACCGTTGAGCACGATACCCCAGGGTGCCAACCGTTCACGGGCCATGTTTTCCCAGCAGGTGGCCTGCAGGAAAAATCATGTCTGTTTAGTTTTGTTTTAGGTTTTCGTTTCTCTAAGGGAAAACACCGGGGATCTTTTGACAGTCCTGTCAGTGTCAAGCTTAAGGGCAGTAGCAGCATATCTGGGTTTTCTACAGCAGCCTAACGCAGGATTGCCATGTACGGTGCTTGGTAACAGCCCGGCACTGCTGGGAATCAGTGCCTAGATCCTCAGAGGACCCCCCTGTGGTTGCGTGCTGCGAATTCCACTGTGTGGCGCCGGTTTGGTTTGGGGAGAGTGATTATTATTTGGCAATTTTTTTCTTATTATGGTTTTAACATTATTGCCACAAATTGTTCAATTCCAGTATTGTTTACTCCATCATAAAAAGCGTAGCTCCAGTGTCTTTTTAAATGATTTAAATAAAGGAAAGTGTTATGTACTTTTCAGTAATATGCTTACGACAGAGGCTGTTTATTTTATTATATTCCAAGTGTTCCATATTAAATCATGTTGGCGATGAGCCCTGAGGTGCTGCTTGCATGCTCCGTGTTTGTGGTCCCGCTGTAAGCTGCTGTAGTTACTGGGTTCCTGTGGTGACACAGCATATTGCCCTCCGTCGGTGACCCGGTGGTGGGTTTCAAGTAGTGTGTGTCAGCTGGCTCCTGCCATGCAGCCTCCTGGGTCTCCCACCCTGCTCCACAACCACCTGCGCAGTGTCCATTGTCGCTATCCAATCAACGGGCTCACTGGCCTCCTGGCTGCCTGTTGTGGTAGTGGGTCTATATTATTAATAGTGTGCTCTGTTGCATATAAACTGAAGGTAGAACTCCTTCAAAGGCGGCAGTATTATTTTATGTCCCCCTCCCCCAAAGTCTTTAGTGGTTTGGTTTGACTGAGCTGTTACCTGATAGTTGTGTAATTATAAATGGTTAAACTGATTGTCTTGCTTGACTTGCTGTATTTGTCGCAAAACTGTTATTGGTGTAGAGCCGTTAATAATAATTTATGCTCCATTAATTGATTGCAATTCTTTTCAAGGTTAAGTAGACATTTAATATTTCAGTGCTAAGAATGACTGTCATTCATGAAATTATGTGCGCTTGTTCACGGAAGGCGAGAAAATATCGAACATCTCTCACAGCTAAGTATCCTTCAGGTTAATTCTTCAGTCTTTTAAAAGCAATATTAAGTGACTTTACAACTAAGGTGTTTAATTTAAGTGATTCATATTGCAATTCATTCAGCTGACACCTCAAACAAAGTAAAAAGTCTAATTAAGAGCCCAGCCAGACCTCAAACCTGAATACTCTGTAGTCTTCCAGTATTGAGTTTAGAACTCCAGGTGTGAATGTGCTTTTTTTCCCCGTAATTGCTTAAAATTACATTACGTGGTTACTGGAGAAGGGTTTCTGTCTACCTTCAAATATTTAAAACTAACAAGGTAATGGAGGCTTTGCAATTCACTTTCAGGATGGTCTCCCCCTCTTCTTCATAAGTATAGCTGCTTGTTGGCTCAGCATTGACGGTACACAATATAGACGTGTGATTTAAGTGTGGCTGGGTTTCACCACACAGCAGTGGTGTTACTCAGTTCTGGATATCGACCGGCTTAGTCAAGCATGACTGAAGCTGATCTCCACTTAATGCATGCAAGAGCTGTTTACCAAAACGCTGGCATTGAAGAGAGCCTAGCTTTCTTTGTTTTATTTAACAAACTAAATGCATGTTTGTCTGTGCTAACGTGACTGATGTGCGTAACTGAGTCAGTTGGACTCATTCTGATTATTAGCACATTTTTTCACGCTTGTTTCATCTTTTTTTTCCTTCCAGGGACCAGTTATTCTCCTCAAGAAAATTCACACAATCACAGCACTTTTCATAGCTCAAATTCACACTCTAACCCAAGCAAAACGTCAGACATAGTAAGTATTTGCTTTTATTGAATCTTTTTGTTTTGTTCTGCATATGGAAATTTGGACGTTTGCCTGATAAAATGTTGTATATGTATTGTCAATTAAATACTTAACTATTAGTATTGTAAAATACCTTGGAGTAGATAATCTTACTGTAAAATTCTGCTCATCTGCAACTATGTAATCTGTGACAATTAACAAATTGTTCTTTTCAGAAAATAAGTGTCAGTGTTTGGTTTTTTTACATGTAATTTTCTAAAACTAAGTCTTTAATCCTTTGCTCTTCTACGGCATCAAAAATATGGAATTTCTCCAATGATTTGTTAGATAAATGATGGGCAGATCCCTCTGCTAATCCCAAGGCACAACTAGAGTTGTCACTGCAAGGAATGTCTTAACTGAGTAATAAAGGTCACGTATTGGCATAACCAAGCTTGGGTTTATTTAGTAAGAAGTCCGAAAGAGTCCTGTGTTTCCATTGATTCATTTATTTGCCCCAAGGCCCATTCAGCAGTGTAAACAGAGCTTGTTGCTATGGTCACACACAGATAGGCTTTTAAGCAGCCAGTTATGCTGGAGCGTCGGATGCTGCCAGCTCAGTTAAGGGCCAGCCATGGTGCTTTTCCATGTCATCCTTTCTGGCATCTGCTCTGGCGCTGTGTGGTCCACAGAAGGGTAGTGCTCGCCTTGATCGTTCCTTAGTTCTTTGGAGTCGTAGTCTGCTGGCCTTTCAGCCCTTCCACCAGCATCCCACCTCGGGGCTGAATCTGTGAAGCCAATGTAGTAATTGGTCAATAGCACTCGGGTAACTGGCAAGCCCTTGCATCTCATTCTTCTCATGCTTAGGCGGCCTGATCCATGTGGTCTCACTGCTGAGTTTGACAACACAGCCATCCTTTCTACCTCTGTCTGCTTCTGCGTTGATGCATTGAAGATGGCATAAATCATTTGGTCTCCACTTCCACATTTTATCATTTTAGCAAGTTAGTGAACACTTAATCTTTCTCAGACAGAGGTTCATTAATGACATGGTTCTGAGTTAAGTTACCTGGGTTGTACATTTAAATGCTCAGTCATCTGTTTGTATGTTGATATTCTTGGAGAGAGGGAGAGATGTAGCTGCATCAGCCTTAAATTGTTGCATTTTAACCAGAAATACTTCAATCATGCAATGCTGAAAATGTGTACAGATTCGTCGAATTATTTAATGCTGGTTTGTTAACCTTTAGCCTTCTCAGATAGATTTTTTAGATTTATTCCTCCCACTTTAAGAAATAAATGTTTTGTTGCCAGTTGATGGTTAGTGTGCAAATGTGTTTAAAAATGGATTGTAGTTTTTACCGGAAAGTTCTTGCATTTGAAGGGTAGGGAATGACCGCAGAACACCTTGGCTTTTACCTGTCTACAGTTCATCAAATGCGTGCATTTACTACGTATTTTAATTTTAATTGTTGTGCTGCAGAAGCAGCTGTAACCCAGGACTGTGCTCTCCTGTTTGTATATCGCCCTGACCTTTCACACATGCCGCTTTGTGGTCCTTAGGGCACATGGTTTCATCACACTACAGTGTTCTGCCAAGGACGTGCCCTTGCACCATTGGTGCGTAAAAATTATGGAAGGCGCATAAAAAAAATCAAGTATGTGGGCCATACAGCGTGTCAGTTTTGATTTGAGCTGATTCAGAATCCACAATTTGAAGTTCATTTAACCCGTTCCCAAAAATGTAAACGTCGATGCAGGAGAAACTCGCAACAATTTGGCCGATAGGCCGTCAGTGATGTCCGATGTAGCCGCAAGTACGATTGAAACAAATGATTCTTCACACTTGTAAGCAGACTGCTCCTCACTGACGGGTATCAGTGAAGTCAAGCAGTCCAATATGAAAGAGAGAATTTCCCAGTAAATGGTCGAGGACGTAACCATGGTTAGAATATGATGAAAATGCATGATTTGCAAGCTTTGCATAAAACATAGTAAATGTAATGCTCTGACTAGCACCCTTATTAGACACACTGACTAGAGGCCATGAACGGGCTGTGGTTACTGAATCCATGACTGGGTCCTTGTTGTAGGCTGCTGGGGGAAAAAATGAGGCGGCAGCTTTATGTGCATTGAAAGCTGCCTTCTGGATAGCAAAAGAGGGTCTTTCAATAACTAAATCTGAAAGCCTTGTCAGCCTATTGAACCTACTGAACTGCACTGGCACCTCTTCTCTGAATGTAGACAAGACTGCGACCTGCACCTCTGACAGTGCAGCAGAAGAGTTCATCCAGCCTCTTGCACCTGTTGTCTGAAAGAAGGCTGCAAATAGTCATCTAGTGTCCAGATGTCAATCTATTGTATGGGGAGACTGTATATATCTACTGCCAAGAAGTGTGTATTATCAAGGTATAAATGAGAAGCAGAGGAAAATATTTCGATGCAAGAAATAAATCCTTGCTTCAAACATTGTATGTATGTTGTAGGCTAGGGTGGTACCTATTTTATTATTTTTTTTTTTTGACACCATTGTCACCGCTCCATCTGTGGCCACATGCACACTAGGTTTCATGTATTCCATGCATGCTTCCAACAATTTACTTTCTACATACTTAAATGAAGATTCAATCACTACCAATGCCTCAGTATAACATCTCTATTAATCTCAAAGAAAGAGAAGCATCTGTATATGGTATATGTTAAAGAATTTAGCATAACGTTCAACCTTTTATGTGAATGTCCACAATAATCTGCCATGGACACAATAAGCAGTCTTTGGACGTATACACACACATCTCTAAAGGAAACACAAAATTCTTGTTTTGGTCTCTTAGTCCTTTGTCCCACCCTTTTTGAAAGTGGCCTGTTTTTCTCATGTCTGATGGACCATTTGACCCCACATTTTGAAAACCTTGGCAGATTACTGCCGCTATATGCTTTTTAAATCAATGTGACAACTTGAATTTCGATCCATCCATGATATTTCACATCTCCTTTACTGCCATACCCGCCTCTGTTTGTCTTACTTTGTCCTATTCACTTTTGATCACAGTGTGATAGTTAATTAAAAAAAGTTTCCATATGAATAGTATTTCCAAGAATGTAACCGTTAACGTTTTTGCCATATAGTTTATTTGTGAGTGTAACACCCTTATTCCTGCCATTTCAGAATTTTGAAGCTACCGTCCTACTAGGGGAAATTGCCATTTTGTCCTTGTCACTTCCAGCTATTTTTCTGATGATCCCTCCATTTTTAAGTGCGTGGGAGCGGTGTGTGTCTCAGCAGGTTAGCACATGAAGGTTGCAGGTGCCTATCCTAGGGTCGGCAGTGTGATGTCACCATTAGGCTCCTGAGCAGGGCCCTAACCTCGTAGTTGTTTCATGGACTGTCTTACCCTACTTTTTCAAAAAAAAAATGCCTACCTTTGGATAAAAGCATCTGCGACATGAATAAAATGAAAGTACAGTTGCAGCTCATGGTATTTTGGCTAAATGAACATTTGTCTTTGCATGTTCAGAGAGCTTTTGGTATGTGAAATCTCACTCTAAAAGCCTAATAACATAATATTTCAAGTAAGCGTGACTGGTCTTAAACCCTCATAATGCTTCTGATTGTTTTCAATGCGGCAGGGAAACTGGACTGGTTGGGTGAGCAGAGCAGCAGCTGTTACGTGGCCGGGCTGCATTTTTTTCGCTGTTATACAGCCTAATTTGGAATGGGTTCTTTTTCTTAATTTCTTTGATTTTGAAGCAGCCACTGAGACGCCCGAGTCCTCATCCATAGCCTTTTGGTTGCTGTCCGGGGCAGTCAGCTCTCTGTGGCCTGGGGAGAATGGGAAGAGCGCAGAGGAAGGCCTCAGACGCTCCGCGCTGCTGTCTCCGAGATTGCAGAGCTCTTACATCATACTGGATCCGTTCCCCTGTATCCCTCTGCTGTCTGAGATGGCGCGATGTGAGCTGTACCTTTTTAACCTGAGCCCTGCTTTCCTCCCCCCCCTGCAGCCTTATGAGCCACCCGACGACTGGTCTGAACACATCAGCTCTTCTGGGAAGAAATACTATTACAACTGCAAGACCGAGGTCTCCCAGTGGGAGAAGCCTAAAGAGTGGCTGGAGAGGTACTGATGAGTCTGCCTCATAAGCCGCACACCCTCCCCCCCCCCCCCCCTTCGGGCTGCACAGATTGGAAGAGTCACCCATTTCGCTGCCTTTCGTCGTCTTGTCCTCAGAGAGCAGAGACAAAAGGAAGCTACCAAGATGGCCGTCGTCAACAGTTTCCCCAAGGACAGGGACTACAGGCGGGAGGCCATGCAGGCCACATCTGCCGGCGCTTTCGGCAGCGCAAGTGAGTGCAGACACCCGAGTGAAATCTGTCGCCCTTTCTCCCCATCTACCATTCTTCCTCTCTTTTTCAGTTTTCTGAAATTAGTAGAGGAATAGGTTAATGGTTCAAAATGTGGTCTGCTGAATTCCTAGACTGTTTGTGTTGGGTTGGAGGTTGAGTGAATAACAAGGTAACTAGTTAATGTCAAGGTCTGCTCCGGGTCTTGGTTTTTGTTTTCTGTTGTAGTTTAAGAATGTGGGCTTGGGTGGTCTAGAACTTGTGGGCTTCCGGGAGTTGAGGGCGAATCTCTTCTGCTGCTCTCCTGTGTTACTGTTGTGTATTTTATTATGCCAATTGATGTTTTAATCAGATATGCCCCCAATTATTTAATTTTTTTATGGTTGTTGCCTTTTAAGCGACATTTTTAAGCTGGTCACCTTTTCCTGGTTGCTTTGACCAGGTTAAACACTAAACTTAATTCCACATAAGTGAGAATTTAACAAGGGTTGCTGTCATCAGCGTGAGTGTTTAGAGTTGTTAGATCCTTGATTTTATATGGAAAGCCTCTGTTAAATAAAAGGAACCAAATTAACAGGTTTAGTGGTGGCATACAAGTATGATGGTTCAGTTCAAACCCGAACTGCACCTTCTATGAGGTATTACAAAATAAAACTATGTAATGGACAGTGACTTGGTTAGGTCATTGTGTTGCTCTTAATTAACACTGAATGCCTGAGGGACATGGTCATGTGACTGTCCTCTGATGGGGGTACAGCTGTTCCGCTGGACCTGTGTCTGTCTCAGCCTATCAGCAGGAGCCTGGCTGTCATGTGGTTAGCTATCTCAGTGGACTTTTGGCAGCCCCCATTCAGCTGTTTTGCTTTTATTTATGATGCATGTCTTTAACAGGCTTTTTGGATGGGTTTCATTTTGAGCTATTTGGCATTTAGTTGATGCCCCCCCCCCCCCCACATAAATCTGTCACTATGGGCAGGATATGTTGTACAGTAGCAGTGCTAGTCTCTCCTGTGATTGTAGTAGTTAGGAATATATTGTAAACTGGGTAATGCATTCTAATTTGTCTTTGACTGACATCTGGATCGCCTGCTGAGGTGTCATGAAACTTCAAATGCTGGCTCAGGTCAGTCCATAATACTGCGGAGAAGCAGTCTGCAGTAGGATAGCATGAAAGTGTTATAGCACATTGTGGGAGCTGCACTGCTTTAGGTGGTCTCTTCAGAGCACCATAGGCCTGGTAAACACGGCAGATCTTTACAGAAAATGCCATATTTATGTACCAGCCATTCAGAAGTTGTTTAATAGAAGGGTGCTGTGTTTATGGATGGATAGTTTTTTTTAATTTTAGATTTTTTTTTTTATGGAAGTCCAAAATTCCACAAAATTATTCTTAATATTATGCAGGTGCCCCCCTCCCCATCCTCCACAGTTCATTTCCCCAAGTTGACACAGATTCCTCCATCCTACACAGAATCTTCTGCGGTAGACAAGCCAGCGACCCACCCCTGCAGCACCCAACCCTCCCCCGCTTCCGGTCTGAACCCGCCAGCCGCCCCACAGGGCTCGTTGGCCCCCACTGTGCCCGTCTCCCCTGTCCCCCAGTCACCGGCAGCGCCGCCTCCGCTCCTCCAGGACCCCAACATCCTGCGCCAGCTGCTCCCAGCACTTCAGGCCACACTGCAGCTGAACAACACCAGCGTGGATATGTCCAAGATCAGTGAAGGTAGGGCTCGCCTCATCCTGGCTCACTCGCCACGTGTCGCTCTGTTGACTAATTGCTGTTGGGTGGATGCAGATCTAGGGATGCCAGACCAAACTGCGCTAAAGGAATTCAGAGAAATGGGTTTCCTGGCCCCTTTGCATAACCTGGATTTCCAAAGGGGAGGCTAGTCTGGGTCGTGGTTGAATCTCTCATCTATATGTGCAGAAGATACCTACTGAGCACTAGCTTCCGGTTGAGTGTCTGTCCCTGAAACTGCAAGGCCGGTGAGATCGGGAACCCCGTACCGATTTCCAAGCCCGGGAGGCACTGGGTTGGTTTGAGCAGGGGCCCAGTGAGAAGGTCTAGATCTTTCTCGCATTGTAATTCCATCAGATTTCAAGGTGGGCTTGTGTGGCGTCTCCTCAGGGCCTATTCGCTTTCCAAGCGTGGCTGTGTCTGATGCCACCACACTCTGTGCTTTTGGGCTGCTTCTAATAGCTGGGTATGACTCACCATCAGCTGCCGGCAGCCGCTGTGTTGCCTACCCTCTGCAGTTCCAGGGATGGCCTGAGTCGGTGGGCTTTAGTGGGGGTCGTTCCTAGCCTCCCTCCACTGGCTGCCTCCTTGATCTCTGCCACACCACCATCTGTTCTCACTGAGCTGTTTGACCTGCTCTCTGCTGCCTGTCCTGGGGTTCCAAGTCTTTATTGTGCATCTCACCCTGACACATGACTCGTACCGCTCCTTGCACCTGTGTGAATGTGAGTTGTGCACTAGATCATCCACAGCGTCGGCCCTGGCTTCTGGCTTATACTGCAGAGAAGCAGTCTGCAGTAGAATTGAGAGCCTTATAGCACATCACAGATGAAAGGAAGCAGTGTTTTGTGTCAGAGTCCATTTAATGCTGGTCGTGTATCTTTTCTGTATGAATAGGTGTTGTGGAGTCGTCGTTCACCCCCACTACCCTGTTCCTACACTAATGGGTGAACTCCACTGTAGAGAAGCTCTTTATGTGGCTCTAGGTATATCGGAAGATGTGTATGGAAGCCTAAAAGTAGAGATGTACACGCTCAGTTGATATCTTGACTCATTTTCTGCCTGTTTTGTCTGGTGCAGGGTTTAGGCGGCATTTTGTGAATGATCCGTGTTTGACATTAAGACTTCAAAAGGAAATGTGTGCCTTTTCTTCATCGTGCACACCCCTTTGAAATCTTCCCACCCCCCATCCTTCTGCAAAATTATGAAATAATGAGTTGCTTCAGGTTTACTATTGCTGTTTTTCCAGATTTGTGCCAGCACGATCAAGGCTAACCAGTTGGATTTGTTTTTCAACCTGGAACTTGCTCTCGGGTGTTGGTTGTTAGGTGGTGACACACCTTTGTTCTTTCAAAATGAGCCAGGTTTAACTTATTTATGGACAGTGCTAACTAATCGCACAGAATAACATCCAGTTTTATTCCAATAGCAATAAACAGAAGAAAATGCACACCAGCTAGATGGCTTCAGCTACAGAAAAGTACCCTAAACACCCTGTTCCTTAAAATTAGATTTTAATTTCACAAATCTGTGGACCATCTATGTTTGGAAGTGTGAAATATTATGAGCTATGCACCTAAAATGAGATCTAGGGGTGTTGGACTGTTGACTTTGAATACTGATAAATTACTGGATTTTCTCTGGTATGGAGCTGGGTTGAAATCCTTACACTTTGTCAGATGGAAACAAATCCCCATGGTGTGACTTGGTGTGGCCTGACATCGGGGGAAAAACTATGCCTCAAAATTGAATATTTAAGATTCTTATCCAGTTTTTGTGATTAATCATTTTAAGCTTGAGGTTACAGTTGACATACTGTTTTTTCTTTCAGATGGTAAAGCTGTCAGTCCCAAGCACAGTGAAATCTGTTGTATTTGGCATGTTTGTTCTAGTCTGAAATTTTAAATGGAAAAAAAAACCTGGTCCTGAGTTAGAGCAACTTTTCAAAGCTGCATTCTCCACTTCAGAGTCAAGATTCTGTATCTGTTTGGGATGTTTTGGATGTTGGTTAATCAGGCTAATGACCTGTAGCCTGTGAATTGTATTTACTGGGCCATTTGCTGAGCCACAGATGATACACATGGGACTGAACGTATACATCTGAGCGCACTAAAGGTCACTCTTACTTGGGTTTTTAATGTCTTTGTTGTTCACGTTTCTACGGAGCTCAAATGAAGGTCAGTGTAGTAGGATGCAGAATTTTTGCTGGAGTACTGTTAGGTTTTAACTGGTACTCGGCCGCGTGTACAATAAAGTAAAATAAAATTACCTGCAGCGTAAGGCCTGAGCACGGAGTGTTTGTGGAAGGGCTGACGGCGATGGCTCTCACCTCCCGTCGTCTGACGCTCTGAAGAAACGTTGCAGCAGGATGGAATGAAACCTCTTAGAAGGCAGCCCTCGCGAAAAAGAATAGCTCCTCTCTGGCTGGTTTCTGCACCATGTATCTGCTGGCCAGCTTTTCCCCCTTTGGAAGACCCGAGTTTTCCTGCAGAGAGCACGGGCCATGGGACTCAGGGTGGCGCACCAGTATTCTATTTCCTGGTGACGACAGGTTGTGCAGGAGCCCATCCATGCGATTTGCTGGATTGATGTTGCGGCGCTGACAGCACCTTGGACGGTGCGGCGCTCAGGGGAGATGGCGTTTCTGAGCCGGCCTCACCATTCTGCAGGGTGAGGGACGTGAAGCCCCTTATAATCCGCATGTCGGTGTGAACCTGAAACAGGTGTGGGACCAGCTCAGCTTACAAGGAGTGCTTCAGGGCCGATGCATATCAGTTTGCGGGGGGGTGGGGGCTGGGAGTGTGTAGTCCGCCTCTTTGCTGGTTTAGGTCACCCAGCGGTTTAGTCCATTTTCAACCAGCATTACGATGTAATTTTTCTTTTTTTCTTCCCCTCTCCCTCCCTCCTTTCCTTGTAGTCCTTACAGCTGCAGTCACACAAGCTTCACTGCAATCAATGCTTCATAAGATCCTCACAGCTGGACCATCTGCCTTCAACATCACCCCTCTGCTTTCGCAAGCTGCACAGCTGTCTACACAAGGTACTGGATGTGTTTTGAACCCCATTAAGTTCTTTGGTGCTGGACTGAAGAGCTTCTATCCAAAATTCCACGCTGTTATGAATTTGTTGTAGGTTGTCAGTTTGGTGGAACCTTGTAGTTGTGCAGTGTGGCTATGAGACACCAGTTTGGTGTGTTGAGGTTTCGTTTTTAATAAATACTCAGTCATTTCAGTACAGCCTACATATTAACTCGTGGATGCATCCAAACAATGGGCCCCGCTGTGCACCTGCTCTACTCTGCAAAGTTCATCCTAAGTGCATCTCCTGGAGTAGATCCTTGACGTACTTCCCACAGTTTAACAGCAAACCCAGTATTAGAGCTAACAGCTACTTAACCTATGCCTTTTATCTTGGTACGGTATTCAAAAATAAAATATCCATTCTTTGAAGATTTGATGCAATTGTACTTTACAGAGGTCTTGCAAATGAAAACTATAAATATTTAAATACTTCTTGCAATTGGTTGTCATCTTATTTATCCACTATGAATGCAGTTAATTACACACCCCACCCTTTACCCTCTGGTCGCACGAAACAGCTCAGCAATCGAGTCAGTCTCCAATGTCGCTAACATCCGACGCCTCGTCGCCGAGGTCCTACGTCTCTCCGCGGATAAGTACGCCGCAGACAAACACCATTCCCAAGCCCGTGCTCAGCACGCCTCCCGTCTCGTCACAGCTAAAGGTGAGGCTGACGCCACAAAGGCCGGCTGGCCGCCTCCTTCCGTTATCACGCGTCCGGTTTGACAGTGTGCCCCCTTGTGGCCCTGCAGGTTAGCACGCCGGCAGCGAAGTCGGGACCAGTTCCGCAGGTGGTGCCGGCGTCGCAGCCGCCTGTCAGCGTGGAGAAACTGGGGCACGAAGCTGCCTCCCCACGCACATTTCAGCGGCACAGGTGAACCACTGCTGCCGCCATGTCGTCTGCGGGTTCTCTGATGCAGTGGCAGCAACCTTGGATTATATGATGTTGATTATGTAATATTGTCTTGTATCATTTAGGCAGCTATGGTAACCGCTTTCATACTAATGCTCTGAGATGTTGCAAGGAACCGCTATGCGTTTCCTCACTCATGCCTTATATTATACCGCCATCTGCTGGCCAATTGTGGAATGACAAGCAAGTCCAGTTTGTTACCGTTGGGAGTTCTGTCTGCTTGGGATGTGGTCTGAAGCCCTCCTGTTTCCCATCCAGTTGCCAGAGGAGTCCCTCCCCGGGCTTGGACCACATCGCTGGTGGCAGCAGCAGCAACAGCGTGAGCAGCGTAGCTCCCGATGTCCCTGTGAAACCCGTGTGTTCACTGACACCTTCTCTGGTGGCGCACTTCAATGAAAATCTCATCAAACACGTTCAGGGCTGGCCGGCCGATGCTGCAGAGAAGCAGGTTAGGGGCCGCATGCGCCCGCAGCATCTCTGCGTACTGCTGATGTACCTCTCTCCCCCCCCCCCCCGCCAACGTCGACATTTCCTGTCTCTGCAGGCATCCAGGTTACGCGAAGAGGCCCACAACATGGGCAGTATCTACATGTCCGAAAACTGCACAGAGCTGAAAAACTTGCGGTCCTTAGTTCGGGTTTGTGAAATCCAAGCTACATTACGCGAGCAGAGGTAGGTCACGTAATGAAGTGTGTGCACAGATGCTAATTATTTCCCATCTGTTGTGTTTAGTCTGCCTGTACATAAGCAGGAATGTAAATATTTATCAAACACCTAAAGCAATGCCGCTTAAATATCGCCTGCATTTCACAGTCATCTGAGTTTAATGGCCCGTGCAGCCGATTGTCCTGCAGGCTTTATAAGAAAAAATGACGTATATCTGTGCTGGTAGAAGGTGTCAAATTGCCAGTTTTTACTATGAAAACTGAAATTTGTTCATGCTGTGGCTATTCCATTGTTTTTGAGAGGGAATTTTGGACACGCTTGGTGGTAAAACCTGTTTCTCACCCCATCCTCCTGCCCACAGGATATTATTTTTGAGACAGCAAATTAAGGAACTTGAAAAGCTGAAGAACCAGAATTCCTTTATGGTCTGAGACCCTGGAGGAGCAGAAGACCTTGCACATTGCGTATTGGACC
>JAODKF010000001.1:19407838-19434322 GCA_026779585.1 Mormyrus proboscirostris
GCCACAGGGAAAGGGTGGCTATAGCAGAGGGGGTGGTAATATGCTTTCTGAAGCCCTCAATTTAGTTTGTTCCCCCTTCCTTCCTTTGGATGTATTCATGTTGTAAATATGTTTTGTAGAGTGAAGCCATGAAAACCCATGCGAATTCAGCTTTGACACCCAAACTAATCAGCGCTCTGGTGGCTAAATGCATAGCCTTTCTACATGTTGACTTGTCTGCAGATGTTGCGCTTTCGTCAGTAGGTCTGTGAACCATCGCCTCGAGTCTGCGTGAGCAGCTGCATGCGAGCTGTGCAGCACTTATGGCGTCTTTCTGAAACTGGCTCATCTTTTTAATAACTATTAAACAATCTATCTGTTCGCTGCCTCTGACAGGACTCCAGTTGTTTGTTTTTTTTAGAACTCCTCCCATCTCCTATTCAGATGTCCATGACGGATAACCCCCTCACCCCCATTGCCGTTTTGGTAGACTTGATGCCTGATAGCAATGGCTCAGAGATGCATCCAACCACCAAACTAGAATTTTCCTAGAAATAAGACCAGTGCCTAATGGTTTGAAGTCATGGGACTGACCCCCCCACACCCCAGTGTTCACTGGAGCAGTACATGTGTAACTCAGGAGTGAGGAGCAATCCAAAGCTGCTTCTGCTCTCGCCTGTGCTGAACACTGAGCACAAATCTCAGCCCTGTGTGGAAGGCAGCTGTTGGCCCTCACACTCCTACTCTTTAGGACTATTTTGTTTGAGTTTTTTTTTCTTTAATGATAAGGTTGTTTGACTCCTTTGGGTCAAGCGAGATTTCATTCCTTTGTACAGTTACTACAATTAATAATGGGGTAAAATGTTATTAAAATTTGCATTTGATTACTGGTTATATGACAAAAGTCATGATGTTAAATTATTTCGACACTTGGTCCCTTGAGCCCTCTATTGGCGTACTGGGGTCACTGATCCGTCACATAAAATCAAGCTACACTCGATAGCCTATTAGTTTTGTGAGGACGCAGATGTTTAGTTTGTATCGTAATAAGGTGAAGTAAAGCGAGCAGGAATTTTTAAGCGGTCAGGTTTTCGCAATGCAGAGCCCATTCTGAATTTGATTCCCCATGTTTCTTGAGTGTCGAAACTTTTTCTGTTCTATTTTTTTTTTGGTACGCAAAATGACGGCGGGATGAAAGCACCTGACCTGACATCGCACTGTTTTGTGTTTGTCTTTAGCTTTATCGTCCTGCTCAGAACTACTTTCACGAATGGGGCATTTGTAAATGTGACTCAAGATACAACTGACCACAAATCAGCATCAAACACACGAGTAGCCTACGTCTGGTTGGACTGTACACCGCTGTTCAGAAATTAGTGGAGAAGCTCGGCTTTGTATATTGTTTCCTAAAGTATATTAAAAATAAAAAAATATGCTACCACGGGTTTCAATTTTATTCCCTCCTAGTATTTTATCCTTTGCTTTGTAGCGTGTGTTTTTAGATTTTAGAGGTTAAATTTAAATGGAGTCTGTGAAATGCCTATGCAGCCGAAGTAAATTTTAAGCAAAACTTAATATTTGTATAGATGCTTTATATAGCCCCGTGGAGGATCTTTGCGCCTCCCCCGACCTGCTCTCTGAAGGTGCGAAGGGCAGCCACCCATAGCAGCGCCCAGGAGGCTGGGGACTAAGGGAGGTGGTCAAAGATCCGCAGACGTGCTGAGGCCAGGCTAGAACCGGCGACTTTTTGATCACCTATTTTTTTTTTTATGAGAATTTATATGTACAGTGTACAACGCATAATGAATTTAAGTACCACCTCTACAGACAGGACATAATACAGAACATAGATATAATAGTGCGTAAAGTGCATAAACAAAGTATGTCCTAGTAATTATTAATCCAAACAGCAGAATTTATCCCGTAAATATGAGACATTATTTTGCGACCTGAATTAAACTCTTGCCCTTCCGCGGAGTTTCAGGTTACACGCTGGTTTTTAAACCAAATCAGGCTACATTCAGCTCGAGATTGCGGCATTAACTTAGTCTAACTTTTGGAAGTTAGCGGTTTAGATACATCTGGGATACCTGCGCAGACTCTGGATCTCTGGCGTGAGATAACCGCTGACCGAATCAAGTGTGAGCAGATTCTGTCGAGTTAGTCTACCGTAGTGCTAACCGATAGCCCTAACCCCCAAACGGTGGAACTGCACATGCGCAAAAAGGCTCGATAGTACGTCTCAATAGGTAGCTCAACTTGTCAGAACACCCGGCAGATTCAGCGTGGCCATAAACTGAAGATTAATGTTAAAATTGAGGAAAACTGGAAGACGCTACTGATCGTTCGCTATTAAAACAAATTAATGGAAGCTGCATGTTTTTATTTTACGGCCTGATACCATTCGCGCATAAAGGTATCGTGAAATCGTCAAAAATCATTTATATAACCTTTAAAATAAACAATGCGAACGGACCTGTTATAACCACGATCAGCTCTGTGGAACCTACAACAAATATTTTACTTATAAAAGTGGGCGATTCTAAAGAGTGAAAGGTGTAAATAGCTTAGAATTACGTAAAATTAAAGCGAAAACCTATGACTGCATTATTTCAGCTCCATTAAGCAGTCAATTATATTGCTCCCACCGATAAATGACACTGCTACTAATCTGGACCAGCGCATACTTGCCCTGTGTAGCCATTCAAGAGAACGGATTTCTACTTGGATTCCAACGAAACAGACGCAATATATAGTCGTGGCCAAAGGTTTTGAGAATTACACAAATATTGATTTTCACAAAGTTTGCCACTTCCGTGTTTGTAGATATTTGTCAGATGTTTCTATGGCATACTGAAGAAACATTAAACATTTCACAAGTGTCCAGGGCTTTTATTGACAATTACATTAAGTTTATGCAATGAGTTAATATTTGCAGTGTTGGCTCTTGTTTTCCAAAACCTCTGCAATTCGCCCTGGCTGGTGTCAATCAACTTCTGGGCCAAATGCTGACTGATGGCAGCCCATTCTTGCATAATCAATGCTTGGAGTTTGTCTCAGGATGCATTACTGTTGCCATGACAAAGGACTGATGGTAGTGCTCACCTCTTCTTCTCCAGACAGTCAGAAAGGGGATTCATCAGGGAAAATGACTTTACTCCAGTCCTCAGCAGTCCAATCCCTGTACCTTTTGTAGAATATCAGTCTGTCTCTGATGTTTTTCTTGGAGAGAAGTGGCTTCTTTGCTGCCCTTCTTGACACATGCAGGCCATCATCCAAATGTCTTCGCCTCACTGTGTGTGCAGATGCACTCACACCTGCCTGCTGCCCTTCCTGAGCAAACTCTGCACTGGTGGTGCCCCGATCCCGCAGCTGAATCAACTTAGGAGACAGTCCTGGTGCTTGATGGACTTTCTTGGACGCCCTGAAGCCTTCTTCATGACAACTGAACCTCTCTCCTTGAAGTTCTTGATGATCCGATAAATGGTTGACTTAGGTGCAATCTTACTAGCAGCAATATCCTTGCCTGTGAAGCCCTTTTTGTGCAAAGCAGAGATGACTGCATGCGTTTCCTTGCAGGTAACCATGGTTAATAGAGGAAGAACAATGATTTCAAGCACCACCCTCAATTTAAAGCAGCCAGTCTGCTATTCTAACTCAATCAGCATGACAGAGTGATCTCCAGCCTTGTCCTCATCAACACACACACCTGCCTCAAGGAGAGAATCACTGAAATGATGTCAACAGTTCCTTATGTGCAGCAGGGTTGAAATGCAGTGTAAATGTTTGTGACTATGTTCATTTTCATGGCAAAGAGGGACTTTGCAATTAATTGCAATTCATCTGATAGCTCTTCATAACATTCTGGATGCAAATTGCCATCATAAAAACTGATTCAGCAGACTGTGAAAATTAATATTTGTGCCATTCTCAAAACTTTTGGCCACGGCAGTATATTTTGATGTTTAGACTAAACGCTAGTGGGCGCGATTCAGTCGTGGACCGGATCCCGGATGAAATTCGCCTCTGGCCGTTTCATTCTGAATGGAGTACACCCATAAGTAATAAATGTACAAGTAGCATGTTTTCTTTAGTATAGGTCTACATTGTATAATACGCCTACGGACTTTCAGACAATATTAAATAACTTTGAACGACTTCAGCAATCAACTTCAGTCATAGATTAAGCTGTACGCTATTTTGGTGGTGCGCTATTTTAGTGTTTTTTTTTTTAAGTGCAAAATCATAAAATCTGAATCTCCGCTGTTACCCACCAAAGAATAATACTTTACATATTAACGCATTAGTTTTAATTTCTGCTCTTATAAACACGTAACAACTATATAGGTCTAGATTTAGGATGGGTGAACTATGTAAAAGTGGGACACTTTTTGGTAAATGATTTAGAAAAATCTCATGAAAGCCATTTGTTCAAACTAATATTTTTTTATAACAGCTGCATGTCTCCTTAAAAAGTTTTGTGTGGACATTTGAACAGTCTATGTAATATTTAAGAGTCAAAAACATAAAGAGGCACCAATCATTTCTTGATGAGCTTGTTTAGGAAAAGAGGGACAGTATTTTTTTTGTATAGAGGTAACATTAACTTTAACTTTAACATTGACTTAAATTGCAAAATGCATAATTTTATTAGTCAAGAAAACAAACCATAAATAAATTCATTGTAACATTTTGTTCACAAGATCGAAGTATTTCAAATAAGTAATTGTTTTCTTTTTCACTTCATGGGTGTCTTTAAATCTCCATGAAACATATTTTGACCCATTTTACCTGCAGAGTATATTGTCCCACTTTTACTAGCACCTTCAGCTAAAGTAGGACACCACGAAAGTCAAAACAATCAACTAATATATTTTTTTTAAAAAAATGCTTTATTTTTTAGACAATCCCCAGCCATCTTTCACTAAAATTCAACTTCTTAAACAATATACCCTATTATATACTTCTAACAGTCTTATCGTTGTAAAGAGTCTGGTTGCACTTGAAATTCTGAACACAACCATCATAAATATGTCACACCAATGAAAACAGTTGTTGAAGACAAAGTTCTGCTGTAGCATGATTTTAGCACTGTTTGTTTTTATTGGTTGTTGTTTTTTTTTTTTTTTTTTTTTTAAAAATAATAAATAATAAAAGCATAGGGCGAAGCTTGAATGTCCCACTTTTGCTGAACTCACCCTACAGAAGATGACATTTTAGTTTCACTGATGAATTTAAGATTACTTACCAGTGAATTCTTAACTAGGACTAATTGTTAGATGAGCCACGATTTTCCATCGTAAATGTGTCACGGTAGATTCTGTTTTATTTTTTACGGAAAAATCGAGGGTCTGAAAATTGGTTGAACACTGGGCCGAATCTGTAACGGGGCAAAAAAAAAAAAAACAAACAAGGTGAATGAGTAAGTGGCTCTCAAACATTTCCCACCCCTTCACAAACCTGATATTCAACTTCAAAGCTATAGAAAAAGAAAAGACATAAAGAGGCTGTCTGCTGTCGACTGGGCTGAATCGTGGTGGGGGGCGATGTGAGATCTGCCAAAGCTCCGGTCCGAGTCTGCGGGTGTGGCTACTGGCGGCCTCCTCAGTCCATGGGCGCCCGTCTCAGGTGATGTGTCCTTATTTACGCCTACATAATTTGCCTCTCAGAATACAAGCCGTTCCCGGCAGGGATCCTCCCTTCCCAGCCTTTGAAGTGGTCTTATGGCGGCAATTACACGCCGTATAGAGACGACGGCATTTCCCAGTACGAGTGGCCCTCTAACACCTTTATTAATGGCTGGCTGACTTGTGGGCTAAGGTTCACTCTACAGTGGAAAAAGACTCGCACCAGCAAAAATTTTATTAACTTTGTACAGATTAAATGTTAAAATGGCATTTTTAAAACACGGTACTGCACAGTTTTACGTCGGGTAGGAAATGTTTATCTAAATTTTATTTATGTAAAAACTATTTGTAACAGGTCCAACGCGCATCGATTTGACGACAAATACATACGTACTTCCGTTTCGTGCCTCTAGGTGTCAATATTCAGTCGTACCGCAGCTAGGCTGTCCGAAATGGCCCTTAAATTCAAGAGCTTTGAGGGTAAAGACATGCAGGAAATTTATCACCATTTATAAAAGACATGCTAACCATTTAACAAACTCGACATATAAATGAATATATAAATATGGTAAAATGTTTATGAACTTGCCAAACAATACGACCTAAACTGGTTCAATTTCAAAAGCAGTAAAAAAGTGGATAATTGCTGGGTCGCTTTCACGTGACGAAAACGTATGAATCAGCTTTAACCGGTTTCGTGATAGCGAGAATTTTAAAAACGCAGTTTTAAAAGGGGACATGGTAGATAATTGTAGGAGGGAAGACATGTAATTTCAGACAAGAATCTCATACTTGTACTATCAGGAGCTGACAGTGATCTATACAGCCGCCTGTGCGTGCGCCGAGATTACTGCTGATAAGCAGCAGCCCAGTATTTGTTCACCCTTACACAGCTAAGAGTGGAGGAAACAGCGACAGGCTACACGCAAACAAGGTTTTTGAAAGGCGGGCGTTTGCCGGAGCCCGACTGAAAAAGAAAGTATGGTTTAGTTAAAGAAGTTGGGCGGATGATGCAAAGCAGATTCTTGGCTGGCGCCTGAGCGTCATTACATACAATTACAATAATTGCCGCCTATCCAGCGTTATTTCTGTACGCCTGCGTCCCCCGGAGCGGAATCGCTGTCTTCAACCCGACTGACATCACGGTGACGACCATCTATCTATTACGCGTAATTTCAGCAGTAATATTAGTGAAAACAACTAGGCATGCAAGGACAAAGCAAGAACAATTAACAACAAGGGTGTGTTTATGAATCAACGTGAAAAAACATATCGATAAGCTTTATAAATTAGTTTTAATTGTCTACGGGAGCCCGAATATATAAAAATGGGGCTGTATAGTATTTCTTGTTTATAATACGTAGGCCTGTAAAAGATTTATTATCCTTCAGTATAATAAAGCAAGAAACGCTGTCGCTGGTATATGACTGACAATCTGTAAGCCTATTAAAATACTACCGAGCACAGTTTGAATACAAATTTATTTTGCTTGGTTCCACGTATGCTTTGCTCAAGTCTTGATGTAACTAGACGATCTTAGACCATACCTACGTTAAATAAAAACCTCCTTGTGTTCTGTCTTCTTCCTGGGCCCTTTACAAGCTTTGAGACATTAGGTTTACTCTAATAAAGTAATCAACATATCACTGAGCAGATCGGATTTTGATATCGATCAGACTGTCTTGCGTTTTGCATTGGATTGCTTTGGTGATAATTGAGTGACAGTCTCTGTCTGCGTCGTCTCGGTGGCGCCATGCGATGTTTTGGGTTGCTAATTTCACTAACCGCCTGCCTGCTCCGCCTACAACATCCATTCGCGACAACTCAGTTAAATCGGTATCTTACGCAGACACAGAAAAGCACTTACCTTTGCCCTAGGCTCAGATGCTATACACCCAACGATAAAATGATAAAGTAAACGTAGGAATTTTACCAATTCTTATGTCAGTAAATACGTGGAGTCAGTCCATAAGGAAACCTGATGGTCACTTCTTGCCTTAAACATAATGACCAGTTTTTAATTAATGTGAAAATGCAGACGTTCTGCCTTAATGTTACGATACCACTATACATGTGATAAACTAAAAACAATTAGACCTGTATGACTTTGTCCTCGAGTTTGTGATTACAGATTGCACGGGTGGCGAATTTGAACAACAATGATGCACATTGCATCTGCAAAAATAATTATTGTACCTGGCATTACACAGTGCATACCCCCATCCCCCGTTCCCTTTCTAATTCAAAATAGGCGGAATCATTGACTGTCTGACCGCATCAGTAACCAATCATGGTTTTAGTTGCCCCTCCATGTCTAAGCAATAATCCAATGGGATTATCGGGGGCGGGGCCATAGTTAGGTTGCAAAGTAAAACGCAACTATTTCTTTAACAGTAAAGTCTTCGCTGCTGGTGGCTGTTACAGCAACGTTGGCGAGCTCGCCGGGTTTTTCCTCTGGATTATTATATCAGTAAATGCAAGTTCATGCCATGCTAAATATTACACCTGGCGGCAGTTCCCGGTCTTTACTCGTCACTTACGCATAGAATGCATTTTTGTAGTATCCAGCAGTGTTGGCTTTCTTGATAGCGAAGATACCTGGATTATGTAAACTTAGATGTAGTTTTACGTGCAAAACCATTAAGCGATTAAAAAAAACTGCTGGAGGTTTTTGCCTGCGGGAACCCCAGCGTTAGTATTCGTAGTATTAATGCAACGATAATTACGAAGTGAACGCTACGGACCAAACGACCAAAAAAAGCGGAATAGGAGGCATATTTGTGTCTTAAATGGATCGCCATTCCAGCTTCATTTCTATTTGGCTTCAGTTGGAACTTTGCGCCATGGCTGTTCTACTAACTAAAGGTAAGCATTTATCTGTACCTATGAATAACGTGAGGTGGGCATCTCCAGTCGCTTTTAGGAGTTATTCTGACTGCTACAGAGACTGGCTCACCAAACGTGATTTTTAGGTGGCTTGAGTTTTACTTGGAAAGCAAAGCTGCTTGATTGTTTTCCCATTCAAACAACATTAATCTAGGTTCAATATATTGTATATTTAACACCTTTATTCAGGGCGGTTGCATTCTCTTATGTTCAAAACATTCAAAATTGTGTATCTGTACTGGGATACTTCCGAATTTTGTTATTTTGTATGAATTTCATATGCAACTTCCAAATGAAAATAAGCAAAAAGTATAAACTAAGTTATCACTTAGGTCAAGCCAACTTTTCCCATGCTGTTTCGAAAAGAGAGAAAATCACCACAGGCTGAAGGGTTCCTGTTACCTTCTCGAAATTGCCTTGATGTGCTTGGAACAAGATGAAGATTGTATATATGTAAATTTAGCTTCAAGTTCATCTAAGTTGAAGTTTTCCTCCCCTGATAAAACAGCAAGTTCGCATCTTAAAAACAACAATGACAGTCGGATTTATTAATGATCGAGGTACATAAAACCACTGAATAAAACCAGCCAGATGCAATTCGTTAAAATGTCATGTTTATATAATTATTTCGTTTATAGAAACCGTTTTAAATTCAGTGGTTTCATCCCATGTATAGGGTCCAGACGGGACATGAAACCGTAACCTTTCTAAGCACATGAATCCAAACTAAAACCATCCTTTCAGCCGGTGAAAGGCCCGTGTTTGGGTATCAGCCTATGTGGAATCACAGCAGCAAGGTTACCCGCAGATCAGTTGCAGAACGGACATCAACCTGGTTCAGAGAAGAAAAGGAAAAATGCAAAACGTAGAACATACGTGCGTCTGTTATTCTGTGTTTAAATTAATCCTCAGAAAGCATGGCCCCACTGGTATGTGTGTGTTTAATCCTATAATTCGTAAAATCGTTTCGGACGCGACCCGTCACCCTATCCCTCTGGTACAGCCTCGGCTGCGAGCTGATTGCGTGCAAAACGAAAAAGGGAGCCTACGCGGCTAATTCGCTCCACTTTTTACGAGTTTCCATTTGGATTTAAAGAAATTGACTTTGGCAAACAAACCACTAATTATAAGATACACGGTTTCTGTTTTTTAATAGTGACTAAAAGGGCCTTTTTGCACGGAAATCGCTAAAGTAATGGCTTGCTTTCTCTGTACATTTCGTTACCTCACGTATTTTTAAGTTATGAGCTTTTTTCTTTTTTTTGTTTCGGCTTTTTCGGGCCATGTAGTTGTTTCTGGCGAGTCCACAGCCGCTAGTGAATAATCGGAGACATTTGGATAATTTGATTTCCGATCCTATAAATCACGGTTTAAATGAAGGTTTCTGGGGGACAACTCATTAACTGATTTCTGGTAGACTATATGGACTGCTTTTGAGTATTGCACACCGATAGTTAAACTTTACCTTTTCCCGAACAACTGTAGCCTAAATTAACTGCATGTGTATTTGACGAACTTTAATTATACGGAAGCTGCTGGCGCTTGCTCGGGAATTATCAAATTAAAATTGAGACGCACTGTACATATGTGTCTTATTATGAAAATTGACCATCAAGGATTCCTTCTGTTCTGGCTGAAAAGTATCATAGTAAAATCGGTGTAGTTAATACCAATGCAGACACTGGGCAATCAGACCTTTCAAAAGTAAAAAGTTTTTTCTTCATAGTGCTATTTTGATTTTTAATTTGCAGGAGAAATCCGGTGTTACTGCGACGCACCACACTGCGTGGCCACTGGCTATATGTGCAAATCCGAAATGAACGCTTGCTTCACCCGAGTCTTGGACCCCCAAAATACGAACTCGCCGCTGACCCACGGCTGCGTGGATTCGAGTGCCATCCCGGCCGAAACCTGCGCCTCTAAAACGGACGATATGACGGCAGGCTCCCCAGCTCTGGACTGCTGTCATGAGGACATGTGCAATTACCGCGGCCTCCACGACCTGGCGCACGGCAGAGACGCTTCAGGTAGATGATCGCCGCTTAATCTCTTAACCCGCTTTCTAACCGCCTAAGTAACCACAGCATTGGCCGCCGTTTGCTCTAACGGCTTAATCATATTAGCCTTTATTATTTTATTTTTTTTAAGAAATGCCATTCCCGACCTAAGTCTCCTGCCCTTTTTGCGAACTTTACGGGAAGCGTATGAATCTGTTATTCAGGGCTCTCGGATTTATTAAGTGATGCATTTTGGACTGATGGGGTAATCCGCTGGGTATGAACTCTGTTTACATTAGTATTAGAATATATCAGAATACCGCAGCTTGACAGATAGGTATAAATATATAAATAACCAATGTGCGGTGTAATGTTTATGATTCTTACTGCACGTTTCCCGTGGTTTAAGGCAAATGTTTCAGTAATCTGGGCTATGTGGTACAGTGAATATGACTTTGTTTCCTGCTATCGGTGGGTTTGATTTTGGTCTCATACGTGGTGTTTTTTTCTTTAATGCCTTTCAAGAATACGGAAGCAGGTACCAGTCAGACGGCAGCAGGAACTTGATTACCAGAGTGCAGGACTTGGCGTCAGCCAAGGAGGTGTGGTTCCGGGCGGCGGTGATCGCAGTGCCCATCGCTGGCGGCCTCATCCTGATGCTGCTGATCATGCTGGCCCTGCGCATGCTGCGCAGCGAGAATAAGCGCCTGCGCGCCCAGCGGCTGCAGATGCTCTCGCGGCTGCACTACAGTTTCCATGGACACCATGCCAAGAAGGGACACGTAGCCAAGCTGGACCTGGAGTGTATGGTTCCGGTGACGGGCCACGAGAACTGTTGCTTGACCTGCGACAAGATGCGACAGCCGGACGCAGGGAAGGAAAGGATGCTGTCGCTGGTCCACTGGGGAATGTACAGCGGCCAGGGGAAGCTGGAGTTTGTATGATCCCAACAGCAGACTGTGCTGGGACCATGTCTGACTTTTTTTGATATTTTTAAATAATAAAGACGGCAGCCCTTGTGGTTTGCTGTGAGGCACTTTACTTGAAATAAAGACTCGAACAAGAAGCTGTAATTTAACTTGAGATGGTGGGAGATTGTGTGTGTTTTTTTTTTTTTTGTTTTTCTCTCTCTTATTCACCTGGAATGAATCCTGGACTCTTACTGATTGCTGAAGGATTCCAAATGTCTCTTATTTGCACATTTTGTATAAAACATGAACAATGTAGGTTTTTGTTTTAAGAGAAGCTGAATAGAAGAAATTCCACACTGAGACCAGGGTAAAAAGACTCTGAGGAGGATAAAATTGAATTCAGTGTTACTGTAGGTATGCGCACTCCCGTGTCTCTCGATTCTGCTTAATGTAAAGATTTAAAATATATTTTTGTCGAATAAGAAATGTTTGTGGCCTTCTGTGATTTTGCTGTGTGTGCTGTGAGGGTGGGGAGGGGGGTCCCCGTTTGCTGGCCGGCCAGCATGGGGCAGCTGTTTATGAATAGATACTCAGAGTAAGGACCCTGGTTATGGGGAGTATGTTTGCAAGTTGTTCATATTTTGCATGTTTATGTTCTAATATCTTCCTGAGACATAAGCATAAAAGATTTTTGCAATGATAAAAAGCACACCCCACAATTGTGATGTCATTTTAAAGCCCTAACTGTTCACTTTAAGGGGCAACTGGACATAATGCAGTGGCATGTATAGCATGAGGGATTTGTAGGGGGATGTTAGGACAATTCCAAGGGCCCGAGTGATGGGGTCCTAAAAAAATTGGAGCATAATTGGATTTGTCTGGGTTTGGGGCCCTAAATGATACTTTCTTGGGCCCAGAATCTCTAGTGGTGCTTCAGGATATGAGGGGGAAAAAAAACATAATGTTCTCACCAGAGGACAAAAATAAATGGCTGGGGCAGGAGGCTGTTGGGCTTTCCCTCGCCGCGTTAGTGCAGTGTAATTTATTCTGTAATGTTTTCGTTAACACAGTGGCACAGTGTTTCTGTGTTTGGTTTCGTTGCCTTGTCTCCCAATGCTAAGGGGTGGTTTTCTCATTATAACCTGTGCAGTGTGAGAACTCTATCGACACCCCTCCCCTCCCCCCTCCCCCCCATCATCATTATCCTGGCGTCAGGATGCCACAACTCGCCACGCCGCTCGGCCCTCCCTGATCGTGGGGTTGTCGCCGAGCTGCCGGCTGACTCACTGACTCCGTTACTGAGGTTGTGTTACAGAGCCCTGGGTGCCCCCTAACAGCTCTGGGCCGATGCTCCATGAGTCCCATTAAGCCGCTGCTTTCGGTTCCTGAAGAGTGCTGTGTAAATGAAAAGCACGATACCTTGTCATTAAGTGCTATTTATTCTGCGCTCCCCCTGTGGTGCTGAGCCACACCCTTGAGCTCTGCTTTTGGGTTCTTCTGCACCATTTTTTCCCCCAATACATTTACTTAGTGGATGCTTTTGTCCAAAGCACCACTTTTTAAAATGCTGGGTCCTTGGAGCAATCAGACATTTAAGAGGTCCGACCGTTAGGATTTGAACTGGCAACCTTCTGATTAGCGGTACAGCAGCCTAAACACACTGAGCCACACACCGCCCCGTTGGGGCTTGTGTGATCCCGCGCTCCATCTTTAGCTTGAATGCTCCTGCTCAAATACATGGGCATGGGCTGAATGAATTTGTGCTGTTGGTTAAATGGAAAGAAATGGCTTGGTGTGGCTGGAGTAGAAGCTGCCCTCCCGGTAACCCGGAGAGCCACAGCCTGGGCACCTTCTGCCACCTTTATGTTGGGTGGAGGGCGAGGTGCCCATGCTATTTTTACACATGACCTGGTTGTCACCTTAGCCACAGAGAGCGGTCCAGGAATCTGACTGGCGACACGACGCGATGGTCGGGCGTCGGCCTGGAAGAGGTGCTCCGTCCATGACTGTCTCACCACACGGCTTCCTTCAAGGCGTGTTTTTCTCTAAGGCGGTATTTATTTTATCTTAATTAGCTTGGAAGTCGCAGGTCGTGTCGCAACATTGGTGAATAAATTAAGATTAATGACGACAGGTAAAATTCTGGCTTTGCAAAGGCAGGAGCAAGTTATTAACTGAAGACAAAAAGACCAAAGTATGAGTAAATGTAACACCTGAGTGTCTTCCACACTTAGAGATGGAGAGAAATAATCTTACTGTAAAACAATAGTTCACTATAAAAAAGTGTGACATTAATTTCAAACTCAGACAGGCTTATACTGCCTGTTAAGAGTCCTGTGTCAGTGGCTGTTTTCAGCTGTGTGTCAGTCATTGCTTTGAGTGGTAGTTTGCATTTTGAAGGGTTTTCTATCCTGGGTTTAACTCACAATGGGAGCATACATTGGGGAGGGCGTTTAGGATCCCCCCCCCCTCCCGTCACCACCTCATCCGGCCCAGGACTATTATCCTCATAATGATAACAAACTCCAGAGTTGGAAACCGCTAATGCGCTCAGTGTTTTCTTAGCACTGGCTTGATTGGATCACCTGCTGGCATGAGACAGCAGTCTGTGTGTGTGTGTGTGTCTGTGTGTGCGTGTGTGTGTAAGTGCGTGAGACGAGCACACCGTTTGCAAAGCCCCTGGGCTGCGGCCGCCGCCTCCCGCCACATCTGAGCATACTCCATTGTTTTGTCATCACAATGGGGAGGCCCAGTCATAGGCTGGTATGTGTCGGCCATTTTGTTGGGCACCGGGTGGTCAAACTGTTTGCATTGACATGTAAATGCAGGTCGCTCGTTTGGTGTCTGTCTCCAAAGAATAATTTGTTTTGGAGAGACATCAAGCTGTCCCTTTTTTAACAATACTTTCATAAATTACGTGCAAGTTTTGGACCATATAATTTCTGAACAGGTATAGCAAGTAGTGGTATCTCAGATGCACAAGGTGTGTCAATTTCACAATATTCCAGCATGAGGAATTTGTTGTCTGCTGACTTAAATTGCAAAGGTTTTTACGCGTTTCTCTGTATCGGTGCCCTTAGACAGTCCAGCAGGTAAATTAACAGTATTCAGTTATATATTATTTTGCCTCTTTAACATATTTATTCATAAGACGGTGGAAATGTTTGGTATTGGGGAGGATCTGAAAACATATATCCATTTGTCTTCCAACCATTTATCCTGGTTAGGGTCCCCAGCAGTCTTGGATTCTCCTTTTTCTGAAAATTTGATGAATATGAAAATGATTTTCATAAAAGAATGTCCCGACATGGACCAGAAAGAAGTATTGGGTTTAATTAATACATTTAAGTACTTTATTCTTGATGCTTGTGCCACAAGCCAGTATGAAGAATATTAAGAGTAGAGGGTTTGCAGTCCTAAATGGGTGGGATTATGGTGACATGTCAATCATTGCCAGGTTTAACAAAACAACCAATGGGAAGAGGGAAAAATCCAGCTGGTAATTGGCAGTATGTGGTAACCCCGCCCATCATAAGTCTGAAAGTCTCATTCTTGCCATTCGGTCATTATGAACATTCATCTTTTGTTGTGACTTCTGAAGGAAAGATGCCACAGTCATGGTTCCAGTAATTCCAGAACCAAATACCAGCCAGTTTTTTAAGACATTCAAAAAAACAATGCAATGAAATACAACAGCGAGCAGATTTATGCTCACCTAAGCAGCTGTGATGTTTGGGAATAAATCCTGCCATCTTTCCCCTATAGATTTAAGGCCACATTTCTGGCCTTATTCAGTTACTGAAATTCCTCTTTACATCTTAGAAATACTCAGTGGTTTATTTAAATTCTAAAAATTAATAAAATCCTTATATTCAAAGTCAAATGCATGAATAATTTAAAATACGGCCTTCAAAAGCCATTAGTTGTGTAATGTTTTTCTTCTCCCTGATGGATGTCAGTTAATAAGAGACAGTGTAAATATTTATACTGACCAAACAGTATAATTTCCTTTTGTACAAAACATGGGATAAGTGCAGGCGTCATTTGCATTCTGCATCCAAACATTCGTCTGCGTGTGCAGTTAACATTTATAAATAAATCTCCCCAAAACAAAAATAATAAAGGGAGGAATGTTAATGAATCCAATTCGGAGCCCTTCAGGTTAAATGTCATCGTCCATAAACAGGTTCTTGTTTCAAAAGAGTATATTTCACCATGTTTGAACAGAGTATTTCAGACACACTGTACGAGGAGACTTGGTGAACAAGAATGGAAATACAAGGTCCGCTGCTGTGTTTGCAATCGATTTTGGCTGTTTTAGGTCCGTGGAAGCAGTGGTCTCCCTTGAGCAAGGTACTGAACCTGAATAGCGGCAAGAAAATGCATGAACAATTAGAAGCTTCTGTATAAAAGTGTGAGCTGAGTGACTGAAATTTAGAAGCCAAAATTATGTCAATGATGGGGAGGGATTAAACCAAAGGATGCCGAGTGTGGGAGGATGTGCCATGAGGAACACCTATAATGAACTAGCAAAAGGCAAGCAGAAAGGAAAGAGGCTGGCCACAGGGAAAGATTACGAGCATGCTAAATATTAATAATGGATTTCAATAACCAGCATGGAACCTTGCAACAACATGGCATGCCTTGAATTGCAGGTTATAGCCCAAGGACTCCTGTGAAGTGCTGAGGTATCTTCATTGTGGGTTAGCCAGCCTGAAAGGAGAGATCTCTTTGTTGGCCAGACAGCATTCCTGCCCATACAGCATCAGAGTATTGATAGACTTTACAGTTTATATACCTCAGCTGCAGACTGACTGTTCATGGCACAAGTGAATAGGTCGACTCTTCTGTGAGTTTGTCATCCTCCTAACAGGTTGGGCTGGTTAGGTCAAGATCAGTTAGGCAGTGTAATCACTTTGGGGTGACAGTACAATGTCAAGGACAGCTATTCTTTGAGGTGAACACAGTGCTTGGATTGGATTCAATATAGTGGGCAATATAAATATGGAAACAAGCAAGTACTACATTTCGTAGAAATTGTAGAGTTGCAGCGTTTTGATGCAGCAAAAGAGCACCGTAAACCCTGCTGACAAAGCTGATAAATATCGGATTGTTTTCTGCAGTTTAAGCTTAAGAAAAGCACATGCAGAATTCTACTGAAGGGCACGGACATGCTGAATGTGCTTTTTGAGCTCATCGTACCTGAATACTTTAGCACTTTGTAATTACTCTCCTCTGCTGTGTTAAGTTGCACAGTGGTGACAAATCGATCCCTTGGAGAATATAAATACCTTGAAAAAGCCGGTGATGGCATGTCTTGTTTTAAATTTTGAGATATCATTAATGTTTTGCCAACAAAACATCTTGAGGGCAACCTCTGATGTGAACTATAGCTTCTGCTGTTTGTGATGAGTTTGTTCCTCAGCCCAGCTTCTTCTGTCCAGGAGATGAGTACTTCCTGTACTCAGCGAGTGCATCATTTGATATTCAGCAGGGTGTTTAGAGTGGTGGTTATGAGATAGAGGTTCAATGGGGCTGTGTTAGGAGGATGATTGTTGGAAAAGCTAACTGAAACACCCAACAGACATCTCTTGGCTTGGGCTGAGAGTGATACTTAAGTGGAATTTCTTGTTGTCCAAGATGACGTTGCGCTCCAGGGCAGGACGGCAAATGAGGAGTAGTTTTCTCCCCCATCGATGTGATGAAGCTCTAAGGAGCGAAGTTCACTTCCAAACGAAAACACGCTCTGAACTCCAGACCGGCCCGGGGGTCACAAGGGTCGTGCAGGAAAAATAAATACGTGGCCAGCATCATGTAAGCTGCCTTCAGTTCCTCAGCGCTCCCACTGAAAAAGATGGTGCACCTCTCTCCCCACACTGGAAACATGATACTCCTTTAATTAGAACTGGAGAACCAGAGAGGATTTACAGTAATCTAAGATTACCACTGTATTCCTCTTGTTTTCCAAGCCAGAAAATGGCAAAGTGTTTGAGAAATAGGTTTTTCTTCTTCCCTCCCAACCCTTTACTGAGACCAGCCCTGCCATTTATCATCGGGGGCGGGGGGGAACTGTTTACTGCTGTGGGTCAAAGTTCTATTCCTTGTTTATAGGCCTGCACAGAAAAGGGTTGCCTGTTAAACTTTACCCACTGTGCTGGTCATGCTCAAACCTGATCCCGTCGGCCCGCTGCCCTCTCCAGTGTTCCTGAATCCCTTATTGAATGCCATGGGCTATGTTGCAGCTCGCAAAATGGGACTCCATTTCCACATTGAAAGTTTCCAACTGATTAATCTGTGTGTACGTGCACACGTGTCATGTTGTGTGGAAAAAGGGCAGGTGGTGAAATGCATTCTGGGAATGCAGGTGGCTCACCAGTGGAGCACTCACCGTGTGAGAGATGAGCTGACCTCAGAACGTGGCAGTGGTGATCGGCGATGGGGGATCCCAGTATCCGTCAAACCCACAGGTCATACTCTGATCATCTTTGAAAAGTGTTTATGTGGGGTTTTAAAATTTATTGCGGAATTCTGATAATTTTTAATTGCTTCCTCTTCCAATTTTAAAGCCCTTCAGGGACTTTTCCTCTCTGCCGTACAGCTTGACGCTTCCCCACCCACTCGACGTCACGCTATAGCCATTGTGTAGCCTCCTCCCCCCATCTGGGCTGTATTACAATACTAAGAATATGGACCATGTTTTCTGTAGGATGGGAGAACCACTTAAGGTGAATGGGGCGAGGATGTGGGGGTTGGGGGGCAGGGGAAGGCGACGGGGCTAATTCAGACCAGAGTCTGCAACATAGCGCAACCTGAGAACCCCCCAGACAGACAGGAAGTGCCATGTTAACTCCTGCACCCCCTTCACTCCACCCTGTTTGAAGCTAAGAGCTTCAATGGCAATGCTCACCTAAGTGTCCACCCCACGCTTCCTTCTGCAAAATGGCTGGGCCTGATAAAATCTCGAGGAAAGGGCCTGTCTTCATGTGCAAGGACAAGGCCCTGTTGTTAGATATATTACTTTCAACTGCGGCCCCCCCCTCCCTAACTGCCAGCCTACTGCCCCCCCATCATTCCTTACACATGTATGTAATTACTGTATGAATCAAGTGCATTTGTATTTGTGGGACTAGGGAGGGGGCCATATTTACAGGCAACTGCCATAAACTTAAAAGGACAGACTCCAACATGGCTGCCTTTTACTGTCTTGGCTCTGAGGGCCGCCTGGAACATACGCCAGCTCTTCATGAAACAGAAAAAAAGCAGTACAGACAGAACTGCTACCAGGCTGCCTCTCGCCTTATTTCTCTGCTTCCCGAAAATTCAGGTTGTATTTAAATGCTATAAAGTTTTCTTGTAAATGTTCTCAGCATTACATCATTGGCCTGGCAGAGCCACCGGTGCAGGCCTCAAAAAAAGCAGTTCAGGGACACTGCGAGTTCACAGTTACCCCCCCAGCAAAGGTGTGCATCTCCCCCTACTCCATCATATCCATGTGTATCGCATAGCAAATTGTGGCATATTCAGTAGAACGTAAAGCCAATCTGGCAGTGCCTTCTGTTAATACCTGTACTTCAGTTTACTGCTGGCTAAACATATATTAGCAGTAGCTATCATAGCCCACTGGAAGCTTGCTGATAGCTTGTTTGTAGCCCACTGGAAGTCCATTAGTAGCTTTAACATTTCCCACAGTAGCCCACTATTATCCAGCTCATAGTCCTCTTGTATCCCACTGTAGCCGACTTGCATCATACTCATAGTCCTTTTGCATGTAGCTGATTATCTATGCTGGCAAATGCCACACTCTGTGATTATCCTTTGATATTCCCCGCAGCCGAGTAAAACAAGATACATTAATTAATAACAGTGGCGCATTTACAATGATACACCTCACTGTCTTCTACCGCACCTAGTTACAGTCTTCTCTAAGCACCTAGTTTCCTTTGCTAAATATCCAAGTCCAGTAGCATGAGTGAAGTGGGATTGAATCAGGCATAGTTTGCTCATGAGATAATGTTAATTCTAGTAAACAACATACTAGTAAACATCTAGTAAACTGCACAGTCTGGAACTGATTTGACATCAACTGGATTGTTCGTCCTCGTCGAGTGATTGACATTCAGGTTTATATCATTATTAATGCGACCATAAACACCCAGAGTGGGATTACTTACAGACTGGCTATAGTGCTGCTGGCATGCAGGGATCTGTGTTTTTGTGCCTTTTAAGAGCTTCTGGTTTTAATATCTTTCCTTAAGAGTCAGGGCCTTTCGCTCCTGTAAAGATCCCTTGTTAAACTTGCGGAGGGGGTGCACTGGCATTTCCCCTGCCATCTCAAAATGAGTCCAGGGCCGTCACTGAGTGGAGGGCTTAATAGCTTTTTCCAAAGCCGATCCCCCCCGAGACAAGCTGCGTGCATTTTGTGGCAACACTTCAACAAATACATTGGAGTATTATGGAGTATTATATAGATAAGCGGCATCCAGATTCCTGGGTTTGTTTTGCTTGGTTCGGTATCCTCTGTATGCGCAGGAAGTTTGCAAGGAGCTGCGTTCATGTGGGGACCCCACCGCTCGGTGCCTGATCAGAATCTCTGCCTCTGCATTCAGCTAAGCCTCCTGTGTGTGTCTGTGTGTGTGTGTGTGTCTCTGCGTGTCTGTATGTGTGTGTGTGTGAGGTGGGGGTGGGGGGGTCAGTAACTACAGGCCGAGTGTGACGGCATATTTTCCTGTTGCCAGAAACCCCATAGTTTCCTTGAAACAGGACACGTCTACAGAGAGAATGAGAGAGTGTGTGTGTATGTGTGTGTGTGAGTGTCTGTGTATGTATGTATGTATGTGTGTGTGTGTGTGTGTGTGTGTGTCACTTGGTTCTCACAAGGGCGCCCTGCAGTTTTTCACCAGCCCTGTAGTGTCAGTTGTGATGTCATGTATTATTACAAAAACACACAAATCCATTGAAGGGGTTCTCTCGCAGTCCCCCCCCCCCCACAAGAAAAAAAAAATAATTGCAATTCTCTCATGCTTTGGGGGGGCTGTAATGAAATGCCAAGCGCCACTTGTTAGAATGCAGCTGGCCCGTCTCCCCCCACTTCAGCCAACACCACGGTGGAGAGGGTGCGACTGCCGTTGGACGGGCGATCCATTTGATCTGGTGGAGGGGTTTGGAGCCTCTCGGTGAATGAATAGTGGATGCTGGCGCTGGTTGGAGGTGATGATGGCCAAGCAGCTGCCAGCAGGGAGTGAGTCATGGGCCGAGGCCCTCTGCGGCATTACGGGGACCTTGCATGGGGCTCCCGTGTCTGACACTGGGAAGGGGGAGCTGACCGATGCCATTTGAGAAATAGCAGGATAAAGCAGCTACGTTCATTTGAATGAACCCTGTAACGTGAGGCACAGATACCAGAAAGGGAGCATGCAGCCCTTTTGAGTGTGGTGCAGCTCGGCAGGTTAAGGATCTGTGCCCTTATTCAAAAGGTGACGGGCTTCTGAGTAAGGACCTTAACCCGACTTCTTCAGGGGTGCTGGCTGACCCTGCTCCCTGACTGCAAGGCTTCCACGTGAATGTTCAGTTTGCAAGGGTGCAACATGGCAGTGCACAGTAGTGCAACGGCTTTACCGGTTTCTGGTAACAGCGTGTTTGTAAATATTATAAATATTTAGGATTCAGTCAACACCTTCAGGGCAATTGGGCCAAGGGAGTTCAGCTGAATTTCCGAATGCAAACATCTCAAAGCTAAAGGTTAATCAGACCAAACCGGCTATTTCATCTCTCTTCCTGAACTACATTTGCTCTTTGGACAATGCAGTGGACTTGCTACGACCGAGACAGAGTGTTTATCGAGAGAGGACAAACTGTCGTGTCCTTCTCTTAACTGAAAGCCAAACATCATACTGGTCTCAGAGTTTCAACTCGACAAATCCCTACTCCACCGCGCTGATCGGGATGCCCTGCCGGGAAAAGCCTTAGGAGGCAGAGTCTGCATATACTTAAGCGAAGGTTGGTGCGCAAACTGCTTTCTAGTTAGCGGCCATTGTTCTGCAGTAGAACACTTCACAATAAAATTCCGACCACGTTATCTGCTATGAGAATTTACTGCGGTGTTTATCATGGCTGTTTAGCCATAATGCTAAGCACATGCTCAAGGAACAACACCATTAGCCCGTTCCCAAAAAAGCACCCATAGGCTGTCTATGTAATCGCGGGTGATTTCAACCATGTAAATCTGACCAATATTCTGCCAAGGTTTCACCAGTATGTCACCGCTGCCACTGGTGGAGAACATACGCTGGACCGCATGTACACAAACAGATGGGGAACATACAGAGCCATCCCACAACCCCACTTCAGTCTTTCTGACCACATCTCCATCAGGCTGGTTCCTGCTTACTGTCCACTGGATGGGTGATCCATATGTTCTGGTGGAGGGGTATGGAGCAATGAAGACCAGGAAGCCATCTGGCAAAGACCTGTGTGGCCAAGTGCTGCTGCATCTATCTCGAGTCCACATACTGGCAGATCTTGAAGGCGGCAGCTATCACAGATGGACACGTGGACCTGGAGGAGTATGCACCAGTTGCATCAGCAAGTGTGTGGAAGATGTAACTATCACAGGGATAATTACCAGCCACCCCAACCAGAAACCATGGCCATATTCAGAGATCCGCTCTCTACTGAAAATCTGATACCGTCACTACTTGGACTCCCTGTCCTTCCCTGTGCATTTGGGTGCCTAACCTCCTGACAAGTACGCCTCAGTGAGTCTGAATTTACATCAAATCCTCCATCATCATTCTCAACGGTGATGCCCCTCGATGATGTCTGGTGACCCCCCTTCTGTACACAAGCCACTCGGAAAGTCACGATTGCACAGCGAAACACACAAGTAACCATATTGTGAAGTTCCCAGATGACAATACAATGATGGCACTCAGCCCTCATGGCGATGAGTCAGTGGAAGGAACTGGAAGCATGGTGCAAAGAAAAAACTTCTCAGACGAGAGCAATACAAGAGGTTGTGGACTTTAGGTGAACCTGCACCTCCCGCACAGGAGCAGCTGTACAGATGGTGACCAGCTTTAAGTTCTTGGGAGGACACCTGTAAGACAGCCTCCCCTGGAGCACCAACACAGCCATCACTGGACAGAAGGCCCACCAACTGCTGTGCTGCAGAAAGATCGGCGCTGCAGCAGGTAGTAAAGACTGCCAACCATCAGCAGGTGCAGGAAGTAGACCCCCTGCATCATGAGGGGCTTCACGCACCCTGCACACGCTCTGTTTGACCCCTTATATCTCTATTATTTTTTAATTCAATTCTTCTGACTTACTTGATACTCTTTCCTTTTCTTTTGTATTGCATGCTGGTCACCAAGGAAACATTTTGTTCCTATACATTACGCAGTGATTTGATGTATAGGAATGACAATAAAACCTTTGAATCTTTAATCCTGAATCCTTGGGAAAAAAAAGGTAAATAAATAAAATGTAGGTAAGCGCTGACAGCAGCAGAGTGGCTTCTCACCTTGGACCCCAGATCCAGTGTCCTGTGAGAGGCTGGGATGTCTGGGATCTCCACACCTCAGGCCTTGTTGCAGCTAAACACGCACCCTGAGTGCAGATGGGGGGAGGGATGATCCTGAAGGCTAGTCACCAAGCAACTAGGAGGTTCATGATGTCAGCTAGCATTTTAGCTATAGCCTGCTAACTGGGGCAGGTTGCTGCTTTATGTCAGGTGTGGCTGTGAGCTCGGACGCCAAGGATCAAGGGGGATGATTGTTCTTTTCAGCATCCTTTAATGTGTTCAAACGTGGCTCCGTGTTGCTGTGCGGTATCATCTGTCAGGCTTCTTCGCACGTGTTTGTTGGTTCTATGCTCTGGGAGATGTCATCCATCCGTGACAAAGTGATGCCTGCTGTCCAAATGAGAAGCATTTTCCCTCTCCTCACTCAGACAGCCACCACCCCAGAGCAGACCACCTCTGTCAACCGACAGTAAGCGTGAACCTGCCCAGGGTAGAACTCATAGAACACTATGGATTTGACAGGAATGTAGCAGAATGTAAAGAAACCAAAGGGAGATCCAGTGTCTCTGAGGATGGGAAGAGCCACAGCCCCACTCCAGGACCTGAATCAGTGGGGCTTCCTCTTTCCTTCACAAGGATAGATTGCATCTTCTGATGCATTTTTCCCCCAACCTTAGTCCCGGGAAAGAGAAGGATGAATAAACCTAATAACGGAAAGTTTTCAGCCAGCAGCAGCTCCCAACAACTAGGAGGTGCAAAACGCCACTTAAACTGAGCTGAAGCACTGAGCAGAGACCCGTTAGTCTGAAGTGGCAAATGGATCAGAACCAGACAGCACCTACACACCATGCCAGGTGATACACAGCTACACCGGACACTTTGCTGTGCCGGAGGAGGATCTGATGGCCCAAAAGCTTGCTTCCTTAAGAGCTATAGCTCATTAATTGGCTGAAATGGAGTCAGACCACACAGGGAGGGCTGATCAGCTGGCTGCATTTTCATCCTTAACGGTCCAATCGGTTGCTGAGGAGTGATGCGACAGTGAAGCTTTTGTCTAACTCACACCCTCCATTCACTGTTCCGGTGGACTTTGAGTACAGGCAAGGACACAAATATTTAAGCACGAGACCCATTTCCACTGACGGGTTGAGGGGCCGCCCTGCTGGTAATTACTTCTTAAATATACAATGTATCTGGAAGCGGGGGCTTGTAGGTCCCTGCACTAGTGGACTAATGGAAACAGCGGGGGTTCCGTGTTTTGTTAACCGGCGTTCGGGGGCTGCATCGTCCCCCCAGCGGCAAAATTGCATAGGGGTGGGGAAAATGCACCAACTCACCACACACATGATGAAATCGTACGCAGTAGTCGTGGCTGAAACTGAATAAAACGATTATTTTCGTTTGGGAAATGCTGCCCTGGTGGTAAAGCTTTAACTACAGTCTCCTGCAACAAATAAGCCTGGAATTTCTTAAACTGGAGATCAGGAGAGAGGGGAAAAAACACTTAATTACAAAGCTAACTCGACCCCTGCCAACAGAAACCTTGCGTCATCTTTTTCTTTTTTTGTGCTGTGAGGGTGGATACCAGCTCTAGCTATGTAATTACTTGGAAAAAAAAATTTGCCCCATTTCCCCCCCCCCCGCTTAGCCTTCTGGAGTGAATCAGTGTCAGTTTTAACTCACCCTTCATCACCATGGATTCCAGTTTCGTTGGCATCACAGGGCTGTGCCGTTTTGGACGTACCTGGTCGTCCACATTGATGTTCCTGTCCGGCCCAGCTCTCCCCTGTATTCCCGAGCACAGGAAATCAACAGAGCCAAGTTAGACTCATCCTCCCTGGGGCTTCCCCGGCACTGAGAACCATAAAACCTGGCAGCAAAATCCCCAAGGTGTGGCTTTCTGGTCCCTGGCTTTCCAGGTCACCCCTGGCACATGAAATGCCAGTGGGCATGAAGCGGCCAGTTCCCTGGGCAAGCAGAAACGTGACAATGAGATGCTGATCTCCACCCACCATTCCAGGTTCACGTGGCCTTAAGAGAATTTAATGCGGGGAATTTCAGCAATGAAGCAGAGAACAGCTTTTCCGATGGGGCCGTTTCTTGTTATGGGAGAGATGGTATATCCTTGATGGGGTCTTTGCATGGTTCAACCCAAAAGAGACCAATAAGAAGTGGGCTAAACATGTGAGTGACAGCTAATAATAATCCAAGCCACCATGCATCCTGAGGCCTCATGTCTATCAGAAATCTTAGCAAACTGTGTTCATTCCTTGTAAACCTGTGTTGTATGAAATTCAAGCATTAAGTATATCTACTTTCTCTGCATCAAGGAGGACTGAGTCCCCTTTTATCGTATTTTCTGACAGAAATGAAACCATAATACTATTCTTTGACTGTACGTCAAAGCTTCAGAATATCTTCTACAGAGGGAGGTCATGCTTAAAATGCTCTCGGAGGCTTTAAAGTGGCTGCACATGGTCACCAGTCCGAAAACCATCCAGAACCGTAGTATTTTGAAGCTGGTGATCATGAAACTGTTTCCAGCGGTCACATGGTCGCTTTCCAGCCCCCCTCCCCAACCTACCCCGTTCACACCTGGCCATGGGTGTTTAATCAAGCCATTCTCCTCTCGTCTAAGAAGTCGTAATCTGAATCCCTGCATAGGGAGAGTGTTTACAGAGCCAGTCTGCATTAAGGACATTGTGCTGCTATCCGGTGGTCCTGGCCAGATAAGGTGGTCCCAGACAGAGGCCGCATGCGCCCCCAGAACATGAGCGGAGGGCTGGATCGCGCCTCCGTGGAGACCCTCCGCACCGGGTCACAGACATCATCGCTTACATTAAGGACAATTAAGGGATTTCGCAGTGGACCAGCTGCTGGAGTATTTTTTTAGTTTGTCCCGTTTTCTCACTGCACTGTGCCACTGAGCAGTGCACAGGTCTTTCCAGATGGAGGTGCTGCTGCGTGGTTTCTGGGGGATTCGTAGGACCGCATACTCTGTTCTTATTCATAGATACATGAACGTGAGATTCCACTCGACATTTTCCTGACCGCACCACTGTGGCCAAATGGGGTCAGGAGCTCCTGCAGCCAGCCTATGGCGTGATACCCTAAGCCTCACACCGAGGATACCTTTATAATGGCTGGGCTCTCTCTAAAAGATCGACGGTGACAGTCCTGGTCTGGAAGTGCGGCTGGACGCGTATGTCCTGCGGCGAATCATGGCCAAAGCTTAAAGATAAACACTACCGTAAATCTTCACCGTGCCCCTGAAGCTGAACTAGTTTAAGGCATAAGTGAAGTATCCTCAGAGGGACTGGGGATGGCGGGACTGCTATTCGGGGACTTTTTGAAGTATAACAGTATAATGGCATACTGCGGATGAGTCAGGGTGACAATAAACCATTTGTTTTGTTCAGATGGTGTTTTGTTTAACCCATGAGCAAATGAGGCTCAGTGATCCATCCCAGACACTAAAACAGAACCTGACATGTCTGAAATTAGTCCTGGGCAGTACCATGAACAAACTGCCAAAACGCAATAACCAAACCCGACGCCTTTCCGCT
>JAODKF010000001.1:19436313-19446813 GCA_026779585.1 Mormyrus proboscirostris
CCCCGCCCCAAGTCAATCAGGGAAAAAAGACGACTTCTCCTGTGTTAGCTTAAGTGTTTTACCTGACTAGCTAACGGAAGATATTATGCACAGATTTAGCAGTTTGAATGCAGTAGTTCACCATCAAGGCTCAGTGAATCACCACTCTTATGAGGCTCTAACTATGTTCCGTGCCGGCACTTTTCACCTTTGCATGAGCTCTGCTACCCTATAGGTCAGGGGTCCCAACAGTTTTTATAGTGAGAACTACTTTTGCAAAAAAAAATATTCAGTTACTGCAGGTATATTTTGCAGTTGACCGGGGGTGGTTAGGGGGTGGTTAGGGGGTCCTCCCTTCGTCAGCTTTGCTGATCGGGATTGACCGATTCAGCACCAGTGGGAGAAAGCATTACGCATCATCCCATGACTGACCTGGAACCATACCAGCCTGGGCATCCCTGCTACAGGTAATAATAATGGGTATATGTGCATCGGATACAGTACGTGCATGAACACGTGGGGTAAGCAAGATGCACTTCTCTTGTCCTCCCTAGTGCAAACAGCAGACTCATTGGCATCATCTACCACAACCAGGTTCAAATGATGTGGTGCATTAGTGACGCACCGATAAGGAGATACCAAAGGCCGATTATTTCGAAAATTGACACTGAAGTATATTGATTCTTTGGGAGATTCTGCTTAAATTAGCTCAAAGGGAAACTCCACCCAAATCAATCGAAAACAAATAAATTACATTCCAAACACGTGATTTTTTTTTTTTTTTTTAAGAAAACACCATCTCTGGCATACGGCAATAGTCCCAAAGCACTATATTTTATAATTGTATACATCTTATATATTTCAAACATTAATAACAGAGAAGGGCTGGGCATCAAATGTGATAAACTCCATAATTTTTCTAGTAATATGTTTTGATTTTTTGGCTAGTGGTGGCCTAATGGTTAAGGAAGTGTGCTTGTAATTGAAAGGTTGTTGGTTCAAATCCCTGACTAGCAAGGTACCACTATTTCCCTTTCCTGGGAAATGTACTGCCCTCTGGGTGATATCTCATAGCTGCCCACTGCTATGCTCCACATGGGTTAAATGCAGAGGGCACATTTTATTGTGGTGTGTCAACAATTTTTCACTTCAATTGATTTTGTACTGTTTGTACTGATTTTTTTTTTTTCTATCGAATGCTTCCATTACTGATGGGTTAGCAATATTCGGCAATACTGCAGCCTTCTTTACTGAAACAGATTTGTTTTTCAGAAACTCTTCATACTCTTCACTGTCTTGCCTTAAGGTGAGCCATCAAATTAGTGTTGAAATGTTTATTAGTAGATCATACTCCTTGTGAAATTGTAACAGAGCAATGTTTGGAAAATGCACGTTTAACGACATTTTTTGTAACATTAAAGTAATTCCACACAGCAGACATTTTTATGCTTAGTACACGGGTATGCAAAGCAATATAGGTCACCATTTTAAAGAGAAGTATTGGCAGTAAATATTGGCCACTTTTTAAACATTAGCCAATGGCCAGTTGTTGGTGTATCGGCTGATACTGATAGTTGACTGATATAATTGGTGCATTTCCATTTTGCATGTCCATTGCCAGCCCTGATGCTAATCAGAAACTGCGTTAGACGAAGCTGAGTATTTAATGAGAATCAGTGATAACACTATGGGACACATCATTTCCCAATAAGCACCTATACTTTTCATGGCTCGTGAACCTACATATGGCCCCAACACCAAAGTACAGTGACATGCTTTTTGGAGCTGCTCTGTCACCATACTGAAGTGTGACATCCGGAGAGGGTAAGTGATGTAGATACCACCCAGCAATGACCCATGAACTAAGAACAACCATTACCACATTTCTGTTACGCACACTAATGTTTTCATCTGCATCCCAAGATCTCCAGAGGAAGAAAGCACTCTTAACCTATAGCAATTGTTTTCTTAGTTTATTTATCCACTAGGCAAGTTCGGGACACAGCAAGTGGGAGACAGTCATCCCACAACCAAGTGTGTCTGTCCAAGGATAGCAGACATTTGTGATGATGGCTTCTCACAGAGCATGAGCAATGACAATATTATCAAGGTGCATTTTGATAGCAGAATGACATGCAGTGGGGAGGAACTGTCGGCTTAGCTAAGCCAACATCTGAGAAACGTGAATACATAAATAGAAAGAGGCATGCAATTACCCAGAATGCACTCAAAGGCGGCCATTCCATATAAAGTCAAGTAGCTGCTTGCCACGCCATTGTTTTTACAAGCCGGCTGGCTGCGTTTTACACTTCTACTGGCTGACACAGTTTCAATATGAATTCCAGCTTCTTCAGGTTCGTGGGCAGGGATTTAAAAGCTTGCACCAGAATTATTGGACATCAGTGCAGTTGATTAGGCCAGAGTTTCCCAATCCAGTCCTCTGGGACCACAGTCAGTCCATGTTTTTGCTCCCTCCGAGCTCCCTGGAGGACAGTCGACATTTTTGTCTGTGGGTCCCGGAGAACCGGATTGGGAAACAGAGGACTAGGCCACAGGCGACCGAGGAGTAAATCCCAGGCTATACCACTCTCACAAACTTATTCCACTTCTAGGCATATCTGTTCACAACCTGGATGTGCAATACCAAAGTGTCACATTTGCCTGTCCTAGTAGCCTGTGATGAGTCGAGGGACATACGACAGGGTCATAAACCAAAGTCACCAAATAACGGGACAGCAACTAACTTTATACACAAACTGAACTCACACATAGAAAACCTGAGTAATTAAATACTTTTCTGCTTTATAGTCAAAGGGAATGTGAAAATGCTCCTGTGAAGATTCTGTGAAGTTCCACTGGCGTTAACACAGTCTCGTATGAAGCCCACGTGGCCTGTGCATCTCGCAGTGCCTTTATGACAGATTTTTTTCCCGTTTCACATAGGGGACCCCACAGCACCAGGCCCGTGGCTTTGAACTCCCGCTGAACCGGTGCTGCTCCGTCAGATGTGAGCGAGTAGAGATACTTACAAAGCAGGACCTCACCCTGGTCCGCACTAATAAATGGACTACCCTCATATCTGAGGAGCTGATGGCACGCGGTGATATTTGGAGTAGAGAACCGAATGGGAGTATCAGCAAGAACATAGACGCACATAAATGGCCACATGTACATGCATGCAGATACACCCACACAATGCAGGCATATACACACCAGCTCCTTTTCTTTGGCACCGAGAGCTGGGACAGGGATAACTCCAATGCCGGCCTGGAGATAACAACCTTCTCCCATCCCCCCAGACATCTCCACCGGAGAATTCCTCCTGTCTATCCCTGTGGTGTCCACGGTGAGTGCTGTCCGGCTCAAACTGAACACAGTAGGGGGCCAGTCCCTGATCTGACAACCTCTCCCCTACATAAAAATGGTATGAGGGGAGAATCAAAAATGATTGGTTCAAAGAGATAGCCAATCAGATTGTAGAGTAGGCAAGACATCTGATTCAATGAGCCCCTTACATGGGGATGATCCAGTGTGCTGGTCTCCATGAACAAAAGAGAATGTTTTGAGCTCATGCCATTCCGGGTGCAGCCATTGGATGTCAATGTCCACTTCACTTTGCCTGAAACTGCTATACAAGTCCTGGACTGCTATATAAGTTCTCATTTGCCTATTAGTAAAATTTAGTCAGTTAGCATCCCCTTACTCATAAACCTTAATGCCTTAAATAGGTCTTTTCTGAGTTCCACTAACAAGAAGAATATCCCTTCCCATTTTGCAATGCTTCCACATTGCCCTTGGGATGCTTGAGGAAGCCTTCAGAGACAGTGTGCATTCAGTTCCAAACCTAACAATCACAAACACCAATGCAGCAGTAATGAAATGGCCCCCAGTTCATTAAAAAACCCATGTCTTTGTTTTGTCTTGCTGTCTCAGACTGTCTACGCGCTGTAATATCCCCGTAAGTTCTGCTGTTTTCATTTCTTGGCCAACATAGACGCTGATGTCGACATTGTGGCCCGCAGACCCAGTAACTTTACGGTGGAACACAGAGGGATACTATGGAATATTTTTGCAGGAAAAATGCCAATTTTAGACAATGCTGAGCCAATAGAACAAAATCTCTGAAGAAGTATTATATTAAAATTTCTCTCAATGGCTGGTTATCATAACAAAAGGACCATTTTCAATACGTGTGCAGTTTTTAGAGTGGAATGTGGTTTTCTGCAGGGTTCCACAATCATGGGGGTGGTGTCTGTCTTGGGGGGTTAAGCCTTTGTGCCCCTAGTCAGAAGGCTGCTGGTTCAAATCCCCTGGTTACCAGAGAAATTGGGCCTTTGAACGATGCCCTTAACCCCAGTGCCTCTAGGTACTGGCTGTCCCAGCTTTCTCAATTATATTGCACTTTGGACAAAGGCATCTGGTAAATAAATGTCTTCATATCACAGACTAGACATGTCATCATTATAGATTAGCAAGCAAAACCTTACGGTTATGAACCGTGCGGGAAGAGGAAATGTTTCCAGGCGAAATGAGTCCCCAATGGGCTCTCTTATCGTGTGCTGATATCATACCTTTCCTCATCTCTGTCTTCAGCAGACCTGATATGTGTTTTTAGCCAGTCAGGGACCCAGGCCTCATGTTAGCACCAGTGGGAGCACCTTAGCACCAAACAAGGTCACAAACCATTTTACCATACAGACATACAGACATGGACGGCCCATAGCCGCCTGGATGCTAGCCACGTGCAGATCTAAGATCAGGGTAGAGTGCACCGTCCGCAGGAACCCTTCAGCTGGCCTTCGGGGATGTAGATAATTCCCAGACGGAATTATCTTGGGAGCCCTGTGTCATCTGCGCTATCGCCGCCCCGGCGCCAGCGGCCTTGTGGGTCTGCGAAGGGAGTCATCTGCCCGACGTCCATGGTTTGGTGTGGGGGAAGGAGCATGGGGAGGGGGGGGGGATTCAGCCGGCAGAACACTTCCCGCCCCCACAGTGCAAGATCCGCAAGATTAATGAGCGAGATCAAGCACTATGAGACCAACGAATTGTTTCGCATTTTGCGTTTCAGTTTTTTCTTATTGTAGAGGTATGATGACTCTCGTCAACATTCAGAGAGTAGAGGTAGCTGTTAGGGTTTCTGGATTGTGGTCCGTCTGTGGGGTTTTTGCACAAGCTTTCCCTTTTTAAGCACGACTTCAAACAGATAACACATGGCACTCTGCCCCATGAGGCCCAAATGTCACACAAGGCCAAACCCTTATATGGAAAAGGACATACTTTAAAAACTATGTTGTGATTTTACTTCTCAGAACTCAAATTCTTAATGCATGTCTGCTATGTCTTCTATACTGGGTTGCTGACATCTTATAATAATAAAAAAATATGATATAATAATAATAATAATAATAATAATAGTATTAATAATAATAGTATTAATAATAATAATATATGATTGTTCTCTGCTAATGTGATTTGCTATATATTTCGGAGACCGAAGCAGAAATTCATCGGGGGTGAACGAGCCGCACTGTGGTCCGGGTTACAAGGTCGAGAGATGGGTTTCTAAACTGTTTACCCTGGCAACGATGGCACCAGTCTGAGCGACGCCTGACCCGTATCCCCGAAAGAAAGAGGTAAACAGTGAAGGACACGGCCCTTTACCTTAACAGCCTCTCCCCAGCACTGCCACAAACAAGTGCTTTGCAGCCCAGGGAGACAAAGGGTGGTGCGTTAGGCCTGTGATCAGATGCTCTCCAGTTTGAATCCCCTGCTCAGCTAAATAGGCACGTCTCCAAAGGGCCCCCGAGCAAGGCCCCTTAACCCCCTGAAAATGCTCCTGGGGGGCTGAATAGGTGGCCTGACCCTGTGCTCAGACCTCAAGCTTCGCTCTCACCTGTATGTCTGTCTTGAAAGGGAGAGCATGATCGGACATGCACTAACTAGCGCATTGAAATGTACCTGTTCTTATACTTGTACAAATTGCAAATGAAGTTTGATTTCATTTTGTAACCACTGGGCTGCTCAGACCTCCCCCCCCCCCTCACACACACACACACACATACACACACACACTGGACCAGTATGAAGAATTTCTGGTGCTCCTTGGACCTGCCCCACTGCTGAAAACCCCTTCAGGACAGGAGTCATTCCCTGAATTCTCTCACACTGGAGAAACACCTCCCTTCCCCCACTGACCCCTCCAGGGTGAGAAGTAGTAATTAGAGGTAACGACACAGCACCAACGGCACTCTGACACGGCTCAGCACGTGCCGCTGGGGGAGCGCTGCCCTTTTACACCCCCGTAAGCCTGAATGATACTTCTGCGTTGAGCCTGCGCCCTGATCCATGCTGTCGCAAGCATTTTTACTTGTGCGTTGGTGATTTTGTGTCGCTCCGCAATTACACCGCCGAAATGGCAGGTGATACAGTCTTGGATGTTGCATTTGTTGTCTTCCAACCCCACGATATTTTCAGTTGTTGAATCAACAATTGAAACAAAAAAAAAAAACATTTAACAAAATATCCATTTGTCCAAGGCCTGCTTACTTTTTATGCATCTTGTAAAGTTAGTGCCTATAGTAGTTCTTAATTTTTTGAGTATTGTAGAGTACGAATAAACTTAATGGCGGTAAGTGAAATTGCGGCTGTCATCTTGAATGTTTTGTAGACCTGTTGCTATGATGCCTAGGGTGGGTTATTTAATGCTAGATATAAATAGCACTGCAGTTTCACTCAGCAGTGTAAGTGCACCTGGAATGTATGCAGTCCTCTCTCCCATAAAGAAAATGCGAATGCTACCAAACGGTCCGATCGCAGTTCCTGCGGTCTGCATCACTGCAATGCGTAGTTACGTTTCCAGAGAGGCGCACGGCAGGCTATGGCAAGCGCTTCCGCGTCGGGGCCACGACTACGACCTACTCACAGCGTTGATTTTAGGTGGAAGGATGAATCAGCCTTTACATGCCTGCTATGCTTATCCTGCACTGGGGCCGATTTCCCAAACTGCCCCGTTCTCTTACCGTGCTCCAGATGGGCTCCTTAATTCCGGATTTTTTTCCATGGATGTGCGTAAGCATTAGCATTGTGAAAGAGACATGGGAAACGAACGTTAAATTTAATTATTATTGGATGAAGAGCAACTTGAAGGCTTGTTTTGACTCAACTAACCTAGACAATAAGTAGCCAGTCTAATTAAAAGCATTAGTACATCAATTTATTTTGGGCAGGCTAGTTCATGTCAACCTCGTATCCGATCACCCACTGTATGAGTTTCACACCCTTATTGTCTACTTAAGCGCGTTTGCACATACCCCAGGCTGTTTGCACCTTACGTTTGGTTCTCTCACTTTTATATTTGTCTGCAAGTTTATTTATTATTTGCAGATTTTCTGTTTTGCTCCCTCTATTCTGCTTCTATTTTACTTTCGTTATATTTACTGTTTTCTGTATTTTTTTCTGTATTCCTGATTATATGTTTAATTGTTCGGTTGATTACATCGTACCATGTCGTGTTTATATGTTACTTGTATGTTTCATTGTTTATGTCATCCTGCCACCTGCACCAAAAAAAAAATGTTCTATTTTTGTACTCTGGGAATAAAGATTCTTATTCTGATTCTCTAAAATTACATTACTAGTGTAGGTTTAAAAAGGTATTTTTCTGAAATCTGGCATTTTTTTTTTTTTTGTATTTCTTCTTCATTCTTTGCCTGGGTTTGACTGGTAACTATCCTTGTCCCCCAGGCTACTGTGGAATCACAAGTCTTGTGCAATTGTCCTTCTGTATGATGAACAGGTCCTAAACTCCAGCCTCAGACCTGACCGGCAGTTGCACCCTGCTCTAAGACCACACCCCCTGCCCCCCTTCCTCCCCCTCGGGCGGTCCCTCCCACCTCAGTGTCTCCTCTCTGTCTAGCGGGTGAGGGGGCCGACGCCTTCCCTGAGGGCGAAGGGCAAGAGGTGTCATGCATGTATTTTTTTCATCTCTCTGTTTTTTGCACACGACTGGGACGCAAAGAGCATGTCCGGGACACCCGTCCTGTATGGACGTAATTCTGAGAGTGTACTGGGGAAGGGAGCGGACAGGCCGGTGTGACGCATATAAACACCAACAATGTAAAATTAACTTTCATTTAAAAACAGCATCCAAGCGTTTGAGGAGGTGTGATGATGGCAAAGTGTGCGGGTGCACCGTGTTTGTGAAGAGAAACGGTCTGTCGAGTCTGTAGGGGCTGGGTTTATTGCACAATGGCCTGCAGGCTGAAGGCCTGGGTGGCTCAGGAGGCTGGATGTTGGTTCTGGTGTGTTTGAAGCTCTGGGATTGGCCCAAAGACTTCTGGAACAGTGTGCACCTTTGCTTATTAGGCTCTGTGTTTGTGACCAGAGGGCTGCTGGTTCAAATGTCATAGTTTCAACACTGTGAGGCCCATAATTAAAAAAAGAAAAAGTGCTGGATAAATAGCTGATCCTGCACTCTGCCCTCATCTGTATGTGTCAACAGAGAGTAAAATTGGTTATTAATGTCAATCAGAATTTAATTCAATGACAACAAAGTAACCAACTAGAGGAAGGTTAGATAGAACAAAGTGATCTACCTATTATGTCTTTTGAAGCCTTATACTGCTTATCAAAAAGCAAGTCACTTTTAGGCACAAATGGCATGGATAAGAACTTAAGGCTGTAACAATTTCAGCTTAATAGAGAAAATAAATTCCTACTGGAATCGGCCATCTTGTTTCATTGCTTAGCAAAACAAGAATAAATGATACCCTCCCCCCTCCAAAACATCCTCTGGCTCTTGTAATCCACTTAAATTGCAATTTAAGAATAAGCTGGTCCATATAAACAATTAAGCTAATCATAGGCAGGGCCTGTCTGGCTATAATGTGATCTGGAAATGCCCTTTGGCTTAAGAGGGAGTAATTTTGGTCCAGGATGGAGAGAGCTGAGTCATTATTAAAGCCACCTCATCACTGGGCCATGCTGTCTTGCTGTAGACTCCAATGTAACAAGCATCTCTAGACAAAACTGAAGAGAAAATAAGTACCCCCCCCCCATTTCCCCCCATAACCACTGCCTGGTGGTTGGCATTTTCCAAAGCTATCATTTCCTCTTCTTCACCCTAACTTCCCCCATCCAGAAAAACTGCCAGTGATTTATGCAAAAGTATAATTCAGTTCTATTTTTTAGTACCTAGGAGCCAGCGTACAGGCGTGACATCTGTTTACCATCACGCAAGATGGTCCACACCGGGAGGATTGCTCTCGATCACATGACCGTGCTGCATCTGAACACGGCGACGGACCAACCAAGCTTCTCAGCTCTCAAGCAGCTGAACTGCGTGGCTTGTGTTCTCTGGGAGGTCGAAGCCCCAAAAACGATTTGATGTTCGATTCAATATTGAGATTCTGATTTATAATTTGTAGATGTTTCTTAAAACTTTAAAAAGCAAATGGGAACAATCCACTGAAGATTCTGATGTGTCATTTTGCTATTGTGTTTTCAATCATACGGGGGGACAATGGAATAGCACAATGAGCCTTGATAAATGAGCGGGTGAAAGAACGGAAAAGAAGAAATTAAGAGAAAAATGGAAATTGAAAAAGAAAGAAAGAGACATAGACAATAGGACTACCTGTCCAGCACAGACATACAATCACGGCAGCCGCCCGCCCGGCTGTGACTGGGTGAGAGAAGGTTTGCTGGGATCCTTCCAAATGAAGGCCTAGTTAAAAAGGTCACATCAGGATGGGTGCTGCTCTGGGTAGGCAGAGAGCCTGCTCATCCCTGATGGAGAAAATCCAGATTGGTTTAGTTTCAGGTGAAGCAGCAGGGCTTGAATCCTGTCTAGCAGTGTACAGGGGAGGTAGATGGGCAGTGGTGTCTTAATGGTAAGGAAAGCGCATGCGTAACTGAAAGACTGCTGTTCTAATCCCTGACCAGCATGGTGCCACTGAGGTACCCTGAACAAGGTGCCACCCCCAAGCACTGCATGCACGGACGCCAAGTTAGCTGCCCCCTGTATCTCACATATAGGTTAAATGAAGAGGACACGTCTTTATCTCTGATAACTTAATTCTAGATGACAAATTAGCCAACAAACACAGCCAGTTTCCAGGACCAGGGTTAGTATATCTGTGCTAGGGACTTCATATTAAAATCACAGACAGAGTCAGGGGTGAGAGAGGGAAAGCAGACTGGGCATTTAAAGAATATATCCAGACACTAAAAGGTTAACAATTAATAATCCAGCAAGAAATAATATAATTGACCACTGGAATGAACACTGCTTGCATTGTATTTTATTTATTGTACATCTGTTTTTATTTGGGGTTCCTGCTTCCTGGGAATTAAACCGACAACCTACTGATAGCACAGCTAGTCGTTTGCTTGAGCTATCAGTGTTAGTGTTAGTTAGGGGGGTGCATCAGACATGAAAGAGCTGCCCCAGAGAGAGAAAGACACCCCAGGGCAGATGTTCCTTTCCATGTCCTATCATGCTTGAAAATTGCATGGTGCTGT